>OX439035.1:23584181-24184181 GCA_949317995.1 Acholoe squamosa
CTTCTTATATAGATGTAATGAAAGCTGATTTTTTTCCAGAATTTTAAAAGAATTATTTCTCTTCTCGAGGGTTCAAATAAACCTTCCAGTGACCCCCCCCCCGCCCTCCACGCACACACATACACACATTCACACCCTGTCCCTCCCAGTATGTCTGGTCCATTACATGTACGTGTGACTTGCACTTTGCTGTTACAGCACATCAACGAGGCTGTGTATGAAGTGTGACAATGGGTTGGGTAGGAGGGGGGGGGGGTCTGGGGAGAACTTTTTAACAATCTAGAACAGAAATGATGCATTCTGGTGCATTTTAGCCTGCCATATCTCTGATAACCATGCTCATCTCCACCAAATAAAAAGGAAAGTTGATGCACATGAATGCATCTTTCAACTTGTCTGATCTAATGAGATTCCATTCTGTGTCTTTTTTTAATGGAGGGGGGGGAGGGGGTGATCTTGGTATAGTTTTGAGCTGAGGATATTTATGCAACAGAACGCACCATTTGACCTCCAGGATTCCAAAATTTTCCTGGGGATATCCTCAGACCCACCACCTACAATGAGGATTGCAACTCAATGTATGTTTACTTTTAAGGGCCAAGTTGAATATGTATATTGTGGTATGATTGTGAAAATGCAATCAGAAAGCACTGGTTCAATTATTGAGTTTCACAATTTTCTTTGGGAGAGAAGAGGTGGGAGAGCATACATGTATGTAAATATGGTGTGCCAGAATGCCACAGAATGCACCATTTCAAGTCTTATATTTCAAAATCTTCTGGGGGGCCAAGCCCCCCCCAACCCCCAAACTTTTAAATATTTGGGAGTGAAGCTTATTACAAATTTTCCATTCGATGTGGTGTTCAAAAATGCACCAGAATGAAAATTTTGTAGAGATCGTCAAGGTGATTTGTTTATATACTGTATGGGAGGACATACATATCACCTTTCCTTCAGGATATTTAACATTAAAACAGATTTCTTATCTAAAATTGTACAGACTTGACACTTAATATGTTCAATTAGAATGCATCAGAATTCACCATTTCAAGTATTAAGCCTTAAAATTTTCTTGGGGGGGGGGGCATGCCCCCAAACCCCCCTAGTTTGACCGCTGCGCTTCGCTTGCGGTGCTCAGGACCATGTAGTATCTCACCACTTTCACTAGGTCTTGGCCCCCCCCCTCTACAGAATCCTGGATCCGCCACTGTGCTTATACTGAAAGTATAAGATAGATTACCACTACCAATAACGATGGAGCAGTCCAGTATCATTGAGTGTGAAGGTTTCATTGCAGTCACAAAGGTTAAAAACACCGGTACATTGCACTTCACTCAAGAAATCTTATTGATTTTATCAATTGCATATATCCTCCCATGGCATGACAGCAATACCTGGTGTCCCAATGGTATACATACTGAAGGACTCTTCGAGTCTTGTGGTAATGATCATTGTGCTCTTTTAGCAACTCCTGCTCCTTGTGGCCCATACCACACATCAGTCATAATAGTGCCATCAGAAAGATACATGCACTAGTTTTCTGATATCATCTATGCAGCAGCAACGTATATTGGGTAGATTTGATGTCCTTAAAGCATACTTAAGTGATTGTCATTTGATTCTGACCTAGCTTGTTCTGCTCACCCTGGTTACAAAACTTTGCATCTGTTCATATGATGTGTGAAGTAAAATATTTAACAGAACCATGGGGCAGGCATGAGTGACACCACACATTTCTATATAACCCTTCCTCAATTACCATTTATCACACCAAGACAACACCCCCCTCTCTCATCTGGGGGGACATCCTTTATGGATCACGCCATTCAGACTTTTACCATAATATCCTCACCTTCGATCTTACTGATTGACCTGCCCATAGTATCCTATGATAACCTGGATCTTCCATATCTCAAAGGCAACGGCCTGGGGGCCGCATAGGTTAATGTACTTCTGTGTCCATTAGGGTAGTATTGATAATATAAGATAGACATCCACTACCAATCAAGATTCATAGACTATGTATTCCAGTATCATGCATGGAGTGTGATGGTTCCATTGTAGTCACGGAAGTTACGAAAATAACATTGAAGAATGTCTTGGCATATTTACACTCACTTATGATATTTATTGACTTCGTCAAAATTGTCTTCCACCCATAGATTTATGACAGCAATGTGTCCCACTGCTGGTGTGTTGTTACTCTTCGGGTATATTGACTCTTGTGGTGTGGATATTGTCTTCTTCTAGCCACTCCTGTGTCTCGTGGTCCATACCACACATTGGTTCACAGTGCCTTCTATAGCAAAGTATATTGGGTGGATTTGATGTCCTTATTAAGGCAGACACAAGTGACTGCCATTTGATTGCGGCTTCCCCTGCTCACCCTGGTCCACTCATGTGTACCCATGTATTTGGTCAATTCTCACGAAAATAGAGCACAGTGCTTGTGAAGGGGAAAATCGTGAACTTCCTGTATCCTTCCAACTTGCTTTTGGCTAAAAGTTATTGGGAAATAGAGCTTCCTGCCAAATTTGGGAACACTAATTATGTAAATTGAACATTCTATGACAATTATTATGTGTTTCAAAGTGGACCTACGTATGGTGATGCATCCTAGGCATGAGCAGACCAAATAATTGGCTTTAGTATCAAATAATAAGCATGATATTAAGAAATAATGATAAATATATGCTGAATAATAGTTGAAATGTGATATCTTTCAATTCTGTTGATCATAATTAATGATGTGTTCACTTTGATTATACCCACTCTGGTGAGGGACCTACTCATGGCCATGTACCTACATACGGTGATGGACCAAGCATTCTGCTTGCCATGAGTAGAATATCCTTTAGGAAAGTAATCTTTTCCTGCACAAAAATATTGCACCTTCAGCCTGGTTATTATTACATACATTTTAGCGTGAAACCAATCCATGGTGATGTACCTATGTACAGTGATGCTTCCATTGATTAGCTTTATCAATTGTAGGGAAAACGCCCTTCATGTATAAAAATTTGCATATATCTCTTCTTCTACCAAATTCCCCATATATATTGTTACCGAGAAACCAGATATTTTTAAGATGCATTTGAAGTGAAATTAAATAGGAAGAGAATGCTTTCAGGAACTGAAAAAATCTTGTCAATATTCCAAGGGAAAGTGAATTTATGACCAACCTAAATATAACTAATGATCAAAAGGTGAGGTATCCCTTATAAGCAATAAGTCCTCTCATTGCAGAGGTACGAGGTAATTATTGTGGCTTGCAGATGTTAAAACTAGACAGCATTACTAATTTTCAAATTGAAATATTGCAGTCCAAAGTTGGTCTAGCATGATGAAATGAATTACATGGGTTAGCTGATTTAAATATTCATTGGATTCTATCATCAGAAAGTTTTTGGGAGAAACCATTCTTTTTGGTTACCATGGCAACCATGGTAACCAAAAGTAACAAATGTTGCGATTTCTAGGTGGTATGTTGCTATGGCAACCAGGATTTCCCCCATAATAGGTCAGAATATGTTCTTAAATTTGTCCCCAACTGTTTCCCCGTGAAAAATTACCCAAATTCAGTTTTTAACCCCCAAATGATAATTCTATTAATTTTTCTCATATTTTCCCCCTTAATATTGCTCAAAATCATGCTACCCAAACCTCTGTGTCATCCATGTTCAACTGGCTCTCAATAAAAGGAAAGTTATTACACAGCCAAAAGCCTTAGTCTGTCTGGATAGAATATGCCCTAGAGCACATCCCCAAAAAATCGTTAGATTTTATCCATTTCTAAGGAAGTTATACAGGGTCAAAAATCGGCCAAAATCGGCCAAAAATCGGCGAGTTACTCGCAAAAATGCGTGTCCGGTAAAGCACAGTAAACTCGCAAAAATGCGTGATTGGTAGAAGAAGAGATATATTCCCACAACAATGTATAATTTTGTGCTAGAAAATGTAATATGAAAAGCCTTTCTTTTATAACAGTTTTAGTGGACCTACATACGGTGATGCCAGTAGGTACACCACATGCTTGTCAGTGTTATAGATCATTTTTGTGCAAATGTTGGAGAATGTTATGTTTGACCCTATATTCCCCCAACTAAAACCTACAAATTGAGGTATTCATTTATTAGAAAAGAGTATTCTCCCTGATGTTATATCTAATATAATGTACCTATGTACAGTGATGCAAAGGTTACACACCTACATATTTTCTTCCAAACCCCCATGAATTTATTGAAAAATAATTTTGAAGTCATCAAAATCTTCCTTTTGTGATTCTACAATCATCCATACAAATGATTATATTCTCTATTTTGTATTTATGTAACATATGACATCAAAATTATTTTATATTTTTTCTTCTCACATTAAATCATTCAAAATACACACATTTCACCCTATATTGGCATAGATATTGATGGTAGACATGCAAAAGTATGTACCCATGACAAGGTATTGCTGGCAGTGATGCAACAGTATGAACATCCAAACTATTCCCCCCTTATAAGTGAATGTGACATGAAAACGTTATGGTGACCCTGTGCTCCATTTCCGTGAGAATTGACCATTTAGCAACTCAAATAAATGGGGATAGCAGTTTTGCAAGCAGATTTGTTTATCTTAGACCACTAAAGTTCATCGAAGTATTATCCACATATGTGTAGTATGCATCTTTTATTACATAGGTGTGCATCCATTAATTACGTAAATGTACTCCCTTTTATCCCAAAATTACACTACACCTATTGCCCCCACACCAAATCTTTATGGCTGTGCGCCCCCTCTCTAGAAAAAAAACCCTCCTGCGCCCCCCCCTCCGCACCTGTACATATTTGGCTTCATCCCCGCCACCGCCCACCCACCCAGTTACCCCCTTGTCATCCTGTTTGGTCACCCTGTATCAACCCTGATTCTGTTTCCCGGCACAAACAGTGTCGTCTTCCAACACGTGGCTTGGACACGTGATTCATTACAAAACAGGTGTTCATGTACTATTGGCCACTAGCTGGTATGGGGTTGGTTCAGGTGACACACACTGATAAGAACTGATATGATGGGACCAGCATGTCCCTGGAAGTTGGTGTTAACCAAGGACAAGGTACCCATCATGTTGTGTCTTATCAGTGGGGTTCACCTCAACCAGCAAAGTTGAAAATGGTGGCTCCACTAGGCCTCCATACTGAGTCCTATTCGAAGCAATTCCTTCAGATGTAAACACGAAATATGTAATTGCATTATAATTGCAATGCTATTTCAGAAACTACTTTGATAAGTCTAAAAATTCAGAAGGGAAAAGAAGCGGTAGAGCAAACAGTAGTGGAACAGTCCTATACCGTTTTCATAATCCATTAGGCCAAATAAAAAAAAAAGCTTTGTTTCCGGTAACATGATCCAAAAAGTCGAGGTAGGTAGGTCGGATTTTTTTTTTTTAATTTTTTTTTTTGGTCCAAAGTCTCATATAATCATTCTTTCCTGAGTTTTCACTGGTGGATGTTAGTAATGTTTATTTCCTGCATGTGATATTAGAAAACCATTGGGAAATATGTCCCTAAATATTAAATAACAATTTTGGAAGAGAATGTTCGAAAATTTTGAAAAAATCTTCAAAAAATCTTTAAAAAATCAGTAGAAAATTGAAAAAAATTGAAAAAATTCTGAGGTCGGCCATATTTAGCTGAGGACGGTCGGGTGACCGGAAACAAACCTTTTTTTGGCCTTACATGTCACGTGCAGGGTACCTTTCATAAGGCTGCCCCTCTCCGATACTTCCTCTGTGCGACCACCCACCCATCCACGCTGGGTGTTTCAGTGTCGGGCACTGTGTTGTAGAAGGCCTATCCCTAGTCTAATCCCCGGGGGGGGGGGGGGCACTCCCTCAGATTTGGCTAACATGTGCGAACATGATTCCGAGGGAAAGGCACGGGCCCTCGAGGGCCCTTGATTGGGGGTGACTTTTAGCCAATTTTGGAGGAAAAGGGGTACATTTTGAACCAAATATGGACATTCCCAAATGAATTTCCCTTCATCACTCTCTCCTAGTGTCTACTTTAGGAGGCATCCCAGGGATAGGGGGTATAATTATTTGTGAAAGCTTTTGGCTTCACCCCTTGGAAAGGATCCGAAATTTCCTCTTTTCGTCTTTTCACCCTTGATTAGGGTATGGAATCAAGGGGTATGTTCGCACATGGAACCTATAGAAAGTATAGGGAGTGCCCCCCCCCCGGGGTCTAACCCCACCCTCAACCCACCCTCCCCCTCGTCTGACCAATAGCGTACAGTGTATATAAAGCACGGTAGCACCAGGTTTGAAAACCTCATCCAGACCACATCTCCAGTTACTGTAATCTGTACCCTAGAGTACACACCGACCTGGTGAAGCTGGTCACAAACTTGACGTACAGTCGTTTGCGATCTTCTAGAGACCAAGATGACAAATCACGAAGACGAGAAGAATACCCAACTGCTGGAGCAGGGTCCAATCATTACCTCAGCACCATCGATTGCCTTCGATGATATTCTTCAGCAGATTGGACCTTTTGGGTGGTCCCAAAGGATTATCTACATCATGACCAGCCTCTTTGATGTCCTTATTGCCTGCCAACTTATGTTCTTCCTCTTTGGAGGAGGCAACCCTGGCTGGTACTGTATTCCTGCAAGTGCTGATCAACTGGATCTGAACGGCATCCACAACTTAAGCAGCACAAGCGGAACTCCTAGTGGGTTCCTGGAGGTGATGGAGACGCGGCCTAGGGGTCTCCTGGCTGGATCCATTACCACCAGGCACCTGGTGAAACCGGAATGGGATGGGGTGTGCTCCGTCAACGGGAGTAAGTGCGCCCGCGTGGTCTTCAAGCCAGGCTCCACCATCGTGACTGAGGTAGGTATTCCCGGGGTTCATTATTTAACCCCCATCTCCGATCATGCACGCAAAATTTATCTATAGACTAAGGCTACTCAGTGTCTAATGGGTGGGAACATGTCTAATCTTGTGCTCCCAGGTACAGCACAATCCCAGGTCCTACATGCACAGTAAGATCACAAATAAGATCAAGAATTTGATGGGATCATGATTGGAATTAATCTTATTAGTCCTGCTATGATCCATCCTTTGCGAATTCCCCAAGAACATTTATAATAGATTCACCTCCATTTATACATGTTGGGATAAAGAATTCGATTGGATTATAAATGATGGTATCAAGGGGTTGCTTAATCTTGCTGCCATCATCCTTATTTGCTCAACCTATCTGGAGGATTGTCGGGAGGATTGTACCCGAGGAACCGAAAATCATGCGTTTATATATGTGCCCTTTTCCCCTACAGGTAGTTCTCCCTGAGAAGATTTGAAAAAGGTGTTACCTGGGATTTTGCCACCCCCTGTTTTAAACTAGTCACTCTCTTAGTAGAACTATGGATGTTGACTTGACGAATCCATTGCCTCCTTGCCCCTCCTTATCCTTTTTTAAATGATATTTTCAATCTTGATAAATGCAGTGAGGCTTCTACCAGGCTGTGTCAGGGACAATCATATGTATTATTCTGGCTGTAGGCTGATCGCCTTAAAGATGTACTAAAGATGTTCACCAATGTTCGTAGAAATGTGTCATATTGTATAAAGGTTTATGTAATCGTTGCATAAGCCATAACTGCTAATCCCCTTGCAGAGGGCGATGTCTTCCCAGTTCCCACATAGAAACCTCCAGTGTGGTACACTGCCAACATTTCATAGTGATATAACAGCGTCGTCTAGACTGAGACCCTAAGACCTATGCATGCACAGTAGACTGGAGCCATGTCTGTCTCAGAGGGCGTCTTACGAAACGTTAAACACATATTTTTTGAACATTAAGAAATGTGGAAAGAAACATTTGTAAGTTACGCTTCTTTTCAATGTGGACATTACGCTTTTCAACCTAGACTCTGAGGCTAGAGGTAAAAACGTGTCTACTATAGAAGGTCGAAGAAGGTCGTATGAGGTATCTTAGAGTGCACAGAAACACGCATTATATATATCGGACGTCTTTAACAAATATTTGCGGACCTCATAGATTTCAAAATGAATTTTCTGCCAAGTGGGAACACCAAGATAATCCTAGCAATGAGAGAAATGCATATTCAGTACATTTGATATCTAAACGCACTGCAACCAGGTGACACCCTGGCTCTATCTGTGCTACTTTCTCTTTCTCTCTTTCTCATTTCTCTTCTATTAAATCAATACACTTCAGCAAGTCTACAGCTAATGGTCCGGCAAGCTGAGTTCCATTATGTAAGAAGAAAGTGCCCATAAGTAGCACTATGTTTGCCATAATAAATAGTACTATAGTTGGCTAACAATCTAGTAGTCGTTCATTCACCCACACTATCATGCCTTTCGGGGGATTATGAGCAATCGGTAGGTACCTATCAAGGGGGGTAGAGATGCATACAATTTTGGGGTATCTGGGGATATTTTGTCATACTCGCTGTGTATGCATGGTACGTTAAAAAACGCTTCTAGAGCACACAATGCGCAATTGCGAGTTTGTTTCTTAGATGAATACGTTTTGATTGATTGATGTCTTTTTCAAAAATATCTATCTCTATCTAAGTATATGATAATCAAAAGTCCCTGTGTCTTACAATGTCACGTGCATAATGGATATATATATATATATATATATATATATATATATATATATATATATATATATATATATATATAACACATCATTACTGTTTTGATGCCTTACCGTATGGGTGGGGATGTCGTATATTTCGCAATGCGTACTATATGCCTTATGTAATTGGTGGGTGTCCCCTTTATCCTAGCAGAGGTGGGGTTAATATATAAGCTAATACATTTCGGCAATAATTATATCCATGATTAGTGCAATACTATTATTAACCCCTTTCGGCATTTTAGTTTATAGCAGTGTGAGTCAGTGAGTCTTGACAACTGAATCAATTAGCCATTATTGCTCACATGGTGCATAGGAAACATACCACATGAGTGCAACAAGGGCAACATGGATGTACATGTAATTCACCTATATTAATAGTCCGACTATTAAATGTATGCTATCACCCCTTCCCGTCAGGGGCCGAATCCATAACTCCAGCTTTTATATATGTGGCATGATCAGGGTCATCCTTAGTAGTAGGGCATCCATCTCCGAATGTAAATCAATACGCCAGTACTTGGATACTGATTCATGTTTATACTTGACCTTCCATAGGAGTGGGGGGCGGGCAATTACATTAAACAACGTATTTAAAAATTAACATAAGATCTTATAGCAAGCCCACCACCTCTACTTGATGTAATGAAATACAAGACGGTGTAATGACATACAAAGGCTAGCACCCGTTACACAACATGGGGGACTTGAACAAACACACAGAACTAACCTAAAAGTGTCCTATGAATAAGTCATCAATGGAAGGCCGCAAACTTTGAAAAAGATCCAAAGTGCAGCTCTGCATATGCAGAAACGTTCTGATCAGTCCTACGCCAGTGTAATCAGAATGAGTTACAGCTGCAAATACAGGAACGAGTTGAAGCTATATATATATATATATATATATATATATATATATATATATATATATATATATATATATATATTCAGGGGCGTAGGAAAAGGGGGGGGCCAAGACATATGTCTGGGCCCCCAAAAGAAATTTGACAAACCCCATGATAAAATGCACAAAATTCCAAGAATTTACGCAGATATTTATACCAATATGGGAGAATGGGAACAATGGGAGTCTGGGCTTCAAGTCACAAGCAAGTGTCCAAAGACTACTTAAGAATTATATCTACATATACAAGTGTCAGCACACCCTAGTCGATGAATTACGATGAGTGCAACAGGGCCCTCTGCCCCCCTATCAAGATTTGCTTTCTACGCCTTTGATATTATATATATATATATATATATATATATATATATATATATATTATATATATATATATATATATATATATATATATATATATATATATATATATATATATACAGAGTGTCTAGTCCTGAGGTACATTTCAGAACGATTAACAACCACCAAATAGGCCTACGATTAGAATTTTCAGATTCATGTAGAAAATTGCCCCTCTAGATGATTACCAACTATATTGTAGAATGCAAATCGTACAATGTGATTGTACAAATAGACATGGTCAGTATATGGTAGCACTGCTTGCTGTTCAGTTGCAGATTGTCTTTGGCGTTGTCAAAGGATCTGTACGAATTTGTGTTGTGTAATTGAAAATATCCACAAAATCCCAATAAAGGCCGATTTGTTAATCGCTCTGAAATAAACCCCTGACGCTATGTGCAGTCACAGCTGGTCATATATTTGTTAAATCATGGCTGCTAAATTAACGTACATGTATTTGCACAAGTAAAAATTGGCTGCCTACTATTGCATCTGTAACTGTATGGTCCGGCCAGGGCACATCACCATGTGCAACATACAAGTCGAATTACTGTATATCCTAAATTACTGAAATCATATCCATGGTCATATCTACAGAATATGGCCGATACCACCTTTTATTTAGAGATTCGTAAGGCCAAAGTCGTGAAGCAAGACCCTGTGGACTGTAGCAGGCTGTGTATGCTTCAATTAATATGGTTATTACCATGGTATTTTTTACAGGCTCATTAGATTCTCCCCTTTACTTCTACCCAACAGTTCTCCCTGGTGTGTGACATGAAGTATGCCTCCACATTCTGCACCACCATGTCCATGGTAGGAATCCTACTTGGGGCCGCTGTAGGAGGACAGTTGGCTGACCTCTTCGGACGCCGTCTCATCTTCTTCTGCATCGCCTTCCTCATGCTACTTTGTCAATACGGCCAATCATTCGCAGGCTCCTGGCAAATGTTTGCAGGATTCCGATTCTGTGCAGGATTCCTATCAGGTATGTGACTTCTTTTGTGTTAGTATATGGTTAGTTTTTTCCTTATCATTATGTGATCGTTTCTTTCTGTGTGGGTCTGGGTGGGTCTGGGGGTAGGAATTGAAATTTCGTTTGAAATTAGCTTACACACAAAGTTCCGACAACAATATGGAGATATTAAATTAGATCTGGTTCAAGCATCCCTTCATTTGCCTCTCGTTATAGACCTTGTTCAAATGTACTGTACATATATGGAAGTGTACTCATAATTTAAGTTCACAGATATATACCTATTTATCATAACAAAGACCGTTATTGTTAATTTGTTCCATAATGATAATATTTTTCTCTTTTGAGATCGCCCAAAAGTTGGCAGTCATAATATCACAAAAGACCTTGACATACATGTTGGGTTTACAAAAATATTGCAATTATGAGGCATATAATTCACAGTAGACACTAAACATTATTTTGGAAAGTATAAGGGAGGTACCGGCGTAGTACATATAGATGTGTTATAGAATTGGGCTCAATACACGGTCATTAACCCAGGGTAGAAAAATGGGCCTATAGAACAACCAAGGGTCCATCAAAACAGAATAAAGGGGGTATCGAATGCATCTTTCTAATAAAGACATTCTATTGTTATTCCAATCTTAGTAGTCAAATCTACATTGGATGCTAGAGCATTTCAACTGATTAGGAATAAAGTTTGATTTCCATGAAAAATGTTGCCAGTAGAATAATTATTAGGTTGAGATTCACTGTTTATAACCATCGATGCTGCAGAGCCCTAAAACCTAAAAGACGGTTGACGTCAGACTTTCGTTGCCTGGTTTATTGTAGTACACTGTAAAAATATTCCGTTGAATAGACGGAGATTTACCGTTTACTTTTGCAATGAATCTCTGTAATTTCAAAACCGGTGTAACACTGTAGATATTGACCATATAACACAGAAATCCTGTAATACAGTACAGAGAAACACCTTTTTCCTGAATACGGTGAAACCATGTATATATCAAAGCATTTACGGTGATGCACAATATGGCACACTTACAATGAATCTCCGTAATTTCAATTCAGGTAAAACTCTGTATATATTGACCATATAACAGGGAAATCCTGTAAACCAGTACATAAAAACACCTTTCTGCTGATCATTTACACTGAACCACAGTGTGGCATGACTTACAATTAATTCTGGTTAAACTCAGTAGATAATTGAGCATGTAACAAGGAAATGCAGAAAATCTGTTCTGAAAAATACCTTTTAACTGAATGCTGTGAAAGCTGGTATGTATCAAAACACTTATGATAATGCACAGCATACTGCAGTTTCTCAAATTGAAAGTAGGTGGTGCCTTAGAAAACAATATCCCATTGATATAAAAAGTTAATTGTGTTGATTCAATATATGTGTGTCTCTAACCATTTATGGAGGATCACCGTAAAATTTTACAGGGAATTATCACAGTGATTAATTACAGTCAAGTACCATGATATCCATCAACTATATGCTGATTATCCGTAATCCACCTCAGTGAAACACCGTTTATCAATTTACGGGGAAGCACCGTTTTATGTATTGTTTAGGTTGATCACACCAGGTGGCACCCTCTTTCATGATGAGATTTTCTTATAGGTATTCTACTCTATTGACATTTTTGCATGTCCTAAAATAATATTAATTTAAAACTTCTCAATTAAATGCAGTATCAATGTTAATGGCTAAATATAGGGCTGTTAGAATATGCTTAATGGTGAGATAATCTATTTTTGTGTGATATTTTGATGAGACAAACACCTATTTTGTGGTGAAAAGAAATATATATGTCCACACTGTCATGCATGTAGCTTTGTACCAATCCTAGAGTGCTTTTTGCCTCTAGGTTGAAATTACAAAGTGTGATGAATTATTATATGATGCTTTCATGAAGCAAAGTATTGGATCACAAGTGAAAGCAATCATAGAAATACCATAATAATTCATTCTTTTGATACCATATCAAAATGACAGTGATTTCAAGTATTCCGGTGAAATTACGGTGATTCTCAGGCATACGTGGGTGCTGGACATTTTCCGCTATAGTAAAAGTGATTTCAAAATAACGGTGACCGTAGTTATTACGGAGAATGGCTGGCACCACGGGGTGCCAGTGAATCACCGTTTTTGGGGTAACTGAGAATTATTGTAAAGTCAAAAACGTTGAAACAATGTTTTTAGGTAACGGAGAAGTACTATTTAAAGGGGAAGTTTTCGTTAGTGTACCTACGACCTGGAGTCCTGCTGTGCCCTCCCAGCAGGTCTTATGCCGCCTCCACACAGAGATGCTAATTTTTATTGCCCTGCAGGGGGTCCTGTTTGAAGTTTGGTCTGTCTGGAGTTATTAGGGTTGGGGGTGGTGGCTGGAGCTGCTCCATAAAATGACCACTGACCAGACAACAGGGGGTGGGTATATATTAGTGGAACAGCCAGATTTCAAAAGGTTGACAGTTGGGGAAAATAAGAAACCCATTTCCTGAGTGTTCTATTTATGAAAAGTAGTTGATTTTAGCTGTATCTGCCAATTAGGTAATTCCACACATGCTATGCATCTTAGAGAAATTAATATATACTAAAGACATAGATATTCAGGATAGATTGAAATATTTGACCAGAGCTCTTTACCCCACCATATATAAGAACCCCTGTGGGTTCACAGGCTGTTCCGTCCTATTTATACCCTCCCTTCCCCTTTAAAAAACGGTGACTTTAGGAAAAACGGTGACCGTAAAAAATACGGAGATTTGCTGGCACCGCGGGGTGCCAGAGAATCTCCGTTTTTTCAACGGAATTTTTTTTACAGTGTACCAATAACGTCGAGGCAAAAATAAAATTAGAAAGTTCTGCCTCCTCTATAAACCATCGTTGCCTGTTTGTCCACCAGGTGGCTTCATGATCGTGACGTACATAATACCGCTGGAGGTTGTAGGACGTCAGTGGAGGACGGTGTGTGGATGTATTGGTTTCTGGCAGCTCGGCCAGATGGCATTTGCTGGTTTGGCCGCACTCATCCCCAACTGGCGCCACCTATCACTCGCTTCAGCAGCGATTTGCACTCCTCTTTTACTGGCTTGGTTGTAAGTGCTAACAAGGATTTATTTATTCATGGAAAAGCATTATAAAATGGTAATGGTCCATTACGTTATGCTGGAGGGGGTATCGATATTGGTCTATACAGGTCTGTGGGATCCTCTTGAACAATTATAGCCCGGCCTCAGAAATATAAGCTAGGGTTTGTAATGAAAAAAATATAATAAATCATGTTATATAGCAGTCATAAATCTGTTTCTGATTAAGGTATTTACATGGTTTCTTTTAGTCTTCCCTAAATAGCGTCTTTATCATCATACTTTATCTATTAACCTTTGGAGTTCATTACATAACTGTTCCCAATGCTCTTGAGGATATTTACAATTTACTTAAATCAAACTATATAATGATATATATATTCTCTCATTCAGTGTTGTTCCTGAGAGTCCACGGTGGCTGATCCAGAAGAATAGACTGCCTGAAGCACATGCAATCCTGTCCCGGATGGCAAAGAGGAATGGCCGTGCCCCACCATCAGAGACATTGCTGAAACAGATCAATACGGAATCAAAGTCAAACGAGAAATATTCCTTCCTCGACTTGTTCCGAGGCAGACAGTATACCATTAGATCACTGGTCATGTTTTATATATGGTAAGTTTTTTTTGTTTTATTTTCAGAAATAATCTAGGCCTATAGGTGGGTCAAGTCATCAATTTCTGCTACTTTTTGGCTTATCAATCACAAATAAATCAAAGCTTTAATTCCATTACATGACTTCATCACATTTGTAAAGGTACATCTCCCCTGCCAGGAAAACCTCATTATACTGACATTAGACCAGTGGTTCAGTTTTTATAGCTTTCGAAATAAAACCTTACCTAGAAATGTCATGTCCGCCACCTGTTATTATGTACATCTCATGGTGACACTTAAATATTTCTTACTGTTGACTTCTAACCTTTTATACAGCTTCACACAACATCTATGGCCAATGTAAAGTCCAAAAGCAGTAGAAAATGCATTATTTCAAAAAGACCTGGGCTGTTATACATCACTGAAAACTGTAAATTGTGTGCATTTTTTACAACAAAGGCCTAACTTTACCACTGTGAACTCAATTATGCTCTATTAGACAAAGAAATTGATACACATTAACCTTAAGATGCCCTATATCCAACAGATATACCTTTTAAAGCATACAAACACAACTTTTTTTTGACTTTCATGTCACGTCCGCCACTTTTGGACACAAATCAGTCCCTTATACACTTAATATGAATATAATAATGGCTTTAGCTCTTGACATGAAGAGAGGTTACCCTTATCCACCTAATGGACCTACAGCACATGTGATTACACCTGTTTTGATCATGTGGTAGGTCGTGGAAGGTTGAAAAAGCGTCATGTGGCAGATGTGACCATGTTTAAACCACCAAAATGTCCAGAATCCCATCATATCACACTCTAAATACAGCGTATTGCATCTAAGGCAGTGTATACTTTCAAAATATTGTGACTTATGTAGGTCAGATATCATAATCTAGCTGCAGGGATTCAATACCAATGTGAAAGTGGCGGACATGACCGATGTGACGGACGTGACACTGCTTTGTCAAGGTTTTTATGTACAAAGCATCTTGGTAAAGTTTTTTCACTTCTTGACAATGTTACCTAAGACAATATCCTGTACAAAAAATAAGTTTGGGACCCTCTAAAACTGTCATACTTAAGATGAGGTGCTGATAAATTTTTGGGAGCCTATATCTTGAAAAGTCCTTGATGTAAATAGGCAAATTAGCATTTTTCTAAAAGCCCTAACAGTTTCCCATAGGATGGGAATAATAAAACCAATATCAATTGAGAACTCTTCATTGGAGAGGCAGCAAAGCCCAAAAACACCCTAAAAACACAAAAAGTAACACTTTTCCATGACCTGACCCTATACATATCTTGTGCAACATCATATCTCTTTCCTATTGATAGCCTCATGTCTAGTGACTGCAAAATTAAGACGAAAAGAAAATACCAGTAAGAAGTCGCAGCGACAATGATTTGTTATGAATTAATGGGGGCTATATAAACATGGCATTGTATACCATTATTCCTATCTATCAACATTGAAATGTTGCATGTGTTGAATTGCAGGTTCAGCTGTACAATGACATATTATGGACTGAGCCTGAATGCTCGTGACATATCTAATGATGTCACTATAAACATTCTTATCATGGGCGGCTGTGAGCTTTTCTTCGTACTGAGTGTCATATACTCCAGCTATAGGTAGGTCCGAACGCATACTGAGTCAAAGCTTATTCTCCATGAAATTCCCCTAATGTCCCATGATGCTTTGAAAAGAGTATCTAAAAGATCAAATAATTTTCAGACTATTTCCAATCAAGGCCACGAGGGACATTTGATAAAAGATTCTATTAAAAAGCCACAGGAAGGGTCTTTAAAAAGGGCTTTTTCTGAATTATATTTTGGCTGCCTAATTTATCGTGATAGAATTCGAGCATTTGATTTCTATGATGTATGGCGAATCAAAATAGTATAACAGTCAAACTTATGATATTACAGACAAGACATAGGTAATATGATTACAATGTAAGTCACTGAGGTAGGAATTTTGAATACTGATTATTTGATTTCTTTGCCATCTCCCACAGGTTCGGCCGTCGCCCAGCACTGCTGTTCTACTTCTCCTTTACATGCTGCTGTCTGGTGGCTGCTATGGTCCTTAATATAACTAAATCATCAGTCATTGCACAGAGCATCCTGGGGTCTCTGGGACGAGGTTCTCTATCAGCTGCCTGGTCTGTGGCCTACTTGCTCTCAGCAGAGCTCTTCCCAACTGTTATCAGGTGTGTGTAAAGCCAATCAGTTAAATTTAAATTCATCATAGTCGAAATATATAGTTCATTCTATCTGAAGAAAATTAGGGGAAAAATAAATGTATGACAAAAATACAACAAAATAAATCATCTAAATTATGTTACTTATAATAGTAGGGAGTGGTTATTTTAAGAGCATAAAATTAGGTCTTTATCTGTACGATATGTAATTATTAAGATCCATTTTGATAAGAGCTGAAACCCAACTTTCCATTTCAGAGCCATTGCCTGTGGAAGTTCATCTGTTGCGGGAAGGATAGGGGGCATACTGGCTCCTCAGATTGCCTATATGGTACGTATCAAACTCTTCCAGAACCATGCCATTTTCTTTGAACGACTTTCTATACTGTCTTCTTCCACTTTTAGTTTTAGTGTTGTATTTGTTGTTGAAAGATTTTTTATTTAGCTATAAGAAATGAACCATACACTTATAAGTGGGCAGATGAGGGGAAAGGGCCCTCCCTGCGGGATTTTTAGTACTGGATTTGGCCACTAGGGGAGCTACAAAGGCTAGGAATGTGAAAAATAGACTAAAATAGCTTTTATGTACTTTTTTACACAGAAAAATATGGTTTCTCAAAAATGTTCTATTTTCTGGAACTTCCGGTCTATTTGGAATGTTAATGGAACGTTTTGTATTCAAAAGAAGGCCTAAATAAGGGTTTTCAGGGAAATGTGTTGCCATGGCAACCAAAATTATATTCCAAATAGAAAAAAAATAATGTCAACCGATAGAATGATTCAGGGAGATTCATACACTGAAAAAAGCATAAAGATACCACTTTTAGCTCCAAATCTATGCCCAAATGTTTGGAAAGGGATGGTCACTTTTTGATTGATTATTTAAATCATTATGCCAATTAGATGCCCGATTTGATTAAAACAATGAATGATAGAGCTTATTGACTGTATTGATAGAGTCAGGTCATTCCATTTTTGTGAAGCAATATCTCCAAGACTAGATGGGCTATCTACAAGTGTTGTACCTCATTTTAAAGCTGATAACATCAATTTTAAATTTCATCTTTCCCCTCATCTGTCCAATAAATTATTTATCAAATTGATGATTAATAAAATTTCTATCAGTAGAATAGGGGTTCCCACTAATTATGCTAGTGGCCCATCCAGACTCTCTATGTAAAAGGGGGCCCAGTACGCACTGACTCCCTCTATAAAGGGAGTCAGTGCATCTCTGACCCTCTTTTTACAGGGAGTCAAGTCGAAGCTGGATCCCCTTTATTAAGGGAGTCATAAAGGGAGTCAACCTGAAAGCAAAACATAGACTCACATAAGGGAGTCACGATCTAAAGGGTGTCAGAATAGGAGTCAATCTGAAAGCAGACCTAGACTCAGTTTCTGACTCTGTTCCTTCTCTCTGTGTAGTGATCGTATATAAAAAGTACTTGGTTCATATTTAAATTCCACTACTTCCTACAGAGATTCGTGCACCCAGTCATCCCTGGAATGGTGTACGCCTCCCTTGCCGTTATTTCCCTGGTGCTAGCTGGCCTCTTCCTACCAGAAACTAAAGGTACAGCTCTATCTGACAAATTTTCATCTAAAGGGACCTGCTGCAGCCCACCTGAACCAGAAATTGAAGAAGAGAAGGTTGTGGTCATATTGGAACAACAGCCGATAGACCCTACTGCCGTGTGATGATCGAAACAAACGTTATCTATCTTAAGGCATGCATGTATCTTACACTATCTCATTCACATATCATTGGTAATCCACGATCATTGTACTTTCTTATTATCATACTAAATTATTAACAGCATTAGCATCATTCTGTTCACGAATGCATATTCATCAAGTATCCCAGTCATAAGGTTCAGAAAACAAGATTTCCTAGCTTGCAATTACAGTGGGAAAAAAGAAGTAAAAATGCAACCTTATAGCATATCTTACCCTATAGTGAAATTTGACAGACATGCCTATCGAATGATATCTGTCGCTCATGTATCACACGCATAAGTGTGTTTCAAAAATACATAAGAAATTGGTTCTAAAAAGTACTTTTTCTCGAAGAGGACGTCACTCAGGTATGCACACCTGTGATGTAGTCAGGTGTGTCAGTCAGGTGGTAGGGGAGTGGTGCCCTCTGCCAATCAATACCGGAGTCAACCCATATAACTAGTTGACTCCACCCATTGAAGTGGGTCCTGATTGGTCTATATTAGACTAAAATCTATTGGAAACGTTTAAACAGAGTGGAGATAAAATGTCTGATCCATTTTTATTCAGAATATGGGAAATATGAAAGATAAATCTTTCCATGTTTGGTCTACAGGGCATTTCAAAACGATATCTATAGCTATGCTTTTGAAATACTCTCCTGGCACCCTAAAATATACAAATAAAGGTTGGAATATTTCAGTGCATAATAGGCCAAAATGGGGATGGATGCAGACATAGTTTATATGAAAAACACTCCATTGGTAAATGGGCCCTGTCATCCAGACAGAGTAAGAGGATGCTCTCTGCCTGATTTTGAGTGGATTCAAGGGTTTGAAAAGAGAAATTCCACTTGTACATTGAGCGGTTGTCCAAAATTTATCATAACGAGAAATGTTTTGTTGGTCTGATACATAAAATGATTTCATTAGTTCATCCCACCCAGGGTCAATCTCTGAAATCCTCATAATGTATTGATAATGCAATGAAATCCAAAAGTTATCCGACTTTAGCTAGGGGTCTGTCCGACTCAGGGTGCCTTTAGCCTAAAAAGGATGGGAGAACCGCAAGGGGGAACTTCTCTTGCTTATGCATGTACATTATAATCATGTATAAATTCAATTAATTTGGTGCAGGCATGTCATTTCCTTACTGCTGCATTAAGGTTATAGGTCTTCCAATTAGCACTTCCAATTAGGTCTGGCCCTCTTTTGATCAGACTTCCAATTCTAATGTATGAGAGCTTGTGCTTTAATGGAGATCTCGAGATCTCTGCATTGGACCCATGTAGTGAAGGGGTTAGAAAGGAGAGTGTATTAAGATATCACATTTCCTTTTGCGCAAGTGCCTTTGGTAAGAAAGACAGGTTCAGCCAGAATATTAGAATAGTGAGGAGACTGGGAAGGAATACTCATACATTTCTATTATGCACTGCATTTTATGCATCTATGCAAATACACCAGACTGTTTATCGTAGGTCCACTGCTTATTACGCACCGTATACTCCTTTATACATTATATTGTATCGTTATATATATGTGTGATATAATCATGACTTATAGGTGGAATGCCAGTAAACATAGAATCTACATTGATGTGATTAATACAGTCTATGCTTAAGCCGTCCATCCATGTTTGATGGTAACTTTTCCTTGATGAGGTCTAAAGTAGCAAATGTACTTTTTGCTATATCCTATTATTGTATAATGGTGCATGTGGACCCTAATGACTAAAAGAAATTTCCACTCCCCCATTGCCGGTGCTTGACAATACAATGCTTTGGGAACTTAAGTGAAACTACAATACATGTACGAGGAATTATATTATGAAGGCTAAATTACAATTATTCCTACATGTCTTAACTATTTTGCGAACAATCTAGATGTGTTGTGCAGGTAATCGACATAATGAAGTGTCTATCTCAATATTATGATGCTTTATCCACATCTTGATAAAGATGGGGATTCATGTCCCTATAAATGTGTGTGGAAGATTTTAAGCCATTCTGATGCCTATAAATGTCTGAAAAGTAGTGAACACTGTTCTCAGAGTAATCTTGGGGACTCTCCTTAATTCTAAAATGGTGTTACACAGCATCATATTCTATGGGAAATTCTAATGGTGGCTCAGGCATGACATCTGTGACCAATATTGGAACCTCCTTATGTAGCTACTGTTTAGGCCTATTCTTTGGGTCGCAATGTATAGAATAAATGCAAGATGTATCTAAATGACTAGAAAACACGTTTATGAATACAAAATTACCACTTATAAGGGTGTTATAATTATCATGGTACAGGTTTATTATAACAGTATACATGTGTAGCGGTGTCTACAATATCAGGTGTGTGCTACACCAGGAAGTCATTTCTCAGACGCTAAGTTTTGGGCACCCTCAAATTGTAATGACATGACCTGGATCGAAAGGCAATTCTTGGTTACACTGGGTCAATCACTACAAGTGGTGCACATATAGAGGGAAAGAGTATGCATCTGAATAGCCAATCGTAGCTAATATAGGGTCACCCACTACCCCTTACTACGATCTGACTGGATCGTAGGGGGTGTTCAATACGTAGTGGGGACACTCAGATCGTAGTGTTTGAGAAATACCTAGCAGGACTCACCCATTTGGTCACCTGGGGGCAGACCTGTAGGCTGTTGCTCCTATTGTAAAACGAGCTGTGAGTATGTGCTCTCTTTTCTAAACAAGTCGTGCACTTCTTCACCTAAGTACTTGCACTCACCACATTAGTCTGAAAAGTCACCTGGAGGGTGTTGCTCCTATAATAAAAGGAAGAGCTGGCTAAAAATGCCCTTGTTTCCAGTCCTTTCTTTTCATGTAGCTATAACTGGTCCCTTTTGTTGCTCACAAGTGGACATTCAAGTACAGTGCTCAAAAAGGGATTTGAGTAGGTACCTAGTTGGAAGAAGTCAGTGAGTATAATATACTATAGAGTGTGTGACATGAGTAGGTACCTGATAGTGCAACTCTCTCTTTTTTAAACAAGGCAGGTGACTTTTCAGACTAATGTGGTGAGTGCAAGTTGAATGGTGAAGCAGAGCGTGACTTCTTTTGAAAAGAGGGTACCTACTGACAGCTCTTTTTACCATAGTAGCAACACGCTCCTGCCTTATTTAAAATAGATAGAGCTGCACTACCAGGTACCTACTCATGTCACACGCTCTATAGTTTATTTATAGTTTATAGTACTGACTGACCTCTCCCAACTAGGTACCTACTCAAATCCCCCTTTTTGAGCACTGTACTTGAATGACCACTTGTGAGCAACAAAAGGGACAAGTTATAGCTACATGAAAAGAAAGGACTGGAAATGAGGGCATTTTTAGCCAGCTCTTCCTTTTACTATAGGAGCAACACCATCCTGCATACTAACATGTGAGGTCACCTTCCCAGGTCACCGCACTACAGTACTACAGACACAAAAAAGGACCACCATCTTGTACGGGTGGTTCCCAATTATTTGGAAAGTCCAAAAACCCATAAGTTGAGTTTCACACATAAACATAACCCAAAAGAGGAAATGAGCCCACTATTTAAGCACCGTAAATCCTCACGTATAGGACGCCGCTCATGTATAGGACGCACCCTGAGTTAGGCTAATTCCTATAGGACGCACATATAGGGTTCTGTAGTGTAAAACCCTCGCCTATAAGACGGATTCATCCTGAGTTGGGGTGAATCCTATAGATGATGTAATTCCGGTGTATAAGCCACGCAATATACGCGAGGATTTACTCGTCTATAACATATATTTGAACTGTGAATTTTACTATTTTTATGCATACACCTTCTACATTTCGTTTTATATGTGTTATATTATCTTATCATTGGTGTATGTATACCTTTCAGATATAACGTGTGCATACAAAGCCATAAGGTGTTAATCTCACCAGTTCTGTGCTAGAATATGGTCTATTCCAGAATGCAATAAAGCTAAATATGATTTGTATTCATGACACCTCTTGTGGTTATTCATTAAGGGGAAACAATAGCCAGGGTACCTAGAACACTTTAGCCTAAATAATTACGACACGCTTCATACCCTGACACATCATGCACGGTTATGAAGATATATAATGTTATTATTATATTTTGTAACCGTAAGAGTGGTTCTTAGTCATCTATAAATTGATAAGAATAGTTCATGCTAGCCCCTACAGGAAAAGCTGAGAAGTGTCAATTGGTGTTAGACTGTGTTGTGATAAATGCTGCCACCTAGCTGCAACTACACCTACACCATGTGTAGTGCTTTCCTAAATAAAAGGAATTTGAAAAGAACGTTTTTGTTCCAGTAACATTCCATTACTATGGAAACACCTAAAGATGGAAGAAATGCGATGAAGGTTATGTGTTTGATGTGTACAAGTATGAACATTCTTTTTTTTCATAAATCATGCGGGCTATTTAAATGTGTTCTCGAGCCCCGTCTCCCCTATCTTCATACTTATTTAGTTTTAATTTCCACACCCACCACATAAGAAGGTTGATTACTGTTTTCCCTGATCTGTCGAAAAATGCTTCTCTTCCCATATCCGCCAAGCCACTCTGTGACCTGGCAAATTACTACAAAACAAAATTCTAGAAATGAAAATGGAAACAGGAGAGAGAACCGAGTGATGCAAAAACTAAACCATGTGCCCTACATAGATCTAGCCTACTGGCCCACTGGCGTACCAAAAGATCAGCTACACCGGAGGGTGTTGCTCCTATTGTAAAAGGAGCTGTGAGTATGTGCCCTCTTTTCTAAACAAGTCGTGCACTGCTTCACTCACCACATTAGTTTGAAAAGTCACCTCCCTTGTTTAATTTCTTTTTGTGAATGGAAAGAAGGTTTGTACTTTAATGTAATTGTAGATTCATAAGTGTATGTTCATAAAATACATCATGGCCCTATTTAGCATTAAATTAAGAGAATGTATAACAGTCAGCCCTTGTTTCCTCAGATATGGAAAATGCAAGGAAAAGTGTCTGAAAAAGCAAATTATCTGAGGAATTAAGTCCAAATGAAATAGAAAATATAGTATTAGTTCCAGATTTTCTGTCTGAGGTAATAAGGGATCTAAGGAATCAAAGGGTCGAGGAAGTGAGGGTTGACTGTACTTGTATGATAATATCTGTGAGGCAGTATATTAGAACACTGATTTCTCAATACTTGATTTTCATTCTTTCCTGACCACAATAGTCACCAAAACGGACAGTAACACTGGGGATGTTTTGTCCTCGGGGGTGGGGGTATTCGTCCAGGAGCCAGCTGTGCTATAGGGGATTGTCTTGGGGCCCATTTTCCAGCAGACCAATTGTCCAGAGCCCATTTAATTTGTGCACATATATTTCTACAGGTGGGAGAATCTAATCCGGACCCAGAGACTACCTTGCTGCAATATCTCCGAGATGAATGTATCCAATTAGCATTATAATGATTCTGATGGCTATCAGATTTTTACCTGTAGTGATTCTATTGAGTAGTTGTTGCTTAAGGACATGAGGTAGTATCTCAAAAAGATATGGAAACTTCATGAAACTGATTTTAGCAGTAAGTCTATATGTACTTAGTTCACACATGAAAAATCAAAGAGATTTACCGATCGATACTTGAGAAGTAGCACTTCACATCATGTGATACAGAATTATCATATTGAGCCAAAAAGAAGCCTCAATCTAACAGAATTCATACATCCTGCCTAAGCCAATACCTTTAAAGATGATGACTGTCATTGGTCACTCATGGATAACCAAGATATATCATAATACACTTAATTAGATCATTCAATTTGACATAGGTATATATGGTTATTGGTAATGACATTGCAATTTCCCCTAACCAATATAATCATAACAAAGTAGGTAAGTATGTAATCTTTACCATGACTTGTCATAATAATTCAAGTTGTCATAGGGTCAATATAACAAAAATAACAGCCCTCATTGACGGGCTCATCTCATCGCAGATAATTGTACAAAACTTACAGTCTTTCACAATTAGCTAATCTGAGCACTGGAGATGTAGTTTCTAGTGCTACAGGTAGGGGGCAGTAGTGTGCAGAAGGTGGTGTATAGATATCCATCCAGTGTGCATGTGATTCTTTCAGTTGCCATATGGTGGTGTTAGTGAGCCCACTAGATCTAGTTCATGACATTACCACAGGATAGCACCAGTAGTTTCTGTAGTAACTCCTTAAGAGAGGTATTAACATTTCATTACAAATTAGCACAATCAAACCATCCTTATCAAAGACACAGTGCACCTCACTGGTGCAAAGTTGGCATGTGGAGAGGGAGCATGTAGATCATGCACTTTTATGATCTCCCATTACGACAGGGGGATTAAAAAGTCAATGTGTCCTTTTGCAGAGTTTTATGATACAGTGTGTATAGTAATAGTAGATATTTTAGATATTGTGATTTTTACCACTATTCTGGCCATTCCCTTACTGTTATGATCTCCTTTACCAGTGCCTTACCAGAGCTTATACCACGATTTCTGGGTTACACAGTGGTTTTTGGTGGCTATTCCCATCCACATATCTGTCGATATTGCACACCCTGTAGGCTGTAACATCAATTTTGTAAGGCGTGCTGTTATCCATGTAAGGCGTGCTGTTATCCATGTAAGGCATGCTGTTATCCAGGATAACAGCACGCCTCTCCCATGTCACATGTCACATGTTAAAACCCATGAAATTTTCCAGGCCAGGGTAGGGATCGAACCTGCAGTCTCACATCCCAAATCCAACTCCCTATGCAGTGCGCCACAGGGACTGACGAGAGGTGGTTGGCTAGAACTAAACCAAACAAAGGAGGCCTAGCCGGGCGCCGAGGCGTGTGTACCAATCGTGTATACATAACCAAAGGACGCGTTCAAATCAATCCAAGCTGAGACGGCCGCTGAAGGAGGAGACGCGGTGGTCTAGCGGTTCAAATCCCGGCCCGGACGCATCTTTTTTCGCCGGTTGCGCTGTCGCTGTCCGCTGCCGGGCGAGGAGGTGTATTTTATACACAAACATAACAGCGAGACGCATTGAAATCTTTTTTCGCTGTGTGCCGCTGTCGCTGTCTGCTGCAGGGCTAGGAGGTGTATTTTATACACAAACATAACCGCGAGAAGCATCTTTTCTTCGCCGTGTGCCGCTGCCAAGCCTAGCCGAGACCGGGGCTGCCGCTGTCCGCTGCCGGGCAAGGAGGTGTATGTACCGATCGTGTACACACAATGGCTGGCATCGAGTCCCGGAGAGGGGGAATAATTTTTGTTTTCAACTTGAATTTATTGGTATAATATTGATTATTTATTGGTTTCGTGGTATAAAATAAGTAGTCAATGGATAACTCATGAGGGGTTATCGTGGGGGTTATCGACGATAATAACACTTGGCCTACGGCCTCGTGTTATTATCCGTCAATAACCCCCACTCGTCATGAGTTATCCATTGGTTACTTATCAATATACGCACAAGTGCTTCTTTTTTATATAATTTTTCGAGGTGAAGTTGGACTTAGAACATTTTGGTGGTTTTTCAAGTGAAAAATCATGCAAACTCATAGGAGGATCGAACCCCTGCCTGACTGGTGGAATGCTAGAACCATAGCCAATAGACCACCAGGTCAGGTGAGAGAAACCCCTGTTGTTGTATCCTTTACCATGAGTGCAGTAGTGGTGGTAGAAGTCTGGCCTGGTTAGGGCTCACATAGCCATAGCATTCTACTGCTGCAGGCATTCACACCCATACTCACGCTGGTGTAATGGATAAGACACTGGACTCAGACAAAGGAAGTATTTTGCCATTCTGGCTCATGGTTTCGAATCCAATGGTGAGGTGAACGAATTTTTTTTCAACTTGTTTTATTAATATTCTGATGCGTTCTGATGCATCCTAGAAGAGGAAATGGTGGTATAAACGAAATAGGTTATGGTTTTGACACAACTCGTTTTGGGTGGTCTGTTTACTCACACTATGGAGTCTGTGGGTGACCACTGAACGTATTCCTTCAACTTGTATTTATTGATATCAGGTAGGATATTAATGTTATTATGGACCAATGAGAAAATTCCTTTCATTCAGTGCCGAATTTTCAGGGTGCATTACATAACACCTGGTACCCATCAGCTCGCTGTTATCAGTCCTTTATTTCTCGCAGGGTATCAGCTTCAGCAGGGGTCGGCCCACTAAGGAACACGCTAAGGCCCCAGCAAATTGTCGTGACTCCTCATCAACCTGTGTGAAGTGGCTCACACATGTCGCTAGATGGAACACGACGTCGCTATAGCACAAAATCACCAGGAATAGCAATGGTGGTGATCACATGGCCTCACCTCAGATGGCAAGGATGGTGATCACTCAGACTCACCAGGGATGGCGACGCGGGTGATCACTCACCTCGCTAGATGAAACATGCACCTCGTCATACCACATGTTCACCAGGGATGGTGAGGATCGTGATCACTCATCCTCACCAGGGATGGTGACACGAGTGATCACTCATCCTCACCAGGGATGGCGACATGAGTGATCACTCACTTCGCTAGATGAGACGCACACTACGTCATAATGCACATTCACCATGGATGGCAAGGATTGTGATCAGTCACCTTGCTAGATAAAACCCGTACCTCGTGATAGCACAGGTTCACCACAGATGGTGAGGATCTTGATCACCCACACTCACCAGGGATGGCGACACCAGTGATCACTCACCTGGCTAGATGAAATGCACACCATGCCATAGCGCATGTTCACGACGGTTGGCGAGGATCGTGATGACTCACACTCACCAGGGATGGCAAGGCGGTTGATCACTCACCTCGCTAGATGAAACGCGCACCATGTCATAGCGCAGGTTCACCATGGATGGCGAGAGTGGTGATCACTCAGACTCACCAGTGATGGCGACGCTGGTGATCACTCACCTTGTTAGATGAAAAGCTCATGATCATCGACATTGGTAATCATGCAGCCTCACATCTGCCAGATCAAAGTATGTTTTGCCAGAGAAGGTATTGCCATACGTATCTTCCCTCTAACCACAGACAAGGTGTTCATGTTGATATTTCCCTATGTATTTTTCCTGTAACCAGAGAAAAGGTGTTTATGGATAGTTGCTTTCATTTTAGAGATACCTCTATCTAAATTCAATTGATATTCTCTCTATATAATCTTGTTTTATTCAACTCTGAAGTATTACATGGAAATCAGTGTGAAAAAAAGCACATTTGATACATATGGGACTTATACTTCATGCCCACACTTCCTAGATAGGCTACATGTTGAAGAGTGGTGCTGTCTCACCAACTTTGGCAATGGTGGTGATAAGTTGCCACTGTGAGTGAGAGTGAGTGACAGATGATACAATCCTCAGAGAGCATTGACTTGGAGTGACACTAATTCACGTATTGAGTGAGACCAATGTTGGCAATGGTGGTGATAAGTCGCCATTTTGAGAGAAGATTAACTAGGAGTGATACAAACTCACGCAGTGAGTGAGAGCCATGTGGCAATGCAGGTGAAAAGTTGCCATTCTGAATGAGAGTTGACAAACAGTGGCACATATTGACGGAGTGAGTGAGATCCATGTTGGCGATGGTGGTGATAAGCTGCCATTCTGAGTGAGAGTTGACTGGGAGTGGCGCATAATCACGCAGGGAGTGAGATCCATATTAGCGATGTTGGTGATAAGTCGCCATTCTGAGTGAGAACTGACTGGGAGTGGCACATAATCACACAATGAGTCAGATCCATGTTGGCGATGGTTGGGATAAGCCGCCATTCTGACTGAGAGCTGACAGGCAGTGGCACATACTCACGCAGTGAGTTAGATCCTGTTGGCGACTGTTGTGATAAATCGCCATGCTTTGTGCGGGATGACAAGGGGTGGCACATACTCACGCAGTGAGTGAGATCATGTTGGCGACTGTTGTGATAAATCGCCATGCCATGTGAGACTGACACACAGTGGCGAAAGATGACGCAGTGAGTTATCACTCAGAAAGGAGTCACCATTGATGACCAATCATGGCGACAGATAACGACAATTTGCTGGGGCCATATTGCCATCGGTGCAACAGGCTAGCCTAATTGCGTATTCCTGATTTCATAAACATCAATTAAATCACTGTATTTCACTGATATCAAGTTGTCAACCATGCGTGAAGCAGTCATTATAGAGTATAATTTTCATTTCTGATCTACCAGTTCATTGAAGTATTTTTAGTGGCAGATCACTAAGGAGTGAATAACCCATTTCTCCATTCCCAGTCGACAAAAAACGTTGCAAAACGTTTCAGAACGTTTCCCTATGGCTCTTTATCATAGCCAAACGTTTTAAAACGTTAAAAAGGTTTTTGACGTTAAATAACGTTTCTTTTGTTGACTAGGATTGCCTGTTAGGTTGCTAGATCCATGCCCGCTGGTCATAATTTCTTTGACTGGTCTCAACAACCTAAAGACAAAAAACTTAAAACAAAATATGGCCTCAGGCTTGGAGCAGGTCTGACAGTAAATAAAGCAATAGAGGCAGTGAGGAAAGCTATTGGAAACCATACAGGTTTGTTGTCTTTGTCTTTCTGAGTGTGGTGAAAGCCTATAACAAATAAAATGGCATGAAATTGTTGTCCCACAATAGATGTCCACGGTGTAGACTTATGAAATGAAAAGCAACTGAAACATACTCTCTCAAATCTCTCCATCTATCTATATATATTTTGAATGTTAAATTAAATGACTGTCCTCTAGGAATGATAGAATATAGAAGTCTTTGTTAAAGACTAAATTAAAATTATTATAATGCTTCACCAAGATCATACCACACGAGGCTTGACTTTTCTCTTATTACCAGTACATCTCCACTATATTTGAAGGGCACATCATGCCATTCATAACTCTAGAGTAACAATCTATGAACATAGATTACCTCAGAATTATAATAATGCAGAAGCTACGGTGCTAAGCTTATGCTTTCTTCTCTATTACCACAGAATGGATAATCAGATTATCATTTGATTATCCGAATCTATGAAACTGAAATGTAGACTAGCATTTTGATAACATGGTGCAGAAAAGTAAAAGAAATACTCTTTGAACTTTGATACAATTTGGTCACTGCAGTTTAGAAGCTAAGATATCAACAAAAATCACAAATTGAGCTCCAAGGCCACTATAGTGGGAAATCATGCACCAGGACAAAGATCCACCATAAAAGGAAAACGAATAGCACTCTTCTGGACTGTCATATTTTACATGCTTTCACTACATCACTGAACCTAATGGCGTTTCATTGTGAAATAAAAGTGATATACTGTTCACTTTAACGATGGTTTTCAGTAAAATCTACAGAAATTTCTCAGAGATCATATTAACAGAAAATTAGACTGTTGCACCTCACCTGACAAACATGTCAACACCTCCTGACCACCCCATTGTTACCACTCAGCCAGCCTGAGGCATGAGGTCAGATATCTTATATGGGGATCATTTCTTTAGCTGTGCCTTTTCTCCTGTATGCATTTAAAAATATCTACTGTAGGGGCCGGTATCGTCGTATATATATTAGTGCCGTTCATCCGAGAGACGTGTTCGTGTGGTGCCTGTTCCTTCTATGCCAGCTAGGTGTCGCTTTGTGATACCCCGTTGGTACAAGAGGGGGCGGCACCATGCCTCGCGTCCAGCTCCTACTAAGGAGCCGGACGAGCGGCAGAAGGTGACTGGATCTAGTCCAGTCCAGACGCGCAGTTTAACCTGTAGACTAGAGTGCAATAAAGTCCTACCCGAGAGGTAGGGGTTTCTGGGGCTTTGCCCAACCCGAACTACTCGTGTTGTGTTGGTATTTCTAGTGGTAAGCGAGCCAAAGAGCCACCCAACATATAAGTCAATACGAACCATTACACTGGTGCCGTGACCAGTTGGTTCGGGGGTGGTGCGCGGCCACATTGGCCGAAAGCCTCGGGAAACCCGAAGCGGATCCCCCAGCCCTGGGCTAGAGGGATTCGAAGAGGATGACTTTGCATCCCAGCATCTGTTGTTAGACTGGAAACCCAGTCAACAACAAATGTATAAATCAGCGGGTGTTCGAACTGTTTTTTCGACACCTGGTCTGATGGACGGTGCCACGGGTGATGGTATCGTAAACTTGTATCCGGGTACACCCCAAATGGGAGTACCGGATACGGGATTGTTCAAGGGAATAATAAAACCCCCAACTTTAGACCTGAGTGATTGGTCCCAAGCTATGACTAGCAGACGCCAGCTGTGTCCTATTGTACCAGCAGGCTCGGCTAGTAACTTGGGTATGCCAGTGGCACCAAACCCTGGAAAACGTACTGCGACCCCCCCAGAAGCAGTACCAGATAGTGCAAACGAGGTACCCCCATTAATGACATCGTCGGACCATGACAGCGACGATGGCAAAGCCATAAGGGACGCAAAAGTCAGCCATACTGGCAAAAAGATGGCAGTTGAATGAAATAGGGAAGCAAATGAAAACAAAGATTGGCTTTGCCTTGGATGAGTCAAGAGAGATGCGAGATGCTAAAAAGCATGGCAGAGCTATTGTAGCAGCTGCCAAAAAAAAGGGTCTTACTGCAGGTACTGACAAGGATGGTATAAATATTGAAGGTACATCCTACGACTACACATCTCTCTCTGGTATCCCGGACGAGCACAAAGTTGCACACACCCCTTATGAACCCCCAATCAAGGGAAAACCTGCTAAGAGGCGGGCAAACAAAACAGATGGTGAAACTCGCATACTACACACCAAAATGGGCATAGTTTACCAAGGTGTTAATGCGCACTTTTCAAATTGGTTCCCATGCAAACTTGAGTTTATTCACAAAGGCATCAAATACACCTACAATAGCGTAGAACAAGGGTATTTCCATGTCAGATTGTTAGAGCTAGGTCATCCGGCTGAAGCCAGAGAAGTTCTCTCAATGACAGATCCACGTTTGATCAAGTTGAAAGGTGACTCCAAAAAAATCCCAATGAATCACCCGTTTCTGGATCTCGAACCCTCCCTTATGGAGGACCTGATCAAAGCTAAATATGGGCAGAATAAAGAAATTATGCAAGACTTATTAAATACTGGGTTGAGGCTATTAATAGAGGGAACTGGCTCGGACAAGTGGGCTTCAGGTTGGCCGTGGAGCACGGTAAACAATGTGAAGTATGAAACTGAAGATAAGTTCCCGGGAAAGAACTTGCACGGGAAGATCGTGATGCGTGTAAGAGAATTCTATAGTCAGACCTGAAGTTAATAATTTAGTGTGTATCAAATAACTACGGTTAAGTGTTGCTTCTATCTTGAATGCAATAATCTGTCACTACAGTTTCAGGTGAAGGTCGAAATGTCGGTTCTATTGTCCGGGGACTCTCGTGGTGAAGGAATGGGGGTTCTGGTAGCTGACGCTCTAGATGATGCTGAAAATTATGAAGTTGGTGAGTGTGCTCATAAATCATGGCCCATTGCTACAATTCAGGATAAAGTGCTGAAAAAACTTGACACTGAGGCTTATGACCTGGTCGTGTTCATGGCCGGAGCCTGCGATGTTACAGCGCGGCGCTATATTCACGGGAAACGTGACATCTACTTCCCTCACATTGATGCTGCCACTTGTAGGGCGGTAGTCTCAGTCAGGCTAAGCCGGATGCTACAGGTCTTGAATAAACAACATCCTGAAACCAAATATGTTATTTGTACAATATTCGGCATGGACCTTCAGAAATTCAACCGCAAGAGCTTGCCAGATCCCAATCAGCCTGCATTGAATAGGAGCATCAAACTCCTAAAGGGAGATGTGCAATATCTCAACACCATCTATAAAATGCCCACCATCAAGCTGCACACTGTATTCCACAAAAACAGGTGGAATCGGGGCAAGAAAGGGAGAAAGGTTGGCAAAGCCCCGAAATTCTCATGCCAATATGGCCCTAAAAAAATGAGAGATGGCCTACATGCCACAGATGATGTTAAGAAGGAACTAGCAGCACGTATTGCCCAGGTAGTCAAGAAAATCCTGCCGCCTGAGAAGGTTGAGAATGTTGCTGGAGCTGATGATGTAATGGAAGATGAAGAAGATGATGAGTATGAATGGGACGAGGTGACTGCTCAGATAAATAAAATATGCTTAGGCTGAGCATTTGTCCATAAGATTATAACACAAGTTCATTGACTGACTGGTTGTCTTGGGAGCAATTCGTGAGGATTGCACCTAATACACCTTTTCTATAACTGACAAAGCCAAGGGATACCTGACTGGTTGTCTTGGGAGCAATTCGTGAGGATTGCACCTACTATGACTATTATGACCACTTGATAAGTTCATAAAATATCTGAACTTTCTAAAAATGACCTGTTATTCTACCCCAGGCAACATGTTGCAATTTATGCACATAGCACATCCAAATTTTAGAGTGGAACTTTCGATAAAAGAAATGCATGCTTCACTCATTGTAAGCTTAGTCAAGCTGGTGTTGGTACATTGATGATTATACAAAGGGTGGTCTATGTTCTTGGTCGCTTAGTGTTAAGTAATGCATGGTTACATATATTTACTCGTGTACTACTTCTGTATTATTTTTGTCTACAGTTTTTTGTCACTTGAATGGCATGATACAATGAAATGCTAATTAAATAGCTAATCGTTTCATAATTGAAAAATGTGTCACTGTTATTGATGTATTGTAATTTTTGTTCTATTCTATTTGTAGGTAAGAACATTACTACTGGTGACGGTGGAATGATTACAGTGGGTGCATTGTGGTGTCTCAGAGAGCTACGAATACATAGATAAGATCTATGACCAAACTAGTACAAGGTCCGGTAACACTGGGTGAGCTAACTAACCCTTCACTAGTAGTAACTTAATAATTAATTTATCAATATTAATCCCTAACTTTTCATGTGATTCTACATGACTAAGAAAATATTCTATACTAGAATCAAAATAACCAAGGGCTTACAACCTTTTTGAACCTCTAACTTTAACTTTATTTCCCTCCTTCTTTAGGTGCTTATTTGTAATTTATTTAACTAATTTACTGATTTGATAAGATGCAATAATATATATAAATTTAAGTTAAAAACTCAGAGTTTACTTACTCATTGACACAACACAATATTGCATATGCGTGGTTTTTTATCTTTTGTCACGGAGCTGAGATTATCTTATAAGTAACTTGGTATTAGCTCCCTCTCTCTTGTTGTATTCCACCCACAGAACATTAAGTTGGTTATTTCTGTTGGTGGATATCTGAGCCTCTGGCTAGAATTTAGTCAGGGGCTCCTTTATTTTTAATTTATAATTCTTTATTTTTTGTATATAAACTATTGTCTACTTGTATTTGTTTATGTAATGGCAACAACTACACGATTAAACGATTTTCTAAATATGAAGGGCTTGAAAATGGTACATCTAAATACGCGAAGCATGTTTAACAAAAGGCAGGAAATATTTGACCATTTAGATGGTGCTGATATAGTTGGAATGAGTGAAACTTGGTTACATGAAGACTATGATGATGACCTAATAAACTGGGAAGGCATGAATTTGTTCAGGCTGGACCGAAAAAGAAAGAAAGGCGGAGGTTTAGCAATTTACATTCGAGATGACATTAATCTTGATGTTAAGATACGCAATGACATTAGTTGTAGTAACAAGGATATTGAATGTCTAGTATTAGATCTAGTCTTGAAGACACATACTTTACAATTGGTCACTCTATATAGACCTCCTTCTGGCAAGATAGATAAGTTTTTTCTACATTTGTCTCGTGTTATGGAAATTGCAGATAAAGAAGGGCTTGAACAATGGATTATGGGGGACATAAATATAAATACCTTGCGTGAAAAACTACCTAGTACTGTAAAGCTAATCGATGCTTGCCGATTTAACGGCTATCATAAACTCATTAATCAGTGCACTAGACCTTATAAGATTATTGTATCATGTTTAGATAATATATTGACTAATTACAATGAGTCTATTACATCTGGTGTCTTGAATTTTTTAGTAAGTGATCATCTGCCTGTGTTTGCTGTAAAAACAAGAGAGAAGGTTGATTATATTAAAAAGAAAGTTTGGGTGAGAAAGTACAAAGGTTACGATGAAGAAACTTTCAAAGAGTGGCTAATAATGGCAGACTGGGATGTTTTTTATGAACTGCACGACCCTGATGGTGCATGGTCATTCATTGAAAACTTGGTAATTGAATACTTAGATGAGTACTGTCCTTGGTCTGAAATTGAGATTGTGGACAGAAGAAATAAATGGATGACACATGACATCTTGTCAATGATAAATGAACGCGAGGACAATGTGGAAATGTTTTCGAAAATTAAGGATGATTATTATCTCAATAAAGCCAGGCAGCTACGTTGTAGAATTAATAAGGCTATCAGGTACTCAAAAGCCAACCAGGTCAAGTCTGCACTGGAGGAGGCTAAGTCTGACCCAAAGCGATTCTGGAGAGTTTTAAATGGAGTTTTGAAACCAGAGGTGCAAATTGCCCCTCCAGAATTGATAGGTGATGATGGTTTTATCAAGTCAGAGCATGAATCTGTAAATTATTTAAATGATTATTTCTCAAATATTGGTGCTAAACTATCTTCAGTTTTCACAGATAATGGTTATCCTGAGCGTGTATTAATGACTGAACCTGTTGATCCAGTTGAAATTCCTGTGCGAGTTGAAAAAGGCTTTGTTGAGATGCTCATAAAAGAAATAAATGTCAACAAAACTTCCGGAATTGATGGTATTAGATGTGATATTTTGAAAACAGCACTGTTATTTTTGTTGGATCCTGTTACTAGGTTGTACGAACTGAGCTTCACCAGTGGCATATTTCCTGAAAAATGGAAAAGGGCAAGGGTGAATCCAATACCCAAGCCCGGTAATATAAAGTTAATCACCAATTGGCGGCCGATATCACTATTACCTGTACCTTCCAAAATTGCGGAAAAAATAATGTATTGCCATCTAAATGAAATTCTAAATAAGAAAAATGTTATTTCTGCAAAACAATTTGGTTATCGATCAGGACTGGGGACTGCAGATGCAGTCTTCAGACTCCTGAGCGATATCTATGAAAATAGAGATAGAGGCCATTTGACTGGAGTTTGTTATCTTGACCTACGTAAGGCGTTCGATTGTGTTAATCACGCCTATCTTGTTGAAATTTTAGGACAACTTGGTTTACATGACACAACACTCAATTGGCTAATGAGTTACTTAACTGGGAGAAGCCAGTATACTAAAATTGGTTCCTTTGTTTCTAATGAAGCCCCAGTACGATTTGGTGTCCCACAAGGGTCTGTATTGGGACCGCTCTTGTTCATACTATATATAAATGATGTCAGTGATGTTCTTGCTGATTGTAAACATTATCTTTATGCAGACGACTTGGTAATATACAGCTCAAACAACAAAATTGAAACTATAACCAATAGGTTACAAACGGCATTAAATCGATTACAATCCTGGTTTGTAACCAAGAGGCTTACTGCTAACACAGATAAATCCAAAGTTGTGTGGTATGGTTCATGCAAAAAGTTACCAAAGTCCAGGGGCCAAAAACTATATTTGTATAACAAAGAACTTGAAACTCTAAATAACTACTGCTACTTAGGATTAAAGTTAGACAGTCTATTGAGTTTTGAACCTGCACTAAAGGATTTAAATAGTAAAATTAACCACCGTCTTTTTAGATTCAGTAAATTCAGAAACATGTTATCTGAAAAAGTTGCTGTAACAGTCTATAAAACCACCATAATGTCTGTTTTTGATTACGCTTGTTTTGCCTACGAGGGGGCTAATGAAGGCCTGTTAAAAAAGTTAGACAGAATGCAGAAGAGAGGCCTGAAAATTTGTTTCAGAGGTTTGGATCTTAATGAAGAAGAGCTCCATGAACGGGCTAATATCCCACTCCTGGAGGCCGTTTCACCGCATTTAATACAATAAACACGGACGTCCGTATTTTAAATACGGACGTCCGTGTATCAGATTTATGTCAATATTTGAACACCTACTGCCCCCTCCCCCCTCCGCATTTACAATATGAAGTATATTTCAAATACGGAGGGGGAAGGGGGCAGTAGGTGTTCAAATATGGACAGAAATTTGAAACACGGATGTCCGTATTTAAAATACGGACGTCCGTGTTTATTGTATTAAATGCGGTGAAATGGCCTCCTGATGAGGAGACGACAAGAATTATTGCTTAGCTTCATGTACAAATTATCAAGAAATCCAGATTGGGTCGATGAGGAAATCAGAAGGCCAGGTATGAGGTCAGAATCAAAGATTAAGATAGTCATTCCCAGAGCACGTAACATGGGATTCAACAACTCGCCGCTATATAGAGGAGTTGAGTTATGGAACAATCTCCGAGCTGATGTCCAACACAGTGAAAGTAAACTTAAATTTAAAGCAAGAATTAGGCAGATACAAGACTTGTCCAAGATGATGTTAATGGGTGATGAGCTGAATGAGCTGGATGAGTAATATGAAAAAAGATACAGGTTAGGGAGCTGTTGAAAGACTACACCTTATCCTGATTGAGTAGAGGGAGCTGTTGTTTGCTGACTACACCCTCTATTAGAATTTATTCATTTGGAGCTGTTGAAAGACTACACCGCATGAATTTCATCCATGAGCTCACAGTGACTATACTCTCATACTGTATATCTGCTGATCATCTGTTTAAGATATGTTTTGTACCTACTGATCTGTCCATATATATCCTATTGGTATAGTGTAATACATGCTAGTATAAAACTTGTTGATAGTAACAAACTGGTGTACCATGCCTGCTGCCCTTTTTTTGAAATTTTATTGTAAGATTATAGAGGTTGCTATTTGTGTACATAGTATATACTGTTTGTTATATAGATTTTATTTTTTCTGTTTATATTATTGTTCTCATTCTTCATTGTATAAATTTCCATCTTTATTCATTGATCTATGTGCAAACAACCACTTAATGTAATAACTGAACGAGGATTCACATTATTGTCTAATTTTACCACTTTCTGTATGAATAGTGACTTGACAATAAAACATTTTCAAACCTCAAAAAAAAAGTCCCAGGCGTGAATGCGAAGAATAAGCCTAGGGGTACTGAACCGAAAAGCTCGGAAAGGCATCACCTAGGCCGATCGCTAGACGAAGGCTTGTCTGACTCCATGTTTAATCCTGGAGGCAGTCGCAAGTCTATATACGGACGTCGGATGGGCCCCGGGTATAAAACTACCCCGGCCTATTTGAAAGCCAAAGAACAGGTAGAGTTACAAGCTAAACGGCAACATGAACAATTCATGGCGGCCCAATTAAAAATAGAAGAGGAAACTAAGTCTCGGATCGGAAAATTACGTTCCGATGAGCAGGAGGCGATTCTAAAAGAATCTGACCTAAAGTATCGTCTAACTTCGGCAACCCATCGTTTGGAAAGGAAGGAGAGAGACGAACGCGAGAAAGAGAAAAGATTGGCCGAGTTGGAACTCGAAGAAGCCAATAGACTTAGAGCAATCGATAAGGCTAGAGCCGAAGAAGTTGCTAAGGCCCGGGATGTAAACAGATTACAATCCGAGTTGCATGCTATGGAGGAGAAGCTAAAGAAACTTCAACTCCGAAAGGCGGAGACAGAGGCCAAAATGGTCTCGGAACAAGCCGAGATAAGGAAGGAGACCAATGAGTACCAAAGGTCTCAGAAAGAAAAAGGTGAAAAGTACCGCTTACTAAAGGATACTTTTAAGCGAGAGGCTTTAGCCGCTCAGGAAGAACGAAACCGAGCTGTGTCGGAAAATGAAAAGATTCGATCCGAAATCTTAGCAGAAAACGCACAGCTGAGGGAGGAACAGCGAAACCTGACCACAGATCTAGCTACCCTCACAATAAATAAGTCTGCCATGGAGAGTTATTTACAGGAGCAGGAGCAAGCGAATGCCCCTCCGGCGAGTAAGGACACAAACCCGAACTCGACTTTCGTTAAACAGGGCGACCCAGTCTCCTGTTCTACGCCGAAGCATCCGCCGTATAATCCTTTTGTCAATGATAATGCGACGCGGAATGTAGATCAAGGGGGAGTTTATATCAGAACCCAAGATAAACATGGCCGAACTAGTAGAGTCCGGATAAGTGAAGTCCCCATAGTCCACAATTTGGACCCGGACTATGTACCACGGGAGGCCTCTGACAGTAGTGCAGAGACTAACGGATTCCACATACATGTGGATCCGAGTGACAGTGTGGGGTTGGGAGCTGGTAATGACAGCAACCAACCCAATCCATCAAACGATGGCAGTCATCCGACGGGTAACCAGCCTTTAAGCGGCGGTTATCAAAGCGCACAAGGAGGGGGCGGTACCCCGGGTACCACAGGCTACAGTGGTACCTCGGGTCCCGGCCCTAACCAGGGTGGCGCGGGTTATACGAACCACAGTGTGCCACAGTGGACGTATACCCAGCCACCACCACCACCTCCACCGGGCAATACGAGCTTCGGTGGTATAGGGGGCAACCGAACCTTGAATGAAACAAAGGCGGTTGAATGGAGCAAACAGCAATGCACTAGATTGATGTATGCTCATAATTCTGCCCGAAGGGTAGCCGTTATTCCAAAAGAATATGACGGTACTCGACCTTGGAAAGAGTGGTTTGAAGACTTCATCGATGTGATGAATTGTAATGGGTGGACCCCATACGAGGCCAAGCCACATCTGGTAAGATGTTTGAAGGGCGGCCCGGGTCGCATGGCTGTAGAGCAATGGCGGACCTGGTATGGTCTCGTTGGAAGTTTTGAGCAGTTGGTAGAATCTGCTAGTGGACTGTTATGCAACATGGTCAAGGAGGACCCGATGGTCCGTTTCAAGAAACGTACACAGAAGCCTAACGAAGCTTTCCGAGCATACGGTATGGAGCTCCATGCCCTGCTAAGCAAGGCCAGACCCGGTACTGAAAACCAGGACTGGTATATGGACGATTTGATCACACAATTCGTCAAGGGTCTGAGAGACCGAGATGAGCAGATTGCTGCCAGGGATGCCTGGAAAGAAGGCGTAACGCTTCACGACATATTTAATGGTATAGATATGGCCGTGAAGAAGCGAACGATGTTAGCCGGAGACATACCGAATGCCAGCAGCTCGGCTCCCCTGGTGTCAGTAGTCCAGCAGTCTGGGGCGCAAGTCCCCTCAGACGATTTCGAATTGATTGAAATCGAACAGGAGGACGGAACCTTCTGTTCGGTTCAATTAAGGAAGAATACTACGGGTAGGAAGTATATTCCAAGGAAAGCTCTCAATAAGCCAAGGGACTCTAGACCACCACCCGAGGTCAAGAGTGACCCGAAGGCCAGTGAGAAGGCATCCAAACCTTTCGTAAGCGCCGATAAAGTGAAGGGTCAGTCCCCGGACATGACCAAACTCATGGAGGACATGTGTAAGAAAATTACAGATGCCATCCAAGCCAGTCGGCAGAGACCCCGAGTGGATCGCCGAACTGTAAAGTGTTTCAGGTGCCAGCGCATGGGACACTATTCATCTGAGTGTACCGCTGCTAAACCGGTAATGGCTGCCTTCTATGAAGCCGAAGACAATGGCGAAGGAAGGGAGAACACTACGGATTCCACTGACGTGGAAAACTAGTGGGGGTTGTACCAACGGCATCTGATACGACCCCAAGGAAGAACGAATGCCAAAATGCTACCGGGGGTGACCCGGTGGAAGATTTCGAATCAATTACACCTGGAGGCCGGGTGGCCGGGGGTGCGCACCCCTGCACCTTGGCCGGGGCTGGGGACCCTAGTGTTTGTATGTATGAGAGTGAATATATGGAGGCGAGTGGCCACACTAGGGGAGAGGAAGGATGGATCAAAGAGTTGATCCGAGTGTGTGGGACACGCCTTCCCCCAAGTCATCCGTGTCTGGAATTCCTGAGAGGACTCGGATTGAATCTTGGTGATTCGGGAGACTTTCGCCAGTTTACCAGTAACCCCTCACCCTTAGGGGGGAGACCGTGGTATGTACCCATATCTGTGGAAGGCCGGGTAGGAGAATTCTTGGTGGATACCGTAGCTAGCCACTCCTGTGTGTCCAAAAGGTTCTTCGACTCGGTGGCCAGCAGCCATGAGAACCTCAAAACGGGGGTAAATGCTTGCACGGCCGACGGAAGCAGCATGCGTACATTTGGTAGGACGTTTATGCCTATCCGTATAGGAGGCAAAGAATTTGTTCTTTCGCCAACTATAGCAGAGGTTAGTGATGACGGAATCCTCGGACTGGATTTTGCAAGCTTATATGGGGCCGTCTTGGACCCGAGGGACGGTATGATGAGTATACGGAACCCGTATGGCTTGCATGTCCAATGCGTATTGAGACAAGTGTCTTCGGTCGCATCAGTGATACATACGGTGAAGATCCCACCGGGTACCACTTGCGATGTCCTTTGTGGCGGGTCCATGGCTCAAAGGGATGAAACTGGAGTCTATGAACCCGATACGGAGTACTTGTCGAGCGTCGGGTTAGACTCAGTGGATACATTAGTGGCTAATGCAGCTTGGACTGTATTACCCATGACTAACCGAAGTGGTTCAGTAGTCTATTTGAGGCGAGGCGACTGTATTGGGAGGATGAGCTCGGTAGAACATGTCGCCGAGGCCAAATTCAATAAACCACTGAACCCTGTTAGTAAGCATCCTTTGGATGAAGAATTCCAAAAGCTGATTGATCAGTCTGATTTAGAAAATACGGAGGATAAGGATTGCCTGGCGAAACTCCTACAGAAGTACGAGAGTGCTTTCGGTAGGGAGGGAGGACCGGTGGGTAGATCCGATAAGGTGTTGCACACCATAGATGTGGGCAACGAGAAACCTTTTAAAATTCCGTATCGTAGACTTCCTCTAAAGAAGAAGTTAATTTGCGAAGAGGAAATACAAAAACAGTTAGACCTAGGGGTAATCGTGCCCAGCTCGAGTCCCTGGTCCAGTCCTGTTTGTATGACCACTAAGAAAGACGGTACAATCCGCTTTTGTGTCGACTACCGGAAACTGAATGGTATAACAAAGAAGAACTCGTATCCTTTACCAAGGATAGACGAGACTTTAGATAGCTTGGGCGGAAACCAATGGTTCTGTACCTTGGATTTACAGTCCGGGTATTGGCAAATACCGATGCACCCCGATGACAAGGAGAAGACAGCATTCTCCAGTCATATGGGGCTATTCGAGTATAATGTCTTACCCTTCGGATTGTGTAACGCCCCCGCTACATTCGAGGCTATGATGGAATCCTTACTGAGTGATCTTTTGTGGAAGAAATGCCTGGTTTACTTGGATGATGTGGTCGTGTTCGGCAAGTCGTTCAAGCAATGCCTGGCGAATCTGCAATTAGTCCTCGACCGGATACTATCAAACGGTCTTAAACTTAAACCCAAGAAGTGTAATTTGTTTAAGAAAACCATTACATACTTGGGAAGGATCATTACTCCTAACGGGGTGAGTGCGGATCCGGAAAAATTGGAAGCTGTAGAAAATTGGGAAAGACCTACGAGTGCTAAGGAGGTGAGATCATTTTTAGGATTCTGTTCCTATTATCGTGATTTCATACCAAATTACTCTCCTGTGAGCTTCCCCATGCAGTGTTTAGCTCACTGGACTCCGGGTAGGGCACGGGACCCCTTCCCATGGACCAGCGAGCAAGAAGAATCTTTTAATAAAATAAAAGATTTGTTTAGGAATACACCCGTGTTGAAATATCCCACTCCCGAGGGACATTTCATCTTAGACACCGATGCGAGCAATGATGCAATTGGGGCAGCTCTCTCTCAGGTCCAAGGGGGAGTCGAAGTGCCAATAGCATTTGCTAGCAACACGGTAAGCAAGACACAGCGAAATTATTGTACCACCAAGCGAGAACTCCTCGCTGTGGTGGTGTATACGAAGAAGTTCAAGCATTTCCTTTGGGGAAGTGACTTTACCTTAAGAACCGACCATTCGTCTCTTAGGTGGCTCCTTAATTTTAAGGACGCCGAGGGGATGATAGGACGATGGTTAGCTCACCTATCCGAATTCGGATTAGAGCATAAGCAAATAGAGCACCGACCCGGTACTAAACATATCAATGCGGATGCCCTGTCGAGACGACCCATCCGAAGGTGCCAAAATGCCACTTGTGATGACTGCGGGGCCCACAATGCTGTGGTAGCCGGGTTGGTATTTAATCATACCACCCCCCGTATCCCCTGGGAGGAGGCTGTGTGTAGCTATCTTGATTGGTCCCCGGAGACCATCAAGAAGTTCCAACAGTCGGATCCCACCACTGCGCGCATAATGGAATACCTACGGTCAGGTATTAAACCGGCAAGGCCGCTAGTATCCCTAGAAGATAGGGAGGCGAGGCGGTTGCTAGCCCAATGGACCGAGCTAGAGATCCGAGACGGCATACTGTGCAGGTGGAAGACAACTCCCACCAATGGTAGGCTGTTGCAAATAGTGATACCCACCCCGATGAGGAGGGATATCATGTATTATTGCCATGGCCATCAAACAAGTGGCCATTTCGGTAAGAAAAGGTCAATAGAGCGCCTACAAAGGCGTTACTACTGGCCCGGTATGAGAGGCGACCTGCTTCGGTGGATCGCCACTTGCCCGGATTGCTGTAAAAACAAGCCGGGACCCGGCCTGGGTAAGCAACCCCTATCCCAGGAATTGTTTGGTATCAGATTCGCTCGAGTGGCGATAGATATCATCAGTTGAATTAAAACGACGCCCCGAGATAATACTTGTATGATGGTCGTAACCGACTATTATACCAAGTACACTCGGGTGTTCCCCCTTCCTAACCACAAAGCCGCCACGTGTGCGGAGGCATTTGTGAAAGGCTGGGTGCTACATTTGGGTGTTCCCCTTATGATGCACAGCGACCAAGGAAGGGAGTTCGAGTCGGAGCTATGGCAGGAAATGTGCCATTACCTAGCCATTTGCAAGACCCGAACAAACCCATACCGACCACAGTCGGATGGGCAGGTAGAGCGTTTCAACAGAACCCTCATACAAGTGCTAAAGCCCCTGGTCAATACCCACCAGGACGACTGGGATGAACAGTGTGAGTTTGTGGTACATGCCTACAACAACACTGTCCATTCATCCACTAATTGCACTCCCAACCTGCTAGTGTTGGCGAGGACATCATAATGCCCGCCGACTTAGTGTATGGAGTGGTTGGTATAGACCCGGAGGCGCCCTGCACTGTGTTGTTTGTGGAGTCATTAAGGGACAGGTTCAAACAGGCATACGAGGCCGTTCGTAAAGAACTGCTGAAGAGTGCGAAGTGGCAGAAGGTGGGTTATGACACCAATACTAAACGAATTCGTTTTAATGTAGGGGACAAAGTCCTAAGGTATTATGAGCCGCTGGAGAAGCTGAAGCTCGTAACGCCTTGGGAAGGTCTGTTAAAATAATTCGTGTCATCTCCGAATCCACGGTGATGATGGAGGACTGCCTAACTGGTAGGAAATGGAAGACAAATGTCGGAAAACTTCGGCCCTGGAAGGGACGCGAAGAGGCGGAGAGGGAGTTCGGCTACAAACCACCTGTATCTATCCCTAGTGGACCGAGCGTGGTAGTACCGACGAAACGCCCTAGAGGCCGGCCGAGAAAGACGCCGGGAGACGAGGGTATGGTGAAAAAGAAGACGAAGGCCAGGAAACGACCTAATCGTAAGAAAAGGAAAAATGTCTCGCTGAGTGAAGGCATTACGTATGGGAAGGTGCCCGCAGTGGCTAAGCGGAATCCGGAAAGGGCCGTACGTAAAGCCGGGAAAAATAAAAGGCTAACCGAAGGCGTTAGACGCAGTCCCCGGTTGAGGTCTGCCGTAACCTAACTCAGTACACAACGAGCTGCTGCGTGTTGTCCGCCATAGGCGGGTAACATACGTTCCACGGCTGGAGATGTCGAACGTGCCCTCCCCGGGGAGCTGTATCCCGTGAGCGGCGGTCGGATTAACCGGTACATTCGCTTTGAAGCGTTGTATACACCGCCAAACTCCAGCAGATAGCACTCGGGTGGTAGGCCACGTCTCGCATGTCGAGTCGAATGTTAGTTCAGATCTAGTTCCCTAGGTGGCGCCGCGGGTGCGGCGGGAAAACTCGGAACTAGGTCACCGGATAGCCACGGCGAGATGCGTGACGTCATACTGGTCATAACTAGAGCGGACTCGTGGTGGTTAGACGCCACCCGTTTTTGCTCTAGTTAGTGTTGGCAGTTTACAGGCCCCTAGCTGTCGGTTAGCTTGCCTAACATCAACCTTTTGTTGGACGAATCCTTCGGGAGGAGTCCAACACAGACGCCAATTCATTTGGAAGTCGCCCTCAGTGCCATGGCACAGGGGACGATTGACGCCGCGCGTCAGACTGCCAACGTTCTGTTGGAGCTAGGCGAGGACCCGAAGGTCCCGTCTCGGGTCGAGGAATCTATGGATTCTTCGACAGAGGAGGCCGCCCGGACGCTCTCGGCTATGGCCGAGGCCACCGAGCGGGAGAGGATGCCACCTCCACCACCACCACGCCCGGAGCGCACGTCTGCAGCAGCCGCTTCGGGTAGCAAAGTGGATGTCCTGGACATTCCAATGTATCCTCCGGGATTCAAGACTCGGATCGAACGTATGGCACATGTCGATCGCGAGGCCGGTGTTGTGTACACTTCCTGGGGGACCTACATCCCCATGCACGCCTCCATGTTCGGATGCGGACCATTGGCGGTGGAGCAGGGCGTGCCCGAGCCCATACCAGATGATTTCAAGACTCTGGTAATGGACTCGTGCAGTGACGAGTTGGCTGACAATATGCCAGTCTCTTGGCTTCGCAACTACCTGAAGTTAGCGGAGAAGATGGCGGTCAACGAGAGTCTGGCCCGAGCTGTGTTGATCTCCGAGGGCATCACCCGAAAGGCCTCGGAGTTAAGGGAGTCTGAATCCAACATGGATACAGACTCTACAGTCACCTTGTCGTCGGTGGAAACCGACCGGGTCAAGCGATTGACCCGTAAACCTGCGCCTAAGGGTCCTCTCACTGAGAGTGATCTGGAGGCTGAGGATGTCCACATCGCCGTCGAGAGGTCCACAACCGAGACCGACCCAGCTGCCGACATGCCGGAGGCACCTGGCGAGATCTCGGAAGAGGACATCTCGCGCCAGCAGGCTGCTGTGGAGGCAAAGGGAGCCGAGCTTGCCAAGCAGCAGAAGGAGCTCACCGCAGCTCGCCGGGCCCACCGCAAACAGCAGGCCCAACAGAAAGCCAAGGTCTCTTCCGACTCTGACTCCCCGGTCAGCGGAAGGAGGAGCCCTCGTACAGAGGACAGGAATCCACGGGAGTCGGATTCCAGTCCTGAGATGCCGGCGCAGCCCACCAAGGTTCAGCGCCGGAAGAAGAAGAGCGGAGCGAAAGCGTCTCCGGCAGAGCCCACCAGCCGAGCGAGCAGTAGGGGAGCTGGTATCTACACGGACAGTGAGGATAGCGACAGCGATCCAGAACTGCCCGAGTCGGCCAAATCTGATTTGGAGTCCGTGACAACGTGGGAAGAGATGACCACGGATGTCCCGAAGGACGACAATCAGAAATGGATGTGGAAGAATGCAGCCGAAGGGTTCAAAGAACGGACTCCTCGCTGCTTCGCGGACTGTGCCTATGACACGGTCCACTACATGTGTCCCGGCGCCGTCAATAAGGACGGTGACAGCGATGACGAGGAGTGGATGAAATCCGGCCCCTCGGATACGCCTGTAGGTAAATTCTACCTCATTTGGATTGATCAGCTGAAATCCAAATTGGGGTCGATTTACAGCTACGAGGCCCGGACGAAAGTTCAGTGGGCAATGACCCAATGGGGACCAACCGGCAGCCGCCGACGGTGCCCATTCGAGTCATGCCAGCTGGCTCTCACGGGTGAGAATATGTTCGAGACGAAGCCTCGCTTCGCTCGCCACATTGTTGAACATCACATGCACCACAAGCCTGTGATGATGTGTGTGCTTGGGGACCGCCCGAGCAAACATTGTGATGGCTCGTTCAGCACTCACCGGCGCCGAGACATGGCTCTGCACTTGCAGAAGGCCCATGGCATCGGCCTGGAGAAAACCAGGAAACGAGCCATCAAGTGCTTCAACGAGCTCCTAGCTAACTGGGCCTCGTTGAGCGCTAAAGACGTCAAGGAGCAGGCATTCGAGACCGGATTCTGCTCGTGGAAGAGCGGCAACTTGTTGACCTTCTTCCAAATCAACTTCTCGTCCACGAAATTCGGGATGCCCAGTGAGGTGCACCTGAAGGTGAAAAAGTGGCGAGGGGATGATAAGCGAGAAAAGGCCAAGGCCCGCTCGAAGGGTCCCGGCGGAGGCACAACAACAGCTACCGGTGCTTCCAAGAGGACCCGAGCAGACCGGTCCGTGAGCCCTTCGGGTGGCAAGGACCAGCCAAGACCAGCTAACCCAGCTGATCGTCGCGAGTCGGGACAACAAGTCTCGGCTCTGGATATGCCCAGCAACCAGGCCCGTAGGGCGGTTAGCCAGGCAGCCACACCGGCGACTCCAGCCACCACCTCTACACCTGCACCCGTGGAACAACGCCCGGGCGAAGCCTCTGGCAGCCAGGATGATGGGGGCGAAATCTTCGCTCCCCCATCCGGGTATTCGTCTTGGTGGGCCGGAGAGGGATCTTCCGGCAAGCGCCCCACGTATAGTGAGTACGCGGCGAAGTTCCCCGCCGTGGGACCAGCTGGACCCGAGTCGCAGGTCCTTACCTCCCTGGGTCGGACCAAACCCCGTGGTAGAGGCCGTGGTGGGCTGGAGTCCACCCGAGCTTCCCCGGGTGGTGGCCGAGGCCGGGGCGGTCTAACGGTTGAGGGCCCGTCTGCTCCTCCAGCAGGTACTCCGCCTGCCTCAGTGGAAGCCACCGCGCCTCCACCAGTCATAGTTCCACCAACGGGCCCTCGGGTACCCCTGATGGAGCTAATTTCGGATACGCTGTCAGGTCTTCAGGATCCGAACACGTTTGTTGACCACCGAGATGTCCAAACGGTTCACATCCAGAACGAACTGATGGCGGAGTGGCAGGCATTGCACCGCCAGAAGTCAGTCGACTACTGGCGGGCGATGACTGAAGCCACCCTCAATCTGGTATACGAAATCCAGAAGAGGGAGGAAGACAAGATCAGGCAGCTGGAGAAGGACAGAGTCCAAGAGGCTCTCGAATCCTGCCGGCGTCAGCAGAAGGAAGCTGAAAAGCTTAAGGAGTTTCACCAAGCTGAAAACGCCAGATACATCCATAGGTTCAAGGAGGCTGACCTCAAGTTTTTCCTGGCATTCGGGAAACATCTGGAGGAGTGGGACGGCTTACCGTCGTCCCTTATCTTCATACCGGATATACCCCCAGATGCCCCACCGGTCCCGGCTACTCCACCGGTTCCGGCCACTCCACCGGTCCCGGCTGCTCCGCCAGTTCCGGCAGCTCTCCTGCTCCCGCCCCCTACTGTCACCCGGACTGTTCCAACTGCCACGGTTGCTCCACCAGCATCTGAGGCAATGGACAGTCCATTCGCGGTGATAAGGCCTTGAGCTTGGAGAGCGATACGCCCAGCGAGGCTTCCGCGGCGCTCTCTGTGAGCAGCTGTAGCAGCTCGGCTCCATCTGCCTCAGTGGAGTCGGCTGAGAAGATGGACACGGATCCGGAAGATCTTTAAGTGTCCATCTGACGGTGTCTCCTTTGTACCCGAGGGTAAAAGCATTTAACATGCCAGAGGCACTGTTCCTTACGCTGGACTCCTAATATCTGGAACGTAACCTGCAGCGAAGATGGACGCTAAACCCGACACGCCAAAAGGGATTACTACACCTACCCGGGGCTCCATCTTCCCATCTTCATCAGGGCACATCACAACAGCAACGTGGCTTGCCACCACACATATGTCGCCGGATGGAGCTGCAGAAACCAGTCGTTCCAGATTCGCCGGAAGTCCGGTATATTGTAAGGGTGATCCTGCTACCCTGGTAGGACACCTATATTTATCAGTATTATTATTTTTGTATAAATATATTTTCATACCAAATCTATATTCTTGTAATTAAAACAAACAAAATTTTTTCTCGGGTTATCTACCCCACCTCGGGTCGGTTAGTTAATACTGTAAAATTTTATTCATATCACCTGATTACTCGTCTACCACTTTTTAATGCGTCTCGTTTATAATAATAACACTATTGTAACACTGTTACTACATATCACCATAGGTCGATGGTGCATAAGGCGCCACTTCCTATTCGTTATTATTAATTATCATTACTTCGGGTTATATGCGACAATGCCTCATTATGTACATATTATTTATAATGCCCCTAGATGTTCTATATCCTATACGAACTGTATATATAGACTTACCTATTTGTGTATGATATTACTGTATAAAGCTAAACAATAGGTATTTGTTAATCACACCTAACCCTAGGTATAGTCTAGTGGGGGTGGTGTAGGGGCCGGTATCGTCGTATATATATTAGTGCCGTTCATCCGAGAGACGTGTTCTTGTGGTGCCTGTTCCTTCTATGCCAGCTAGGTGTCGCTTTGTGATACCCCGTTGGTACAAGAGGGGGCGGCACCATGCCTCGCGTCCAGCTCCTACTAAGGAGCCGGACGAGCGGCAGAAGGTGACTGGATCTAGTCCAGTCCAGACGCGCAGTTTAACCTGTAGACTAGAGTGCAATAAAGTCCTACCCGAGAGGTAGGGGTTTCTGGGCCTTTGCCCAACCCGAACTACTCGTGTTGTGTTGGTATTTCTAGTGGTAAGCGAGCCAAAGAGCCACCCAACATATAAGTCAATACGAACCATTACACTACTATCAACATTGTACCAATATCTTCATGCAGGGACAAATTACTACTTGTTAAGTGGAGAGTTACTGGGTCAGTGAAATTTTGACTGAACACCGCAAACCCGACTGAATTGCTAGTTTTCCGTATGGTAGGCCCTAATAAATGGACATATGTGCATAAAAGCCCTAGAAACATTAAAATAAAACTAAAAGCTAATTTTCGGCTGAAAATTCCATTCTGTTGGTGGGTTATGTCCAGAAAAAGTGGTGTTCGGGCCAATTTGTAGAAACTGCAAAATTTTGGAAATTACTCCATCTCCACAAGCATCATTTTCCAAGGTTTTTCTCATTTATACACCATTTATGTGGCTAATTTGGTCATATTCCTAGAAAACTAGCCCTGCTGTAACAGAAAAATGACTTTAAAAGGCGATCTGAAATATGAAGGTAAAATGCGCATTCCTCCTATAGGTCACTGGGAACTAAATCCATTTCCTCTCTGTTTCTATATAGCATAAGACACAAAAACGGCCACCTAATATGTTTGTTGGCAAAAGTTTCAACCATAGCACAAATAACTCATCCCTCATACACAATGTGACAGAATTTTGGATAGGCTTAACCCTGAAAATCTTAAATAAGGGAGTGATATGTGCAGCAAGTGCCATTCTACCCTATTTTGGACCTAAAATTCTCCATTGGGCATATTAACTTTTGCATGCCTCATAGAATCCCCAAAACCTGGCATAATATAAAAACACACCTACTATTCCATTTATTAACTGTTTCAGAACACCTGTGATTTTTTTCATAATTCTACCAATATTTCTAATTCTAAACCAATCAGCAGCCAGAACACCCTTCAGTGCATGCCTAAATACCATATGACTCACGAGAGGGCAGCATTTACTTCCGCGTGACCATGAGGGATAGAGATATCATTACAACTTTACTACCATATACTGCATAGAGTAGCTTTTATTAGGGTTTGTACTGTCAACTTTCCTGACACTTGGAGGATCACTTGTAGCCAACTACTCAAACTCTGATATCATTGTACCTCTTGTAGCTGCTGGTGCCCAAATTACCGTTGCAGGGACAGGTTGGGTGAAAAGGCCCTCTTTACAATTCTTTAATGTTCAACATAATATTACTTACCTTTGCTATAAAAATTTAAGAGTAGTACTAAACGTATGCTGGTGGGGTTCTGGTTCTGATAGAATACTGGTATATCGTCATGCCCTCCATTACTTGATGTGAGCCATACATTGATAAATACAATGATTATACTGCAAAAAGGCCAAATCCCACAACGTGAAAATAGTTAGAAAATCCTTGTGATGTAGGATATGTTGTTATTCAGCCGATATTTAGGGTGGTATTATCGTCCAAGGAAGTCCAATAACAGCTAAGAACCCTCGCCAAAGTGTTGTTATTTCAGGAGTGGAATACATCAAAAGTTTTTGATATTTTTCTCACAAGAGGCCAGAAATCTCTGTGATATAGGGAAATTCCCTGTGATTTAGAGGAAAACAAGAATCTTTAGTAAATCACAAGAGGTCTTTATATTTTTCATAAATCAGGACCCAAGTTCCACACACTGTAGCCATAAGAATGTTGTACTTGTCAATCAAAGTAGCAACTAGTCAGTACAGAGATGAATATCACAGACATTTCCCTTCCCATAGTGGCTAGTAGTGGGGTTTGAGAAAGGTAAGAGTGGTATGGGAACCCTTGTGAATTTTGTTTTTGACAAGACTCCAAGGCTGCCGATATCCAGAATCACAGGCGTTTTAGACCCATTTTTCGCGTAGTGGGAGTTGGCCTAAAGCAGTGCATGTAACTATAATCTGTTGGAGAGATGGATGTGAAGAAGAGGTTCCTTTGATTTCATGGTGTAAATCGGCCAATATGCACCTAGCTTGGATGGGGGAATGATTCTGGATATAACCATCCCCTTTACCTCCAAGGTACCGACATAATTATTGTCTATCAATCCAACTCCTGTGTTGAAATACGACATTACCAAATGTCATCACCATTACTTGCATTACATTATTCTTTGACCATTCACTTTTTAATTCTGCCATTAGACCAAAATTACTATACCAATACAATATCATATGTGATATGCAATCCTAGAATACTGTGATCCTAATAACTCTCATATCCAAGTATAAACCATTCTATGTTGGACCACTCTGATGCCCATTCCTTTCAATTGTTGGACCAGCATGTGTTTGCAAACCTCAAGGGCTGCAATGGACAGGGAAATAGTCAATGCAGGGCTCAGTGTGATATTCAAGGAGGACTCAGATGAAGTACAGACAGCAACAATTTGTTTTGGAGGAATATCGTTCACAGGGGTTGTACAGCATCCTTTTTATTTGGCATGTGAGTAGAGTGGCAAAGATTACGGTAGATGTGATCTTTGGCTGTTTATCATTCAGTACTTCCTCCATGATGATTGGTAGGTTGTATCTCTGCCATGAGGGTTTGACTACTTCTCTACAATAATGTCCCTGTGCATTTTCATATCTCTTAGGGAATGGAAAGAGTCAAAATTAAGCAAAACCATGAAGTTTCTCAAGGAGGAATTGGTTGCCATTGGAACCAAGGACAAGACAGGATATCGCTGTTCCCTTGGCCTTTTATTCTTCCTGGGGGTTTTCCATTTGGTATATCGGGGGAAAACCCAGCTGAGATTACAATGCGGTCACCAAGGGCAGTGGAAAGGTGTTTGATATAACTTTCTGTTTGGGCTGTTCAGGACTCATTGGGTAACTAAGCCTGGACACAACAAACAATAGTACTCCTCAAACTGATGGCTGAGATATTCCCTCACATATTCTAAGTGGGAGACGTGCAACTCAGCTCATGCCCTCCTCTTTATCAATGAGATCCCACCCACCTTTGAAATTAGATCACGAACCTATCGAAAGCCTTTCTGACACCATTCTATACCCATGCATTATAGATCATTTACTTGGTGAGTGCTACCAAGCAGATTCTATTCGTCTAGAAGATATAGCATCAACCACGGCACTTTGGGCAGGATAGGATACAGAGTTTCCACCTGCTAGTGCCAATATAGGCATCTTGCTGTTCATGCAGACCTGGACGACAGCAAACTTACTGTATCATCCCATATCACAAAGGTCAAGAAGTCCCTGGGTAACAACATTTATAAACTGATCAAACTCCGTAAGTATTTAAGTGCTGAACATAGCTTGACTGTATACAAAACCACTATAGTACCATAATGACTGTAAAATCAAATACCTCAGTGAGAAGCGTGACATACAACTTGTCAGTGTTATGTGGAAGAAGGCTCAGCAAGGGCATGCCAATGAGCAAAATGTAGTTAGGACAAGGGGAGATAAAAAAATAAAATTTGCAAAACGCCGGGCCAGAACTTCGTTCTACCAGAAGAGCCCATTCTATAGGGGAGTTGAACTGTGGGACCAATGAAACCATACTCAGCAATGGGTAATCAATAAGCAGGCATTTAAGGGTATAGTCAACAACTTCAAGTTTACTTGAAAAAGTTTTGCTCATATGTATGCCCATGTGCTGCAGTCTATAACTGTTAGATATGAGATGGTCTAGCACACATGTTATCACCCCTTACTTGCAATCATTGAGTATGGCATAGTATCATTTAATGCATCTTTTTTACATTTTTCATCCATCTTCTCTCATCTTGCTGTGACTGTAATGTAATGATATCCACATGTGTGGTACGCCAGAAATCGACCCTTTTTGGGGACGAAAGTACTGAATAAACAATCAATCAAACTTGATAGCCTTTCACCTACCTGGGTACATCCTTGTGAAATTTCTTGTCTATGCTAAGATAGTCATACAAAGATTCTACCCTTTTCCCCACTTACTTCAGATAAAGTCTGCGCATGAAAGAAGGATTCCACTGTCTACCTTAGGATACCTCAAAATAGAGTATGTTATGTTTGGATACAAAGCTTGTAAAACGTTTCTGGTTTATATTTCAGAGAATTACATAACCTGTCCTATGTAATAGGGTGTCATTTAATCTGGTAATAGTAGGCTCAGTATATTGAGATTTTATCAGAACACTCTAACCAGTGGGAAGATGTAGAAGCTGTATATCTATATATCTGAACACTTATACCAGCTTTGACAGCACCTATCCTCATTCAGAATAATTAAGAATTCTACCATAGGAACGTAAAGTAAATACAGAACCCTCACCTATTTCTGATTTAAGAGACAGATATATTTGATGTTTTGTACATGTAAGTGTGCTCGCCCCTCTTCTTTGGGGATAACTTCAATAGATATGATGAAATGCCCCTTGAACCAATAATGAGAACAACTAATACCGTTCAATTATAGGCCCAAACTACCATTCTAGAAAGGGGTCTAAACCGACTGCATGGCCATCCAGTAATCCAACTGGACACATTTAAGTGGAATAAATGTTGATATAACTAGGATGCGGTTTGGCTATCCACCAGTTGATTCCAAATTATGTATCCCCTGGGATGTTTTCCAATTACATTGGAATATGTGATAGTCACATCCATTGAAATAAGATATATCTTTGTTCATCATATCTATCCAGTGCTACAATGATAAATATTATAAACTAATGTTGTGCACTTACCATATCATAATGCTTTATTTTCAAGGGAGGATGGCACACCCGCGAAAAGTCTGTCAAATCCTCTGTATTATACATATGGAGTTGTCTGTACCATGGTTGAGGTAGACTGCCTTACAGGGGAACATGTGGTAAGTCAGTATATCATCCTTGTCTATTTCATACTGTAGTCAACACATAGCTCGCATACCTTAAGTACCATAATTTGTTCAAGTTTCATCACATGCAATAACTCAGTACATATCTAATCTGTATATAACATATCTAATCTACAATTGTCCTCAGGGGTATGGTCTTCATACAGTGGAGGAAACCATGTATTGTGGAGATGGTTACATGACGACACGCAGTGCTGAGACCTATACAAAGTACCAACAGTAGCTGACATCACCAGGAAATTCAATGTCACTCTACTAAAGAGCTGTGATGAGAAATATGAAAGACCAGTGTATTCATCGAGGTAATGTCTCTAGGTTAGAAACATGGTCATGTGTGGCATGATGAAAAATACCATGTTGAGTAGACATACATTGTAAATTAACCTTTATAAAACACAGCTATGGGAGTTGTATGAATATGTACTTCGCTTGTGATGGGCATACCATGTTAAAATCATTAATAGCTGAAACTGCCAAAATAATTAGCACTAATACAGAGAAAATGATTTCCATATTATCGGAGCAGAATTACTGAATCTATTAATTTCAGGAATTGTTCAATATGTCATACTAAACATATGTTATAACAGCATGATTATAGTTGATGCAAGAACTAGTAGCCTAGTGCATGTGCAGGAGTGTTTGTCTACCGTTAGATTCTATTTCTATCTGTCTTCTGGCAAGATTTGTATATTTTATTTAAAGTTATTACTATAAAACCATGCTGAAGGTTCCTATATGATATGATGATGGTACACACTGCATTATTCAAAGTGAAAATACATTTTATGACAGTATTCATATAGTCATATACAATAAAGCATCTTTTACATTTTGCCAAAGCATGATGTCATACAATGTATCAGATAAGATCAACAACCCTCTACATTATACATGTTTCAATAACTATGTCAGAATCTGTTTTTTACACTAAAGCTAGTAAAACACAAAATGATGCTGTCTTAATTGACAATTGTTTACACGCTAACTTAACAGACCTGTACTGTCTGGCCACCTTCAAAGTGCACTTTCTTTTGTGTGAGTAAGAGATTCCTTTTAGGAAATAGAAGTCAATTCATTTAGGTTGATTCTTTTTCGTTTTTGTTCAATCCACTCTCCAGGGCATTGGAGAACCTGCCTTATCCCTTGGATCACCAGCCTTCTTTGCCATCAAAGATGCAATTGGAGCAGCTCGCAGTGAGAGTGGATTGAGAGGATATTTTGATCTGGATAGTCCAACAACCACTGAGAGGATCTGCATGGCTTGTTGTGATGATATTACAACCCTGGTAAGTTCAAGTGTTCAGATATTGGTGCATTTTACGAGGTCATATATGAACAGAAGGTTTTCACTACCACTGTTACAAAATGTTGTACCTCAACAATTTGTATAACATACCAGTTAGAAATTGATTCTCTACATTTTCAACTCACAAGTAACCTTTTTGATTTTCAATTTGTTTAATATTTTATTTTCAGGTCACAGGAAATTCTTCTGATTCTAGACCAGAATGGAGGGCATTTATAAGCATCGGCCTCTGCACAGAGAAACACCTTTGATCATACAGTATGTATTATAACGCTTTCTAAAGTCATCTATCCCTACGTTTAGCCATTCTACTCCTCAATTGTTCTCGATAAACCTGTTAATTGAAGTAGACTTGGGTGTCTGACCGCTGATATGGGAATTGTATGACAGTGTTGTGCCACAGCCTATATTATAGTTTCACTTCAGCCAAGAACCGATCGTCGACTGAAAGTCTAAAGTTGTTAATAAGACAGGCTTTTCAAATGTATTCAAAACGCCATTTGAAAATGATTTTCACCGAAAGGATGTTACAAGCGACCATGGAACTATCTGCCTCGCACACCGTAATTGAAAAAAGGACCCAACTTATTCTGAACTGTCAAGAATAGTGCATTATACTAACTCCAGTATAAATGACCATTTTCGGAATGGTGTCAGAAATCTGATTGCTATAACTGAAATGCTCACTGTATTCATAACTTGTCTTATCAAACATCATGTTCTATTGTCTGCAGTAAATCCTGATTTAGAACTTTAACCCTAAGCGGTGTGAGAGTGCGTTTACGGGGGGTAATACGATTCCCCGATTTGTATTCACATTGAGGTATTTTCTTTGCATCTAACCATTAACAAGGGAATCCTTTTCATATTCAAAATATATACAAATATTGCATTCATATAGATAGTGTTGCAGAGCATTGCTCCATACTGTAAATCGGTATGGGATATTCTTTTTCAGATATTCCCTTTTCACCATGGTGGCCATGTCTTGTAGGCCTACTAGGAAATCCAAGAATCGATCTTTTGCAATATGACCTTGGCATCAAGCTTGTGCCATCACTGTGAACACGTCAGCTTGGTGGCCACAGAGAATACAAACCGTCCTGTGTCTTCAAACCTATGACTATGGTAAGGTCGAACAGGACTATTATGCTACAGAATATATATTATTAAACCAATTTCGAAAGATTCATAATTGTTCACCCTCCACGGGTCATCGTCTTTGAATTATTTGACTAAGCCTTAGATTATTGATACAGATTCAATATTAATATGAAATATTTCATAATTGCTCGAAGTCTCCAGGATAACTGTTGATCATTTCGGAACCACTTTGCGTTAAAATCCGTCTCTGGAACTCCCACACGTTCACACGCCCCTGACTCAACCATTTTACGGTTCTATACTCCATACGACTTTGTGTAGCAACTAATTCTTCAGTTAACCTTTTGTATTGCCTAGTAATGGGTGCAATAATAATTTGACACAATAAATTCCCTTTTAAATAAAGATGTTTTAGCGAAAATACACTGTATAACACTGATATTTTCCGTTAAGATACTAATTTTGTGTTTGGGGGCTTAGTATAATTACCTATTACATTGATTGAGTAAACAGCTAAAAATAAAATGTATCAACGAGATTGTAATGGCCAATGTCACCTATGATGCAGACTTGAAATACCCTAATAAAGAAATCCACATTATTTACACACGAGCGTTCGATGCATAGTATAATAAAGCTGAATGTCCTTGCAAAAAGTGACGACTTTAGGTTGTCATTGACGACGTAACTTTTTAATTAGTCGTCACCTATGTCAACCCCATGACGACCTAAGGTTCTAAAGGTGTCACAGTACTAATCAGCCCCAGTACACCTAGGACAGCTAAATAATCCCAATTAAAAACAGTGATTTGCTTCATATAATCAGTGCCAGGGGACCTTATTTTCATCATCATCGGGCTTCCCTAGCCCACTTAAAAGGGTCTATATCTCCTCTTTCCTATCCCTCGGGGGGTGTGTGGTGCACATATTCACGGGTACCAACGCATTGAGTGAGTAATAGATGTTTAACGCCATTTCGACAGCTAAGGTCATATTCATGGTGAGAACTACATTACACAATTTCAGAGGAATGTGTCAGTGCCCGCGCATATGTGCACCACACACATCCTGAGGGGGTAGTAAAGAGGAGATATAGACCCTTTTAAGTGGGCTAGGGAAGCCCGACGAACGCATTCCTATGTGAAATTGTGTAATGTAGTTCTTGCCATGAATATGACCTTAGCTGTTGAAATGGCATTAAACATCTATTACTCACTCACACACTCCTTATTTTCATCGCAAATTAATAATTTTGGTACAAGAAGAAAGGTAACGATTTGGGGAATAAAAGTTGCAAAAAATATTTTGGTCACCATGGAAACCTATTGCGTCAGAGAGGGGTCAAAGGTCATGTTTATGACCTGTAAGGGCCAACTGTGTCATATAATCTATTCAACAGGGTGATTTCCATGGCAACTGGTACAAAAAAAGATCTGACTCGATTATTGTTGACCATGCTAAAATATCAAGAATGACTTCAGCTTTAATTTAAGCCTTTATTTATGAACACCATCAAATTAGAACCCATGCCAGTTTTCTGGTGGGTTAAGATAGGGGGAAAATCAGGACGTCCTTGGCCCTATTAGTACTGTGACACCTAGATTTAGGCATTGTCAACCTGAGGACCTAGTCGTCACTGCTGACGAGTTTCTGACGCTCGAACGTTTTCAGTGCAAAAATGAAGAAAAAAAAACAACAAAAAAACCACAGGAATCACACGACGGAATGAACACTTTTGGAAGAACCCTCCATTACAATCTTAACTTTACTAGCAGTTCCTCATAACTAATTACAGTCATACTCTTAAAAATCGCTCTACTATGCCTACAGTGTGTCTAATTATTCAAGACAATTACCCTTTGCTACCTACAAGTTAAAAAAACTCAGTAATGTCCTTTGTGAAAATAATTTTTAATCTTTTTCGACAATTTTCTGACTCCCCACAGTCCAGCCTTTAGATAAAGGTACATCAACATAACTCATTTTTTTTCATTTTTAACAGGCAAATATGTCTACTAAGTGATACCAATCACCTTACAAGATGATTCATTAGGCATTCTTCTTTAATGATTAGTTATTTGTGACATGCGCCTGCAATTGCTGGATAACAATCAACATATGAAATATGTACATTGTACAGTTCTAATTGTAAAAGTTTCCAAGAGATGGCAATACTGCTTTTGTGTTCTCACCACAAACATGAACCACGTCTGGCAATTGTGCTCATTGATTCTGGGGAGTCTCGCCAAAAAGCAAACGAGAACTGGAAAATAACACGTGCACGTTTTTATATTGCTAAATAAATTCTTGTCAACTCGTTGAGATAAAACGTCATCAACGTCCTTACTCATCTATCTTTCGCAAGACCCTCCTGGTTTACCAGGTACAAGCTGTATCACTCTCCAAGCATGACTGGGGTATGCTACACCAATCTATATGCTTTGGTAGATTCTGCTGTGAACATAAAATCCTCCCAGGATCGTGGTGCCTCGGTGATGTCCAACATCTCCCAACATACATAATTTTGCTATATTCTGAACCCTCAGAGGTTTTCTGTCAAAAATAATAGAATAAGGAGGAATGACCCTCTCAATAATATTCAATGCTAGCCACGGGTGGAAAACTAGTCTCAACCACATACTCAGTGTAGTCCCCTCGAGTAGTATAGACGGGGTCTGACAGTCATCAAAGTCCCCGGTCTCCCCCGTGTTTACACAACCCACCCAATCCACATGGCTACTTTGAATATGCATCATCCTTAGGTATCCAAACACATGCACTGTACACATGGTTGAAGTCTATAGGGCTGAATCATTCATTGTACTATAATTGCCCCAGTGCTGACTATTAGCTTCAGTGTAAATTGCAGTTAGTATGGCAGTGGCTGGTAAGCTGTAAACAGTCATTCCCTCTAATTATGTATGATCAGGTAGCTACACTATGAATAGAAATTCCATGAGCATTTAACATATCCGACCCCTTAAGAGGGTCAACATCCCCCCCCCCCACAGGACCTGAAAATTGTGTGCAATTGCGCCCTTTTAACCTATAGAAACACACATGCCTTTTCACTGAAAAGAAGTAAAATAACTTTGCCCTTCCTAGAAGGGTAGAAATTGTTTTGAAAAACCATGCACGAACATGCCCATTTAGCCTATGGTAATGCACAGACAAGAGGCTGAGAAAATTTATCCCCCCTATCAAACCCACCAGCTCCCCTGTTGTTATAAAAGTATCACTCCCTTATGTGCCATGAAATAGAAATGGAGTAAAATGTACTGCATTCTCAACCCATCCAGCCTGGAAATTACCAACATGAAATGTGCTATCTCGACATAAAGCCTCTCTGTTTGCAAAATGGCACCTCCCCTCCCCATCCCTGTGGGGTGTTTCAGAAGCAGGTAATGTTTACAACCAGTCATAAGGAGATATGATAGCAGTTTTAATAGTGATTGTAGGCTTATAACTGCATGTGTTTCTAAAGCATTACCATTATCTTACTGTGTCTATAATTATATGAATGGCGAGAGATGATAATGGTTGCAGTTGTAAGTTTAGAATCTAGCAGTTTTAGAAACAGATATTTAATGTTCATTATCATGTCCGGCTTCTGAAACACCCCACAGATCTCCCAAGCCTTGCACACCTGGCATTAAATGACTCATCCATTCCCTTTACTAGCCAGTGGTCACTGCTGATTCTGTCCAGATCCAAGAAGAATTCCATATTGAAGTGAAAGCTCAATGAGGGATTGACTCCTATCGAAAAAGAGAAACCTGATGGGACGTGGATAGATTGGGTGTCATTATAGTATAAGGTTTTATCAGGACAGTAGAACTCAGAAATCACTGACTATAATTATCTTTGTTACACCAAGTGATCTGAGTGAAGAGATTTGTTCTTTCTTTTTCTCACAATAGTATATGTATTCATTGTATATTATGTTGGTCCATGCTCTGCAGGACGCAACTTGCTACGTTGGACTATGCCCTGAGGGCATGCAGCGCCACCCCCATGGTGACATATATATTTTTGGGACTGCCACGCAGGATTGGGCATGCCCTGAGGGCATATTGCTGACCTTTACATATCAACAAATGACCACTTCTAGTGTATGCCCTGAGGGCATTGTGTATTGGTCCCTGAGGACATATTCCTGCTGTTTTGAAGTTCTGAGATTAACCATAAGCACACACATGCCTTCAGGACAACACCAGCATTGCCTAGGCCATTATCCACATTATGATTGACCAAAGCATGCCCTTAGCTAGGGCATTACTAGTGTATGAATACCCTTGGGGCATTACTTTGAAAACCCCAAACTACACCATCCTTTAATAGGTAGGGAATTTACCTAGGGAATTTATAGAGAAGAGACAGTCCCTGGGGGCATCAGTTAGTGGGCACTAATGCCCTGAGGGCATTGATGATAAAAAAATGCCCTTGGGGCATAACAGTTGCTTTATTTTATAGAATCAAGTTGAGAATATATCCTGATGATGAAAAAGGAAATCCTGTATTAGGGGGCCTAGTCCAGATCAGGCCCTAAGGGCATCAATATTAGTGGTAGGCTATGCCGCAAGGGTATTATTGGTGATGCCAATGCCAGAGGCTAATTGACTAGTGCATGCCCTGAGGGCAGCACAAGCACAATCTATGCCCTCAAGGCATGTCCCTTTCTTCTAAGTTAATAGATAACAATTCAGTGCATCAGGGCTCCCTTGACATGCTCTGAGGGCATAGCTAGGTCTATGCACTAGAGCTCTCATTATAGCCTACAAGATCCCAGTACCTATGCCCGGGGGCATACATTCTCCTCTACCTCCTTCCCACGCCCAGTGTGGGAAGGTACCTCTGTCCGCGGAAATGTATGCGCCACTCTCATGCGGCGTGGCAGTATGTCCTTAGGGCATAGACCAACGTAGCAAGTTGTATCCTGCCCATGCTCTATCTCTTAACAAAGTTACATACAATATCTTAACAAGATGATACTCTGCACCCTACATATATCTAACAGTATCTATAGAATGGCTAGTAAACGCCTAAAAATAATCAACAATATGAACATTGCAAGTTTCTATTTAAATAGATTGAAACAAGGGTGCCCCTGTCAGCTTCTGCGTTCTTTAAAGAGAGGTATATACAACTTTAATTCTTCCTCTGGGGGTTGTAGTCCTTGTCATGTCTGACAGTCTGGGATTGATGCCTTAATGATGTCATAGTTTTCAACACGAAAGGATGCTCCTCAGTATCTAGCTGATATATAAGTGTAAGCATCAACATATGAGATTATGGATCAAGCTGCATCTTGTATTATCCTTATTCAAAGTATAGCCTAAATAGGTTCATCTTAAGCACGGAGGGTTTCACATTCGCGATCGTCATTGCCTATACTGTATGTATTAAATACCAGAGTAATGTTATTATCTTCCATAAAGAGAGAATGAAACAGGTATAAACGTCTGGCAAACCCTTTGTATTATGTCTATGGAGCTGCCTGCAATATATTGTGATGGATATTGGTCAGAGTCTGAATCCAGGAATTAACATAGGACGGAGGGAGGCTTCATCCAGGTTTGAATTTTACTGTTAATCAAAACACAATACAAATTCCAGTGCTTGATAATTGCTGATTTGCCTGCACATTGCAATATAGGTTTTCCTTTCCTGCCAAACCAATTTCACTTTATATACTGATCTTCTCCCTTTCAGGGCTATGACCTGCACACTATGGAGGAAACTCTATATTCTCCAGAGGGTAACATGATGACAAACAGTGCCCAAGCCTACAAGATACCAACAGTTGCTGACATACCCAGGAAATTCAATGTCACTTTACTGAAGAACTCAGAGGAGAACTGCAAAAATCCAGTACATTCTTCAAAGGTAAGGCCACACAGATGGGAAAGTATGATAATTTTCAAGCCTTCAAGCCCTAAAATCATATTGTATGTATGAAAATGTTGCATACTTTCTAAAAGATGTATATATCAACAAAAATTGCAATTCCATAGTCGCATTCCCTTGCTGGTTTTGTCAGTTTTTATGAATTGCCCCACAAACCCCCTTCCGAATGCCTTTCCAATTGGTTTTGAATTGGTGTTGTTGTCTGTGCAAAAGTTGGCGGAGGTCCTCGATTTGGTGCTTCTTTTAAATTCCCAGTGGAAGCTCCCCTTTTGTCAAAAGGGAATGTACCTGCAGTGTATATAGAAAAGTTGTCTCCTATTTGAAGGTGAGGCCGACAAAGGCAGCCTTGATACACAAACCCAGCAAGGGAGGGGCCATGAACTCTAGGGTTGTACCACTGAGGACTCATGTATGGTCTCTTTAATAGTGGTCACATTAAGGTCAGTTAGCCACCATAAATGAGTAAAAGTGTATGGGTTTGACTGCACCATAGACACTATAAATAGCTCATGTAGCAGAGGGGAATGATTGTTTATGACCTTCTGTGAAAAGGAGTGTTGCACAGCTATTTATTTATTTTGCCCCTCTTGCAATAGGCCAGACAGTGTACACGGTGTGTGTTGCTTGTGGTAGTGTATGCAGAGCTCAGCCTACCACAGGTAAAACAAATGGCACTTGCTGTGTCAATGTCTGTATGTCTCATTCTACCATCAGATAAATCAATAGCAGTGCATTTTCCAACCAGCGCTGGGTGATCTATGGTATAATATAGGGTGTTTTGAATTAACCTACTGGTTTTCCATGATCCTATTGGATAAGGGATAGTCAGTTCCAATGTTGAGAAAGGGGCTAAAAATAACATTTCTTTTACATTTCATAACAAATCATTTTTTACAGTACATACCCAGGTAGCAAAAATGGTGTGGCCCGAGTCTGGGCCAGAGCGGGCTCCTGATGTGGGCCACACTGGGTTAACACAGTGGGCGCCCGATGGGTTTTGTCCTCAGCAAAGGGTCTGGGCCACACTGGGCTAACCGATTCGGGCACAGATCTATTTGAAATTGGGCTCACCGATTTGGGCTCAAAGTGAGTTTAACATGGGTTTTTGGTGTGGCCTAAAGTGGGCTGCCCGATCTGATGAAAAATTAGTGGTGACATGTTAAAAATTCTTTTTGAGAAATTTATCAAAAATCTTTTCTGTTTTTTAAAAGTCAATAAGCAACAAATCCTTGAGCTAATCTAACCCCCCCCATCACCAAAGCAGTAAATGCAATATCTACCCAAGTGGAAAGGCAGAGCAGTACCATTCATTTGAATCAAACTCATTCAGCCAACACAAGGCACTTTGATTCATTAAAGTGACATTCTGGCCTCAATCTTCCCCCACTAATTCCCTATGTATGAGTAGAGAAGAGAGCCTTCAAGTTCATAATGACTGTACCTCTGCATATCTGCTCTTGTTCCAAGTTCAGTGCAATAGAAATGGTGTTGCCATTCCACTACTACTCAGATGACCTTGATTTGCACTTTTGACTAGAAACATCTAAGTATTTTCAGACTATGAGAAAGTCTGCACATTATTACTTCATATCTGATTTAGTAGTCTATTCCAGTTGTCCTATGTCTAAAAGAAATAAGTTTGATATGGGTAGTAGAATTCTGCCTGGAGTGCTGTGAAACCACTTTGTAGTGAGTCTGCCATGGACTGGCCTACAGGGGCAGGGGATATTTTTGGTTCCTCAATTGCCTCTATATATAGTCCTCTTATACCTGGCCAAGTGTGGGACCTGTTTGCCCCCACACCACAAATACACCTTGCAAGCCTACTAGTACAAAGAAACACATGAAGCTGTTCTTTCCAGGACTAGTTAGTGTTGCCTTTTACATGAAATATCTGGATCCCTACTATGAACCTACCTGTGTATTAATGGTATAGGGAAAGTGTCCTACAGCAGTGGTGGAGGGAAGGGAGGGGGGAGGGCAGGGCAGGGTGAGAGGAGGGCAGGGCAGGGTGAGAGGAGGGCAGGGCAGGGTGAGAAGAGGGCAAGGCAGGGTGAGATGAGGGCAGGGCAGGGCAGGGTGAGAGCAGGGCAGGGCATGTGAGCAAAGGAGATGCCAGGGCAGTGCAGGGTGAGAGTAGGACAGGGCAGGGTGAGAGGGCAGGGCAGGGTGAGAGCAGGGCAGGGTAAGGGCAGGGTGAGAGCAGGGCAGGGCAGGGCATGTGAGTGAAGGAGATGCCAGGGCAGTGCAGGGTGAGAGTAGGGCATGGCAGGGTGAGAGCTGGGCATGGCAGGGCGTGAGCAGGTCAGGGCAGGGTGAGAGCAGGGCAGGGCAAGGGTGAGAGCAGGGCAGGGCAGGGTGAGAGGAGGGCATGGATGGATGAGAGTAGGGCAGGGCAGGGGGAGAGCAGGGCAGGGCAGGGTGAGAGCAGGGCAGGGCAGGGTGAGAGCAGGGCAGGGCAAGGCAGGGTGAGGGCTGGGAGTGAGAGTGAGTGAGTAATAGATGTTTAACGCCATTTTGACAGCTAAGGTCATATTCATGGCGAGATCCTCATTACACAAATTCACAGAGGAATGTGTCAGTGCCTGTGCATATGTGCACCACACACATCCAGAGGGGATAGGAAAGAGGAGAAATAGACCCTTTTAAGTGGGCTAGGGAGGCCCAGGGAGGGCAGGGTGACAGAAGGGGAGGGCAGAGTGGGGTGAGAGGGGGAAAGGGCAGGGCAGGTTGAGTGGAATGAGGAGGAGATGGAAGGGGTAGGGGATGGATAGGGGAGGGACGAACAAAAAAGAGAGAGGGAGGGGGAACACTCATCACAGAGTTTAGAACAGTTCAGAAGATGAGGCTGCCCTGTCCAAACCCACTCTCACCCCAGACTGGGAAGACTTTATGCAGCTAAGTACCCATCTTGGGATGCCCATTTTGAAACCATCCTGGGCCCAATGTGGTTGCCCATTTTAAAGCTGACCAGTGCCCAAATCGGGCGGCCCAATGTGGCCCAGACCGTATGCTGAGGACAAAACCCGTTGGGAGCCCAACGGGCTCAAGTGGGTTTGCCCGATTTGGGCTGCCCTGTGTGGCCCTGACTGGAAACCCAGCATCTGCCGAACCTAAAACCCATGTACTGAATACTGCCCGCTTTGAACCACCTTATCCCGGGTAAAACCAATTTGGCCCCGAGCGGGCTTGCTACATGGGTAATCTACAGTAATCTAGAGGTAGAGCATCCCAAATGTTGTATTTTGTCAAGTATATGGCCGCAGATAAACTGTGAACTTTGGGGTTTGATATGCAGGTGCTATCAACAAAGTATTACCTTACGATTTTCGGGTTTGAATCCCTAATTAATCTCAAGAAAAACGATTATTGGTCATACTGTTCACATCTTAGCTACATATCTCACATTATTTTATAACATGTTGAGAAACTCCCTCCTGGCCTTTCTCATGATCAAGGCAGGTGATGCAATGCTTGCCCTGAAGCAAGAGTACATTTTTCACAATAAGTTGAGGTCATGGATATAAGCACAGTGCATCTGGTGACGACCATTGAACAATATATCTATTCAGAACTCCACATAATTTCAAATAAAATAAAATAAAGTTGTAAGAAGCCTACAGAATATAAGTAGCTGAGTTCCTGTTTTTGTGTACCAGGCCCCTGCACAGTACACACACACACACATATATATATATATATATATATATATATATATATATATATATATATATAGGTTATCCCTGTCAGTACACAGCACATTCGAGGCAGCAACATGGAGGCTGCATGCAGCAACCGGCTGGTGTTCTTTGTCAATGGAAAGAAGGTGAGTTTTCCTTTGAATTTAGCCATAATAGACAACCTGAGATATAAGGAGCTAGCTAGTAAAATACATGAAAGGGCCAGCTGTTGTCAATTACAGACTTAAACACACTGCATAACATAAACCAATACAGCTTCTGTTTGTGAATGCCCTCCATAAAACCATTACCTGATGATCCATTAATATACTACAAAACCTCATTAAGATATGAAATATATTGAATTCAAAGCTACAATAGGCTTAGAATGATGCAGCCTCACATAAACATCTATGTTGTACTCTGGAATTTACCTTGTTCCATCAGGCTGCCCATGCCTTTTCTTTATTTCTCCAATGTGTAGACAAACCACTGACCTGTCTGCTGTATATATTTGTATAATATAACCTCTGCATACATACCTTTAGGTCTATGTCACAGTGACATGTTGGATCTATCCTGTCTGGAATGTTGTGTTCTTTTTAACCTCCTACTAGATCTGAAGGGCTGCTTACATAGGAACAAATTATAAACTAAAAGTATTCACACATTATTTGCCTCGATATTATCTAAACTCCATATAAGCACATTTCAAAGTGGCTTGGTAGAATGTATTTTGACTGGCAACAATTATATCAAGACCACAAAAAAAGTTTACAAGCTTTAAGACACAAAGTCAATCGTTTTCTGATAAGAATACAGCAAAATGGTAATTAACTGTCATTTAATCCATGGTGACTGGTTCTAAACAGAACAGGAAACAAGCTGTGATCATTTCAATAGTCTTGGATTATATATATATATATATATATATATATATATATATATATATATATATATATATATATATATATATATATATATATGTATGTGTATGTGTGTGTTGTGTGTGTGTGTGTGTGAGTTGGTGTAACCAGCAAATTGGGGACATTCATGGGAACACACACCTACAAACTGGGGACATCTTGCGAACCGGGGACGGCTCACTTCGCATGACCTTGAGAAAAGGGGGGCAATGGGTTTGGGTATCACAAATGACCTTGAAAAATGGTTATGAACATGATTTCTAGTGTGTCAACAAAATGTCCCCAATTTGGCCCGGAACAACTTGTGCTGTGTGTAAAAAGTAAAAAGTAAGAGCTATTTTTTTTTTGTGAATTTTTGCCTGTGTGTAAAAGTCCCCAATTTGTTTTGCACACTGAGAGATCTGTGTGTCCCCAGTTCACCCAGTGATCTGGGTGTATTGCCTAATTAGCTTTATTGCCATTTTTTACCTCTTAGGGATTAATCCAGTGTATTTGCATAAAAATTGTCACAAATTTGAGCCAGACATTGAATCTGTGTGCCTGCAAACTGAGGAATTTCCTTAATAGACCCTGTGTGTCTACAAAGTGAGGACATGACTTCACAGTGTGTGCTTGCAAACTGAGGCCTAAGGGTCTTTCTCTTGGGTATGGTCAAATGCAAAGAGTGTAAACAAACTAAGGTCTTGATACTTTTCTACCCCTATACAAGAGCATTCAGTCTATTTACGAAGAATAGACACATTTAAACAAGGACAAGACATCATTTTCTAGCTGTGTGCTCAAACGAATTGAGGACTCAAACTCCACACAGTGTTTAGGCAAACCGAGGACATGACCACACATTGTGTGTATGCAAATAGAGGACTTGGCTTAGATACACTCCACACAGTGTGTGTAAGCAAACTGAGGACATTAGTACACAGAATGAGTATGCAAATAGAGGACTTAGTCTTAGGTACACTCCACACAGTGTGTGTAGGCAAACTGAGGACATGACCACACTGTGTGTGTTGGCAAATAGAGGACTTGGTCGTAGATTCACTCCACACAGTGTGTGTAGGCAAACTGAGGACATGGCCACACAGTGTGTGTAGGCCAATAGAGAACTTGGTCTAAGATACACTCCACACAGTGTGTATATGCAAATAGAGGATATAGTCTTAGATACACTTCACACACTGTGTGTAGGCAAGCCGAGGACATGACCACACAGTGTGTGTAGGCAAATAGAGGACTTGGCCTTAGATACACTCCACACACTGTGTGTAGGCAAGCTGAGGACATGACCACACAGTGTGTGTAGGCAAATAGAGGACTTGGCCTTAGATATACTCCACACAGTGTGTGTAGGCAAATAGAGGACTTGGCCTTAGATACACTCCACATAGTGTGTGTAGGCAAACTGAGGACATGGCCACACAGTTTGTGTAGGCAAATAGAGGACTTGGCCTTAGATACACTCCATACAGTGTGTGTAGGCAAACTGAGGACATGATCACACTGTGTGTGTTGGCAAATAGAGGACTTGGTCTTAGATTCATTCCACACAGTGTGTGTAGGCAAACTGAGGACATTCCCACACAGTGTGTGTATGCAAATAGAGGACATGACGTTAGATACACTGCACACAGTTTGTGTAGGCAAACTGAAGACATGGCCACACAGTGTGTGTATGCAAATAGAGGACATGGTCTTGGATACACTCCCAGTCAATACAAAAACTTGTCGGACATTTGGAATGTCTGGCTGTATTTATGGGACCTTGGGCTACATTTTGTTTTTTACGGCATGCAAATCGGACCATTATTAAGGTTTTTACCGCCTAAAACAAAAGCAGTTACTTTTATTTAAATTTTGAAGAGTTAAATGGTTAAAATAGTTATTTAATGCTGTTTTTTTTATTATTCATTTCTCAACAAAAATAATCTTGAGGTATTCAGTCCTGGGGAATGATGAGATCTGCAGGACCAAATGGCCTGCGAGGGGAAAAAACCTTTCTTATAGAATGCACTCCACACAGTGTGTGTATGCAAACTGAGAACACGGCCATATAGTGTATGCCAATAGAGGACTTGGTCTTAATTAAGGTCCATACAGTGTGTGTAGACAAATTGGGGACATGGCCCCACAGTGTGTCTATGCAAAAAGAGGACTTGGTCTGAGACACAACATGTGTAGGCAAACTGGGGACTTAGTCTTAGATATACTCCATGCAGTATGTGTAGTTAAACTGAGGACAAAGCCATACAATGTGTGTTAAAAATAGAAGACTTAGTCTGAGACACAGCATGTATAGGCAAACTTGGGACGTAGTCTAAGATATACTCCACACAGTGTGTGGAAGCAAACTGAGGACATGGCCACACCTCCCCCTCCCATGCAGCAGAATTTATACAGTCAACTTTGTTTTAGAGTAATTCTATTGCAATATCTTTGTAAATCAGTGTAGGATACTGGTTAATCAGGGTTGATCGATCAGTTTTGATTAATGTTCTACACCACTGGTCAGGAGTGGTCTCTCCCCGCACCTTGTCAGAGTAGGACCTCTCCTAAAGGTGAACACATGCACTGCAACCTAGCACACTGATTAGCCACTTGCTCATATGATACTGCAGCTCAGCATCGAAGGACCCAGTGGGCACATTAATGTTGATTCAGCATTGAAACAATTTTTGCAGATGAACAGTTGATTCTTGGTTTAGATATTATCGAATTTGAAAGTTGACACAACATAATCAAATCAACTGTGATTCAACATCAAATCATAAGTGCTGATTCAACATTTGTGTTTCTATGTTGATTCAATATTGTTTCAAAAGTTGAAACAACACTGATACATGTAGTAGTTAGGCAATTCTTTGTTGACATGTTAATGTTGAATCAACATTGAAATCGGTATCATTGATTTGACATGACAGATCAATGTTGAATCAATGTTGAATTGTGAACAATATTTCAGCATCGATATGTCAACTGTTGATCTGATGTTGAAATGGTGATGGTTGACAAAATTGATTTGGAATGATTGAAAAGGTTTTGAAGACAGGTTGATCAAAACTATCAACACAATATCAACCAGTTGGTAATGTTGATGAAATTGTTAATGAGAGCGACTGATTCCTGACAACTCAAGGGACATCCCACTCAGAAGGCCATGTTCTGTTCCAGCTCTTTCACCATCCTGGTCCAGCCAGGGGGTCCAGGCCCATTGAATCTCGACCTTCACCAGGACTTTTTTCAGCAAAGACTGCTGTGCAACAACTGACCACCCAGCTTCTAGTGGTTTACCTCTAACCCTAAGTTATCAGCAGCCTCCTTAGTATTCCTCCTGCAGTTTTCGCAAACTTCTCTGAATGCTCCTCGTTTGTCTGTTCTGTGGCTCCCTGCTGGGGTAGTGTGCTTTTCAGGTGACTCTTTGAATTATCCCTCACTACTGGTTGCTATATAACTATTCCCTCCTAGGATAGATCAACTAAGCTGGCTCTTCTGCCCCCACCTTATATGTCTTTGAGCCTTTGTCTATCCTCAAATTCTCTCCCTCCGTTTACTGGCATGCCTTACCAACTTAGGCAGTTGGAGGTATACACTATCTAGTCAGTTGCCTGGGCACATTCTCAGGAGGCCCTCCCCAGGATGGGTGAATGGCATCAGGTTAATAGTTGGACACATCTGACGCACATCTTCCTTGGGATAGCCTTCTAGTTGCCTGTCCCTCATTTCTGGGCTTAAGTGGACAATATGTTAAAGACTGGGACCATACAGCCAGCCAATTGCCATGGTGCATGGAGCTCTTTTGGGCACCCCCTTATAATACCAGAGCAGTATAGAGTGAGCTTCTAGAACATAGTTTGGTTAAGGGCAGATTTTGGAGGAAAGGGACTACGAGGGCGGGAGAAAACTCATGTGCCTTCCCTCAGAGCATCTCAACTGAAGATGCTGCCCCCTGGTGTTTTACATTACAGTTGCATAATTTAGTGGCGCATGATAATAGCAACGTCAAACAAATCTAGCAATCTACAAGCAGATCCTTTCAGAGGTACATTTTTAAAGTCTCTCTGAAACTACCAGTCAGATCTTAACATATGACCTGAAGCCCATGGGGAGTACAATTTAGATCTGCAGTCGTAGGGAGATTTCCCTTATCAATAACCACTGGAAGTGTGCCGATATCTCTGAACCGAGATCCAATATGGTGACCATTGCAGATTTACTGGCGACTTTTGAGGTTATAAAACGATTTACCAAGCAAGTGTAGGGGCTCGTAGATCGTGATATAGTGTGAGCGTCTCCCTCGAGAGGGCGTCTCGAGCGGTGCGCCCATCACCGGTAGTCACTAGAGGTATCCTCGACCCCTGGTCTCTGCGGGGTGGTGGCAGCACTGTTCGCCTCGTCCGAGCTCCTACCTGGGGCCGGGGAAGGCATTAGTATGGCTCTAGCTGTCGACAGAGTCGGACCACTTTTACCTGAGCTTACATTACAGTTAAGCAGTACACTTCGAGGTAGATGTAAACCATATACTGTAATAAATACGTGCCAGTTGCACTAACCCGAGATCCCTTGTCTGGTCTTAACTTCGAACTGGTCAAGACATTGATTCGAACCATTACACAAGTAAACAAAGAACACCTCAAAAGCAAAGTATCAGGAACTAATCAAGTTGAAAGTGAAACAAAGTGAAACACCCCTAAAGTATTAGAATATTTTTGTTTAAATGTCAACATATCATGTCGAGTTAGCTGGCACATCGCTCACTTCTTCATAGCCTGAAAATTTTGCTTCATCTGGTACTCCAAGGGTACCCCACTCTGAAGCAGTCACAAATTGAACATTTCTAACCAGCGATCTAGCAACCCATTTTTATATATAGTGTAACCAAAATGGCAGGACCCCACACTCCAGGGTGGTGACTGAACAAGGATCCCACATCCCAGGATCAGAAGGTGTATGAACCAGGAAGGTGTCTGTATTGTCTAATTCTCATGGTCTTAATAGGACAGGTCTTATTTAGTTTTGTGTGCATAATTGCGCACATGATATCCCAGCATGTATTAGGGTCCCTGCTATAATAGAAGTTGTGAAAGTCAAAAGACTTAAGTGCTTGATGAAAATCATTTTTGACATAGTACCTGTATGATCTCCCAACAAATTAGATACTAGTCATGTTTAAAAAATACATATCTTTATCCATGCACCTGCCTATCCCTTTTTACACAAATTTATATTGATCTATATTGATGTACCAATTCCATGATATCAGTGATATCACCAACATGCGCACTAAAATGACAGGACCCCACACTCCAGGGTGGTGACTGAACAAGGATCCCACATCCCAGCAGCAGAAGGTATATGAACCAAAAATGTGTCTGTATCAAGGGAACATTATAGATATTTACCTGCATGCACCAATGTCTAATAACAATTCAATTCTTTTGGTCCACATTCATACAACAATAGTGAATTCAATTTCTGGCCCTTTTCTCATCTGAATTAATGTACACTTGAGTATTACCATCCAATAATATGTCAGTTAATGAAAACTAAAAAAAAAATGAGAATGTTGATTGAGAGCAGACTTTGGGTCTATGAGTAACATGAAAAGTGATGTATGTATGTTTTTATTCCTGTCATATAGAGCCAATACCTTAATTAATGTGACCAGAACCTTAGGTTAATTGGGTCACAGAAATGGTCAAGTTGTAAACTAATCCCTGCAGTGCTGAAGCTTTGAAGTGGGGAGGGACCCCACAGTACATGGTGAGGACTGACTAAAGACCCCATAAGCCAGCGGGAGGACTGACATAAATATGTCTTTGTCCTTCCTACATTAGAGCTGTCAGAGAGAAGAGCAGAGAAAACATACAGCAGTTGTTCATGCATATCTTTTCAAAAGTTGCATGATTATTCTTCTGTGTTTTTGACTGTATATTACCTTAATGTTGGTTTTAGGTTCAGAAGAAAATTTTGTACAGTACATCAGAGCCATCTAAATGTTTTCTCTTCTGCAGTTCCTCCTATATCCACTTGCTCCCAAGGGGAACCTTATCACAAGGACTCCCTTTACAATGAAAATCTAATTTTGGATATGTCATCGGTTTGCTCAGAGTATGTATACACTAGTTTTCTTTTTGCAGATGCGCACTGTATTAGTTTGTATACACACACTTTATGGACCTTATCTTTAACCAAGTCCTGTATTTGCCCACATGGTGTACTAATGTCCTCTATTTGCATACACTGTTAGATACCTGTTTCTAACATCTATAACTGTTATCTTCTCACTATCATTAGTCACCTTACTATATCCTGTCTACCCTTTCCTTTACAAACAATTCTCAGAACTCATCTTTAATAGTAACTCCAACACATAGAGTTTAACAACACATACTGTGTGGCCATTTCCTCAGTTTGCATACATATACTGTATGTCCTCAGTTTGCATACACACTCTGTTGTGGCTAAGTCCTCAGTTTGCAAACACACAGTGTGGAGTATATCTAAGATCAAGTCCTCTATTCGCATACACATACTGTGTGATTATGTCCTCAGTTTGCATACACATTGTTTGAGTCACCAATTTGTTTGAGCACATGGGTAGGTAATAATGTCTTGGTTATTTAAAAAACAGTCTATTCTTCATAAATAGACTGAATACTCTTGTGTTTAGGATCAGAAAAGTAGATATAAGATAGCTATTCGAATTGTACAAATGTCCTCACTTCGCTTATGAAACACTGGCCATGTCCTCAGTTTAGGCACATCATACTGGTCTACTTAGGAGCATCAGAGGCCAGTTTGGTATTTTGCACTATAACTGTTTACTGTTTAATGGGAGCTAAAATGGACTTGTGCTAAATAAATAAAATCCTCGCCTGTCGCTTTCCATGGCTTATTGAAGAGAAAGCCTTTTTTGGCACGGCCTGACTATCCAAAATTCAGAACATGGGCATTTTGGACAGAGCGTCTGTATCTATCATCCGATAACTAAGGTAGGATTTCAAGTAGGTTTCCACTATCTGCCTTATTACTCTTATAGATAAAGGCGAAGAGATAAATCCATCCCACATGACCTCTAACAATGGACGGTTTATACACTGCAAAAAAGGTGTTTAAAGATACACACCAAATCTTCTCAACACCTGCATTTAAACACCTAAACACTTGAAGTGTTTAGCTTTTGCACACCTGTACTTAAACATCTAAACACTGAAGTGTTTAAGTGTTTAGCATTTAAACACTTGGTTAAACACTTTGTACTTAAACGCGTTTAAAATTGAATGCATTTAGCACTAAAGAAGTGTTTAGAAAAGTGGGACAAATAAGTGCTTAAACAAGTGTTTAAGTCTTAAACACTGGTGTTCAATCCCTAAACACTGTTTTTACAGTGTAGGTTAAAATCCCTTACTGGTTAGCCTAAGGTTTCTACATTTTCTGCATAACAACTGCTATTATGGATTATTATGAATTCCATAAGCCCCAACAAGAAACGCACCCCTGGATTTGCAGAGGGTTCGGCGTATTTGGTGTCAATAGGCCCCAGAGCGAGTGTATATTTTACCAATGTTTTCCCACACACTTTCATTGCTAAACATGCCATGGATGTCGTGACACACTTATCCTTTTGTATACGATTTCTCTGGAAATATAAATCAATGACTTGAGCTCTTCGACTCCTTCCCTTTGTACACAAAAGAAAATACCTAAAACTAATCTAACATATGACTAACCATGTCTAACTATGTTAGTGACATTGACTAACCTATTCAGGCAACCTAACTTGACTGAGCCTAAAGAGAAAATTAGACACTTAGTCTAAGGGATAGTAGTTTTGTCTAAGGGATAGTGATCTTCTTCACGCCAGGTGGCAGTGTGGTTTGTACACTCTCAGCCACGATTGTAAATGGGCACTGCATACTGCTGTAGTACATACACTAGAACCTGCAGTCCCGAATAATAAGCAATCCACTGTAAAACTGGTGCGCTAGGCTGACAGTGTATGAGGATTATTCTTGTAGATGCATACGATGGAAAGATCTATAAATATCAAAATAGTTGCGATTTTCATTGAATATTGGCATGAAAAGACTCCAAGCTGACATAACATTTAACAAAATACACATGATAAATTAATAATGTAGTAATCTCTGGTATTGTCCAAACCAAATTAGCATGAAACCTTACTCATAAGCCACACCCTGACCTAGAAGAGAGACACCTTTGGTTTAGAAATGGCTAGTGTAATAGTCCTTTGTGTTTAAACCCCATCTTTAGGTTACACCAGAATCCAGAAATAATTCATGAATGGCAGTCAGAAGGCCTCTAAAATGCCCTGAGGAAGTTAGTCAAAATCAGACAAGCTGGGACATTGCACCAATGGTTAGTTGTAAGATCCTTAGAGACGTGCAAACATTAGGCAGGTGCAAAATCCCAACTTGGCTTGAAAAGTTTGCTTGTTTGACTAACTTCTGACTAAGATAGTTCCTTTTTTTCTTTTTACACAGTAGCCTTTCAAGAGACACTTATCTTGGCTGCACTAGAGATATACACACACTGGAAGGTATTCTTAACAAACAACAGGCTCTTATGCACGGGCGTGGACTGGTTACCAGATTTAGTCTTGTGTAGGTGTTATCCATATGCTATAGTAAGGGTGAGAAAGTAAAGGGAACAGTGCTGCCCTCTGGTGCCTTTATTTGCTATGCACAGACCTTGATTACGGAGGTGAGTGGTGACTTTGCCAAAGTAACCACTCACCTCCGTAATCAAGGTCTGTGCATAGCAAATAAAGGCACCAGAGGGCAGCACTGTTCCCTTTACTTTCTCACCCTTACTATAGCATATGGATAACACCTACACAAGACTAAATCTGGTAACCAGTCCACGCCCATGCTCTTATGATTCAAGCATATCCAATGTCATGCAAAAAGTAGATAATTAAACACACCATGGAATGTATTCTCAACAAAAAGCAGGCTCTTATGATTCAAGCATATCCAAGGATACCCGAAAGTGAGGAAATGTGTTTTTTTTTTTTTTGAAACAATTTAACTTTATTTGGTCTAAACGGTACAGGGATTGTTAAAGATTTCATCCAGATAAGATTATATGAATTCACCGCGATTATATTAATAAATGAAAAGTAATATGCCCAAATTGATATGTATATACGTGTCGACACACCTTACATATTATCAATTTCTAACACATGACTAGTCATCAACAAATACGGTTGAAATGCACTAAGTTCCTAAAAGCATATCTGGGTAATAATAATAATAGTAGCTATACTGGACCAAACAAGTGAGGATAGCACTTCAGCAAAGCTGATGTTATGTGCCACCCTTTAAGGATATCACATATAGATTATATAACCATAGAGTACCGGTAGCAAGATGGGTTACATTTGATCAAGTTATCCCAGTTATTATAGTACTATATAATGTTCACTATTAATTGTTATACTGGTACTCAAGTGAGGTTATCAAATGAAATATCACATCAGTTTAATCGAGTACAATCACAGATCAAACTTCTTACACAATCCCTCAGTCAATTGATGATAAGAGTAGTAATGGAGTAAAATTATAAGGAAAAAGTATATTAAAACAATCGACATGCTGCTACAGTAGAGATCAAGACCAAGTTTCTGAATTCATAAATGCATGGCACATTCACACACAGCAACTTGTACAATACCGTAATACTACAATTCAAACTACCCATCATATCGATTTATCACATTTTTTGGTATAGTGTTGACTAGAAGTATTTTCATTTCGGTTTTGAAATTTGATAGTTTTTCAATTTTACGAAGTTTTGGAGTTAGGGCATTCCATAATTGTGATACATGGACTTCAACAGATCTGGCATAAGAAGCAGTATTGATGTTCTCATATTTTAACACTGGTCCATCATGGAGTCTAGTATAATATATAGTAGTCTCACAGTATTTTATATCTCGTGATCTTTTAAAACCAATAATTCTACCATGATAATCTCTTCTTTCAGCTAGGTAAGGTAGTGCACATTCTTGATGTATAAAGTCTGTGGAAGTTAATACCGGTAGTTTAAGACAATATTTCAAACACCTATTTTGTATACGTTGTAGGCTATCTAATATGTCTTGGTTCGCATCATGATATAAAACATCAGCGTAATCAATAATTGGTAATGTATAAGTCTTGTATATTCTTAAAAGTATATCACATGGTACATAAAGTCGTAGTTTACCTAATAAATAGGATTTGTACGCTAACCTCTTCTTCAGATCTCTTGTATGTGCATTATATGTCAACTCGTAATCCAATATAACTCCAAGGTATTTAAAACTCGGTACAAAATGCAATTTTTTACCGTTAACAATCACATTTACATTTTCCAAATTCAATTTTTTGTATTTCACTGATGATGTAAAGTAAACAAGTTTGGTTTTAGCTTCATTCATAGTTAATTTGTTTTTACCAGACCATAGGAAATAGGCATCTAAACCTTGTTGTAAATTAGGTACTGTTGAATGTAGATCCGGACCATGTGTATACAAGACAGTGTCATCAGCGTACAGTAAAACCTTGACATTATTGTTTTGTGTAATTATATCATTGATATATAACAGGAATAATAGTGGACCTTCTATACTACCTTGTGGTACTCCACAGGTGATATTAGCTGCTTCTGATATCTTCCCGTTTGCAATTGTCATCTGTTTTCTATTTTCCAAATAATTTTTCAAAAGAAGTAGATTTTTTCCAGTAATTCCATATTTTTCTAGTTTTTTTAGTAAGATGATATGATTTACACAGTCAAAGGCTTTCTTTGTGTCTATAAAAGCTGCTAATGTACAGATTCCATTATTTCGATTTTTTAAAATATCATTAGTAATTTTGGCTATTGTATCAAAGGTAGAACAATTTTTCCTGTATCCACCCTGAGCGTCTGACAAAATCTTATTTATCTCTAGGTGTTTACTCATTTGGGTATGCATGACTCTTTCTAAAATTTTCCCCGGAATTGGTAGTTGGCTAATAGGTGGAAAATTAGAGACATTTGAAAGATCACCAGATTTTGGAAGTGGAGTCACCTTTGCTATTTTCCAGGAGTTTGGTATTTTTGAATTTTTAAAAACTAATTTCAATATTTTTGTAAATCTGTTCATTTGACATGAGACAGCTTCCTTAAACACTTTTGATGAAATATTGTCAAGAGTGGATGCTTTGCTAATATTAATATCATTTACAATCTTCATCACCTCTTCCGTTGTAACAGTAAAATCAGGCATGATGTTATCACATGTAATACCAGTAAATTCCCAGTCGCTGGTGTGTTTTTGTGCCAATTTGGGACCAATATCAATAAAGTACGTGTTGATGTAATCAGCAACATCATCTGTTGGTACATCGTTGCCTTGTTCATCTACAAGATTAATTGATTTTGATTTGCCACTTTTTGATGGAATTAGATTTTTCATCGCAGACCAGAACTTTTTTGCATCATCAAAATTATGATTAATTTCTTCAACAACAAAGTTCTGTTTTGCCATTTTTATTTCAGTGCAACATCTATTTTTTAAGGTTCTAGCATTATCCCATTCCAAGATCCCATTAGTATGACGAGCCTTTTTTAACGCATTATTTTTTTCAATAATCAATGCTGTTAATTCAGGCGTTAACCATGGCTGCGATTTGCGTCGTATTTTAAAATTTTTAATAGGACATAAAATGTCTAGCACTTTGTTAACCCTTTAAGGGCAGAGCAAAAATTGTTGCCCTGCCCATGGGGACGGCCTCCGAAAAAAGTATAGTTCCTAGAGGACGAGCCTATTTTCAATTCCTATACTAATCCTATATAATGGGCGTCGACTATAGTCGACGCTAGGCCTACCATGGTGTCGACTATAGTCGATGCTAGGCCTACCATGGTGTCGACTATAGTCGATGCCAGCCCTCAATGGGTTAATGTTTGATTCAAAGATTTCCCAGCATTTTTCAGCATCTTCGATATCATCAAAGGCATTCCAAAACATTTCACTAAACATTTGAGAAAATCTATTAGAGTCATAAGTTCTATAAGATCTTCCACTGAAGTACAATGGCTGTCGTTTGTTTATAATCTTATCAATTACCATGTATACCGGTAGATGGTCACTAGTGTTTAATACAGCGACTCCACTAATAGCAATTTGTGTGACATTTGTAAAGATTAAATCAATACAAGTTTTTCCTCCCTTAGTTTTCGTTGGTTGATTTATAAGCTGTGTTAAACCAAAGTCAGCCATACTAGAATACAGATAATCCTTTGCATTGGATTCTACAAGAGTATCTATATTACAATCTCCAGTTAATATTACATCATATTTTTCCAGATTTTCAATCTTTGATAGAGATTGTCTCAGTATGTTGACAAAATTAAACTTGTTACCATCAGGTGGTCTATATATATTTGCAATAATTTTTTGCTTTGCTTTACCTTTACTGATTTTTAACCATTGAATTTCTATATCGACATTACTCATATTTAGTTTAGAATAAGCTGTTGATGAACACGTTAGATATTCAGAGATGTAGGCACATACACCTCCACACTCCTTATCTCTCTGTCTGTCCCATCTAAAGAAATTGTAGCCATTCATTTCATAATCAAAATCCAGATCCAGCTCAGTTAGCCAGGTCTCCGAAAATAACAGCACATCAATGTCTTGGTTAAATAATTCTATTTCTAAAGTTGAAATTTTGTTGCGTATACTCTGTGCATTCATATGCATAATGCATTGACCTTTTTGCTCAATTAATTTGTAATTTTGACCGGTAAGATCCAATCATAAAAACCACATAATGAGTTTGTACCAATCTAGAGTTGACATCTACTTTAACCCATACAAATAATTCAAATTTTATAATTACATATGGTAGTAAGCCTCTGCTCTTGTGGCTGCTCATACCAATTTGTTGGGGCATAATGGCAATCGAGTGGATGGGGGATATTATAGCTCTATATTCCACAATATTCATTATCCATGGTATAAACAGTACATAGTGACGACTAGTGGATTTGAAATTATGTTGTTGTTTTTTTTTTTTGTTGTTTTTTTTTTTTTTTGGTCCACTAGCATCAGACATCTTGAAAATTATATACATTACACATTAATTTATCATTGTATTTTACAATATCACAATGATTGTTATAATTTTTATTTTTTTTATGTACAATCTAGAAACAGGTATATATGAAAGTCAAGAGGTCTTATAATGGTTTGGTTTTGTCCTTCTTGGGACGATCACTTTTTCGTTGTAGTTGAGGTTTGGGGTCAACCGGTACAGTTCCGCCATCACCAGCTTTCGTGGCATCAGTGGCTATTTCATCATTGGAGGTAGTACTCATGTCATCATCAGTTGGGCCTTCTTCTGCTCCTGATCTGTCCTGTTCCGAATGATCCTGTTCGACCTCATCGACCTTCTCATCATTCTTTTGTTCATCATTTGTCACATCATACGATTCTTCATCTGGTTTGCTCTTGTTGCCTTCGTCATCATGAGGAGTGGGTGTTGGTGGTGAACTTATAGGAGAGGTTGGAGCATCTGGTTGTTTGGCAATAATTTCTCCACGCAGTTTTTCTAGTAAGAGTCCAAGCATGTTGCCTCCTTTTACATCATTTATGCCCATTGTGTGAACATTTCCCAGATGGTGACCAACTCCGTACACAGGATGGAAAGTACACTCGTAGAGCCGGTTTTTTCCAGTTCTGGTTAGGTAATTCCTTTTTCCAGGATCTTGGAATTTCTTCTCAAGTAGGGCATACATAAGTAAGGTGGCATTTTTATTCCACCCTTCACCAGGCTTCACTTCCTTGCCTAACTGCATAGCTTCCAATGGGTCACTTGTAAGAAGTATCTTGCTAGCTGAGACCTCATCACCTGTTATTAGGCCTGTTCTGATATAGACTCTATTTATGATACGTTTATAATCGACTCGACTGGACGTTGCATCAATATTAAATTCCTAAAAGGTATCCGACTAAACATGATATATTTAATATCTAATTGTTTCATTTCAGTAGGTTTAGGCAATATAGATAAGCTCTATTCATGGTTAAATTCATCAAAATACTTTTAAGTTGATAGTGTCACCAAAACGAAAAGTTGTCTACCATAGGGGTATGCCTACCATGTTCTAGTTGAAAATCAGGTTCCACATATCAACCCCAGGTTGATATGTAGGTACGCAGTTTCATTTCACATTTTGGTGCTGGTGAGCAAATCTATCAAAATAATTTCTAAAGTCTCATACATGTAGGAGGACACAAGATTTTTTTTTACAGTTTGAGGGAATCTGCTTAATTTAAGTCGATTCTAACTCCATTTACGATTGTCAATGTTTACATTGTTCCAGGTTGTGAAAGTCAATCCCGACCCAGAGATAACATTGCTGCAATATATGAGAGAGGAATGTATCCACAGGCAAAAACGTAATAATTGTGGCCATAGAGATGTAATAATTTGAGTAACCCTATTGGAATCCTCACCTTTTGGTATATATGTTTCAGTGTTTTGCTCATAATATTACCCCCTGCCTGGTAGGAAAACCAGTACTAAAAATCCCGCCTAGAAACTGGTTTCTTCCCGACGGTTGCAAGTGACTATATATATATATATATATATATATATATATATATATATATATATATATATATATATATATATATATATATATATATACAGATTGTTCTACCTCTATTAGTGTTTATCGAATCATTGATATGAATTATTGTTGGAATGCCTGAGGTCATACATCCTTAACCAAGACACAGTACATCTCACTGGTGCAAAGTTAGCATGTGGAGAGGGAGCATGTGGATCATGCACTGTCATGGTCTCTCATTATGACAGGAACAACAAAAAGCCCATGTATCCTTTTAATGATATTGATCCTGTTTCCTCAGTATAGCATCCAAGTCATATTGTATTTGAAGAGGCCCAATTATTATCTTATTAAGCAAATGTCTACCATAGGTATCAGCTAGATATTCTCACATACATTACATATTTCCACATAATTTTTTCCTTCAATAGAATACCAGCTTTTATATAACCTTAACATGAACAGACATAAAGCAGTGACAGCCTGTTTAGTACCTGTGTGTTCTCTACATGGGTGTGCAGTGACTACTGTGGAGGGAGTTGGCAGCATAAGGTCAGGCCTCCATCCTATACAGGTAAGGTGGATGTACCGAAGATGTTCCAAATCAATGAAAGTATGGTGCCCATGCCTAGTTGTCCCTTCAACCTCATATATCTCATTATCATATAAGATAGCAACACAGAATTTGATCTCATGACTATTCCTTACACCCAATTAGTTTAGCTGGGTGTTTGGAAATTATTTTGTGTAGCATTTAATGTCCTGGTAACATAAACATATTATAAAGTAAATGAAAGGTATAGCTTATATTAGACATATGGGTTGCTTGAAGGAAATACACAATTCATTTGAATACATTTTGGTGACACATAACTCTAATCACGAGAAGACTTGGTAGAGAGACTTTAATGCATCCTGCAGTAAGGTTCCAGTTTGAGTGGAATGCATAAGACCAACATTTCATATAAAATATTGTCATGTTTAAATGATCTTGTTGACATTCATTCATACCTTTTATTTTTTTATACAGGATCGTTTAGTCGAGAATCATGGCATGCAATGTGGGTTTTGTACTCCTGGTATGGTCATGTCGATGTATGCCTTACTGAGGACTAACCCCTCTCCTTCAAGCAAAGACATTGAAACTGCATTAGATGGTATTATTTCATGTTGTAATGTCATTTTGTCAGAGATGGCATTGCATACCGTATTTCATGTGAATAACAACTCTCCATAGACTTAACACTAGAGTGGCATACACCACAGTTCCAGCGGAATAACATGTCTCGATCCACACTACTGGTCACATGACTAATTTACATGCCAATTTCATTAACTTTAAACTGGGCTACTTTTCACGGCAAACTATGCCTGTTTTGCCACTAGAGTCTTGGGCAATAAGTTCAGTGCTGGAAGGCTTGTAGCAACATTGCTAGTGACGTGATGTTGCATAGTAATATGACGTTGCTTAGCAACATGACATTGCATCAGAAATCATAATAGCAACATCATTCTCCAAGCAGATGCTTTCAGAGGTTTTAATTTAAAATTTTTCTGGAAATACTCATCAGATTTTAACATCAACACATGAAAAGGTACGCCTGTGCACCCCCTCGCAGGCGTACCTTTTTCTATGTTGATCCACATAGGAGCTATCATATCTAAGCTCTCGGAGAGCATGATACAGGTGATTGAATGCTGAGAGCTTTTCTTTATAAGGGGAATCAGGGAGAGCCCCAATCTCTTTGAACCGAAATCCAAGATTGCGGACATTACAGAAAAAGTAGCTATGACGATTTTGAGGCTAGAGATTATCGTGTTAAATGGTATTTTCTTTAATTTGCTATTGAATCCTATGATTTTGTTGATAAGGATAAGTCTTATTGGATAAGGATACCTCGAATTAGTAATGTTCTAGAGATTTTAGAGAAAAATCGAGTTAATTTGGAAAAAAGTACATACATTGATCTAGCCTCTTTTGGTTTATCTGTTCCTGGCAAGCAGTCGAGCTTATTTTAATGGGGGGGGGGCCAGCAACGAACTAATGCCTTTTTATATATAGGGCAATAACATAAAGTAAATACAGAACAAAACTCTCAGGTGTATACTGGGGTCATTCCACCCCTCAGGGGTCTGTCTCCCCCGAGAACAATAAGGACGTCTGTGGGACCTTTATGCTACAAAATTGGCATTAGGCTACAAAAGGGTACTACCCTTTTGAAGCCTAACGTCACCCTGGGGGCTTTATGCTACAAAAGTGGCGTTAAAACACAAACAGCCTTTAAACCACAAATGGTTGATAAGCTACAAATAGTTCATAACTTACAAATAACTCTTAAGGTACACACTCGATGGTGATATCCCAAGTATAAGATATACCCTCTGTACAAGATGCACTCTGACATTTTAAATATCAAAAATGATTGAAAATTATATAAATTCTGTTCATTCAGTAAACATTCCATAGCAAACCAGTTCTGTAATATTAAATTTACATCGAGTTAAAATGGCTATAATCTGCTTATTTTTAGCATCCAGTCTCCATCTAAAAAATGTGGTTGAACCTCACAGTGTTTTTTCCCAAGGATGTAATTTTTAGGGTAAAACTGACTTGTAAATAGGGCGAATGGGGGTGCATGTACAAACACTACATTTAAGTTAAAAAATTATCATTTTCTTTGTGAATTTCCCAAGCCTACTGATTTTCTGATGGTACCAGGAGTTATATGATAATCACTGGTAATTTCAATGTATTCTGAAGCTCATTTTAGGTAAATTATATCACCTAAATTGGGTCCAAAACAATTTTAACAATGATCCACTACAGCAAGATTTTGGGGCTTTGGCCACCAGAGCCTACAGCCCTCTATGAACTAAGTAAATAAGCGAAAATTCATGGGCCTGGGTCTAAAATTCTGGGCCATTGGTCCCCGGACCAGCATTAGCGTCTAACCCTGCCTATCTATTCAAAGACCCAAACTCCTCATCCCAGATGTGATCGCCTGTCACATTCTAATGAGCATTTTCCCAAGTACTTGTCCTCCCTGTTATTGTATGTTACACACATATAGGATTTGTAACATAAAAAAACAACACTTGTAGCGCTTTTAACATTTTTGTAGCTCATGAACACTTTGTAGCTAATGGCCCATTTGTGGTTTAAAGGCTGTTTGTGCTTTAATGCCACTTTTGTGGCATAAAGCCCCCAAGGGTGGCATTAGGCTTCAAAAGGTTACCTTCAAAAAGCCTTACGCCACTTTGTAGCATAAAGGCCTACAACTTCTCCTCATATCACATACACAATTCAATATGACTTTTATGAGTGTTCCTGTATGAGTCTTGTTTGCTCTGTATTCATCACTTACAGACGATACAGCACAGCTGTATTTATACTAAATGCAGACTAATCTAAAGATTGCCCCTCAAAATCTCATCTGCATTGGGTCTGTGTCCCTTCTGCATCCAGTCTGACTGTTTGCACCAGATTTGAGTCCCCGATGGCATATTTCTCAAGTCATTTTGTCATCTCATTTTTATCCTTCTGCTGTATGAATAATGCTGTTAGATATTCATGAAAAGCTTATTTAATGACTTTCAAACTAAAAACGTAGTCTGGACTTTAACTATCCCACAGGAAATCTTTGTCGCTGTACTGGCTATAGACCCATTCTTCAGTCTTTCAAGTCATTCAGTAAGGTAGGTATTAAATCAGGTGTACTGCCTCACTTAACAAATTATACCTGCCGTATTTATCCAGGTCTCCATGTTCATTCAGGTCCAGCACGATACTGATATAAAAATGGATAATTTCATGTATTCAGGAATTTTCCTGTGGCCTCGGGGAGAATTGTTGCAAGAATGCAAGGACGAAAGAAACGGAAACCACTCAGAGTGTGGGAAGTGTCTATATCCCATATGATTCATCCCAGGAGCCTATTTTCCCCAGTGAACTACAGGTTGGTAGATACTTCCATAAATAGCTATCTTAGGTAATGGTATATGTGCTAGTTACATACACATTTTCCAAAGGAAATAGTGAGTGTGGTATCCAAAGACATCTAACCAGCTACTGATGGTAAATAAATAATCAATGTCAACTGGGAACATCATTTATGGTTAAAGTGAGACTACTTTAACAATAATGGCCTCACACTCATTACAGATGTCTGATAGTTATGATAAGACAAACTTGATGTATGATGGAGCTACCACTGTCTGGTACCGACCAGCATCCCTTTTGGAACTAATAGCTCTGAGGAAGGCACATCCTTCTGCTATTCTTGTGGGAGGTTTCACTAGCAGAGGTAAGTAGCTTGTTGAGATAGAATATTATATTTTGAAACAAATAATTTACATATAGGTCTAAGGATGGAATGGTTGCTGTGAGTTTGGAAATCAGATGCATTAAATAATTAAGAAAATAAGTTGCCAAGTCATTTTAATCCAAAACCTTCTTTCTCTTGCTTCATACAAAATGATGAATACCGGGTACACTGAGGAGGAGATCTAACGACAGTTTAGTAGTACCATATATATATGATTTCTTTTCAACAAATTAATCGTTATTTAGGAGGTTCAGATTAATTTTTCTGCAGTGATGTTATGATTTACAGTACCATGCTTCTTGTCACTTAAATCAGTCACAAATTATCAGATGGTTGTATCCTTTATTGCCTATCTAGGTGCCAGGGCTGCATCAGCTGATAAGAAGATTCTGATTTCTGTAACTGGAGTCGCTGAATTATATATAAAGGAGAAGACGTCCACTGGCCTCAAACTTGGTGCCGGTCTTTTAGTAAATGAGGCAGCACAGGCTATGAAAGATGAAATTGAGAACCCAAAAGGTTTGTGTCTTCTTGTCAGAAAGGTTAACAATTCTGCTACATCAGCAACTTCTGATTGTTCATTGATGCTGATGCCCTTCTTTTTGTGAACCCATTAAATGTTTACATGGTATTATTTTCTGTCACTTAAAATGTAATTCTATTTTCCTTCATTGTGTACCCAATACCATAGTAAAAGGCCTTTATCTTTAAGGGTTTTTTTTTCATTCATAATATAGATTATCAAAGTCACATCACAAGAGGCCTGGCTGCCGTACTGACGCTTATGGAGAGAGTTGCAAGTCATCAGATAAGGAACATGGCAGTAAGTATAATGAATACCAACTCATGAAATGTTATTTTTGTTCTGAATTACAAGTGAAGGTGTATTTACAGCCTAACTGTTCATTTTAGACATATTTTATGCTAGTACCATAATTAGATACTTCATGTATTATCCTTTTGCAGACACTTGGAGGATCGATTGTAGCCAACTATTCAAACTCAGATGTCATCGTTCCTCTGGTGGCTGCTGGCGCTCAACTCACCATAGCAAACATGGGTAGACTGGCAATGCTACCATACTGGCAATGCAAATACAATCAACTTAACATCATTTAAATAGGTGGCATGAAAGCATGTCTGACATTCCCTGGTTAACACAGTAATGGTGTGTTTTAGAGTAGTTTACAGATCGAAGTACTACCAAAAGTATGTTAGATCAGTGTTAGCAATGATGACTTTACATTTGCACTGAAACTATAAGTCAGCCCAACCTTTCTAATATATAATGAGAGTTTGGCAAAACAAATTTAGATGGAAAATTTATATGCACTGATATAGCTACATTACTTTTATTTCCTTTGAACAGATGGCCTTGCAGAAGAATATCCATTGATGTCATGGTGTTCATCTGGACAATATAGACCTTGCATGAATGATAGCACAATCTTGGCAGTTACCATTCCCTTCACCTCAAAGGTAACAATATCCATAATTTATATCCATATACCTTCATATCCATGTTAACCAACATGATAAGCCTCCTGAATTTGATAAATAGTTTTAGACACCTATTACAAGCCACCTTCTCTGACCTTCAGGAATATATATGCAAGTCCTGAAGTTGATTTCAGTGTAAGCTGTGAAGCTGGTAATTCTAGACATACACATACCATATTCATTCTAATAAGCGCACATGTCCGGAAAATTAATTGTTAGATGCTCAAAACTTTATTAGAATGATTAATTCTAATAAGCACACACCCAAAAGCCTAAAATCATTGTTTTTGTTCTAAGAATGTTGATTTGTACACTTCATTTGACTGGGTTTTCACCACGACAGGGCCCAAAAAGGAGGGGGGGTGCGCTTATTAGAGCAGGTGTGCTTACTAGAATGAATATGGTAATGATACTTGTTATCTTCTAGCACCAACATGTGTTTACATTTAAACAATCCTCGAGGGCTGCCATGGACAGAGCAATAGTCAACGCAGGACTCAGTGTGACATTGGAGGACGAAACTAATAAAGTTCAGAGGTCCACTCTTTGCTTTGGAGGCTTAGCATCTACAGGAATAATTCTTGCCAAGGACACGGCAGCATTTACCATCGGCAAGTCAGTATCATTACTTTATTCAACCAGTTATTGAAATTATGATATTCTCTTTATAATGTTACAATCGCAAATAAGAGGGTAGATCCAATGAATTCAGATTTACTGCAGGGTATGGGAAGAAACACTTGTCCAGGAAGTCATGCACCACTTAAAGGATGAATTGGTTGCTGCTGAAATCAAAGACAAGTCTGAATATCGCTGTTCCCTTGCACTGGCATTCTTCCTGAAGTTCTTCCATCTGGTATCACAAGGAATGCAGGTGTGTTCATGAGTCAATTGATGAAGAAAATCAGCTTTCAAACATAAGATTAACAGCCTGCACAAAATGTAGGACAATTTTATGTTCCTCCTAATACATTAGCATGTGCTGGGTGATTATCAAATCATAAATGTGGTTGAAACACTATGACGAGAAATCCTTCTTTTACTGACGAGAGAAAAATAAGAGGCCCTGCATTCAAGTTCTGATTCTACCAAAGGAGTATTCAATAGCTCTAGTGTGTCCATTACATACTGTTGACTGACAAACAAACCTTATAGTTTTTTGTAACAATACATATGGTCATACATCTCATCTCTTTCTTACAGAGTGAGGAGCCAGTGGCCTCAATTGGTGACATATCGTCTTGTGTGAGGTCCCCCAGCTTATCCACCCAGGTGTGGGAGGAAGTGCCTAAGGATCAGGATGCTACTGATGATGTAGGGCGTTGCAAACCACATGCATGTGGCAAGCAACTGGCAACAGGAGAGGCCCTTTTCTACACAGATATACCCAAGAGGAGAGGCAAGTATGGGGTGTTAGTGGAGGTATGGAAAAGTCACCATTGAAAGCAATATAAATGATGGGCTGACATACTCGTCGGATATATCTGATTTACCACTTGACATAAATATAATTATATGCTTTCTTTGTGACTGCCTTACATCCTTCCATATTTATATGTGTTTAAAAGAAACAAATATGAAAGTTTTTCACTAATCTACATCTATATCTTAAGCCATCACACTTCCTACTAAAATGAACACTTTATATGACTTTGCAGATGAGCTGTTCATAGCAATGGTCCGCAGCACAAAGGCCCATGCTGACATTGTGAGTGTGGATACTTCAGAAGCACTGAGCATGCCTGGCGTTGTTGGTTATATTGGTCATGAGGATGTACCTGGTACCAATATCCATGGAGAAGATAAGGATGAACTCATCTTTGCAGTAGATAAGGTACCATTTAACCCTTTCGTACCCAGAATTATTTTGAAAAGACCATTACCTATATCATGTTCAGAATAAAGTACTGATTCAAATGCTAACAGATAGGTTAGTAAAATCGCTTTCAGAAAATGTAACTTGAAGCATATGTTAGAGTATTATATGAATTAGTAGGAAATGATGATGGCACTAGAAGCTGAAATTGCTGGTTTGGATAGAAGTGCCCAGAATATCCTATTTCTCTAGTTTATTCTGACATTTCAAAGGTAATTCTGATGGAAATTGAAAACAATACATATTATAATTGGACTCCTTGGAGAAATCACATGAAAAATATTTATCAATATTTTTGGTATTTACACAATCATTTTTGTGAATTCAGTGAATTTTTCTATATTTTCCTTTCATCCTCATGACCAGAGAGCACACTTTTCATGCGTTTTAAGCTATTTTCAAATCATTATTTTCTGCAATAGGACCTATTAATAAATACATACTTAATGCACCATAAAAAATTAAAGTATTGTAATATTAGAAATCCCTTGACATTACAAGTCTTACAGTGTTAAAATTATTTTATTCTGATAATTATTAAGCCCATGGTGGTCTGTTGAACACACATACATGCTTAAGAGCCACTTTTGCTATTCCGGGCACATAATGATTAAAGTGGGCATGTCTTCTAAAATGACCAATTTAAAATTCAATGGAAACATGGCTAAAACACTTTTATACATGAATCTATTGTCCATTGTGTGCACTACATCTACCAACAGCTGGTCTGTAGTATTCAACTTGATAACTCCAAATACCACAAAAGAGGGTTTTTGGCGGGAAAAAGGAGACTGCTTGACCAAAGTTGGAGTTTGCATGTTGTATCCACCAGATGGCAGCACTGCTCAGGAGGGAGACCAGGAAAGGTCTCTGGTCAGCGACCCAGTGGCATTACACTTGCACCATATTATAGCACTAGTGCACACCCACACGACTTTGAGCTTGTCACTTTGTAAGCATATGTTTCAGCCTATATAGCTGCAACCTATGCTTGAAGAGTGAGCAGCATTTGCAGTTCCATTTCCTGTTCTTGTGACTGAGCTAGGGGCATGGTGGGAGTTAACTATACTCTAGGACCACTATGCCTTGCTGGTTTCTGCACCCTGGTACGCTGAGGGCTTATACCTCAGGGCACCAGAGTACAGGCACATTTGGACCTACCTTCCATACCTGTGCTAGTCGCACTAACTTCAATCCTAACTACACTAGTACTTAGCATCATATAAAATGACACAGGTAAACACCATCATAATCCTGAACTTGCCACTCTGCAAGCAGATATTTCAGACTGTTAAAATACAACCTATGCTTGAAGAGTGAGCAGTATTTCCGGTTCCCTTCACCGATTTAATGTCCCGTGACGGGACACCTTCGTCGCGGAGCAGAGTAACGCAAGTGGCACGGATGCAGTGATTGGTGTACAACTGTGATAATTTCGCCTCTTTAGAGATGTTAACCATAAGTTTACCCAAAGAGTTGATTCCGATGGCTGATTTGGTGTACCAGATAGGATTGTTGTCAAATCCTTTATGTTTTGGTGTTTGATAGAAAGACTTGTTTTGTGGACACAATCATTTCAGATAGAGTTTCAGGCTGGTCATTGGACAATTTTCAAGCTCGGAAGCGTACATATGCTGACTGTGTTTGGTACGCCCTTGGCTCAATCCCTGGTGATTCTTTTCTTTCAGGTTATAAGTAAGAGTTACATATTCATTTTCTTGGTCGTCTCATTTGAATAAAAATGATGTTTCATTAACTTATGCATTCCCTCTCGAGCCCTTCTCCCGAAATGCAGTGTAACATCACAAAAAACTTTGTACATTAAGTGTGTCAGTGAAACATGGGATAATACATTAGAGGAGTACATTAACGATCTGCCTTAGTGATTGACGGGTAATGCATGGACACATCTAGCCCCTTTTCCTTGTTTATTTTAATGTGCCCCTTTAGAACGTTATTGGCCCTCGTGAACTGTGGATCTGTGACAATGTTATAACCTATGTTATGGGGCGGTTCATTTAAATATCACTGGATAGAGGCTCGGATGCACAGAAGAATATTCGGTCCCTTCCTTTGTTCTCACATTCACGGAGAAATGCTTCAGAAGATCTGCAACAGCTGATTTGTCTTTCTTCTCAAAGTCGCCATCCTGTCCTACGTTTACGAGCCAGGGTGAATAAAAAAAAAATTAATAAAAATTAATAAATGTGAGCCAGCAAGCAGAAATGGGGGTTCCTGCGATATTTAGTACCTATTTTAGCCACCAGGGGGCACCACTATGGGCTAGAATAGGAAAAATATGCCTAAAACTGTTATAGGCTACGTTTTTGTGGAGAATTTAAAGATTTTTGATAAAATGTTCTATAATTGGGGGAAAGGTTCCATATTTGGCATTAAAAAGAATGTTTTTTGGCCAAAATAGGCATTTTTGTTTATTTCTGTTGCCATGGAAACATGATATTCATTCTAAATAAGAAAATCGATGATCCTATTTGAAGGAATGTTTCACAAGGTCCACTATGGTGAAAACAGAATGAAAATATCATTTCTAGATCAAAAGTTATGGGCAAAAGAATGAAAATTTATGCTAATTTAGCTAATTAGCATAAATTATGCTAATTATAATTGTATCTGATGACCATGGAGACATAGGGCCTATTGACATTCACAAAATGGTCATACCTACTCATATTTAGCAAGCTCTTCCTCCAAAACTAACAAGAGTATCCTTTCATGCAATATATCACTGTAAAGCTAGTGATCTGAATTTTAAAGTTGACTTTTAGCGTGGAGCACCCTTTCTCCTTGCCTCTACACAAATATAGGAACATATAAATTTAGTCATTCTTCTATAATGCTTAAACATGTGTAGAGGCAAGGAGAAAGGGGGCTCTGTGCTAAGTCAACTTTAGAATTCAGATCACTGGCTTTTCAGTGATATATTGCAAGAGAAGATACTCCTGTTAGTTTTAGAGGAATGGCTTGCTAAACGTAGGTAGGTGTGACCATTTCCTGAATGGCAATAAGCTCTATGCCTAATTGATCATGAGATACATCTTTAGTTAGCATAATTTATGCCAATTAGCTAAATTAGCATAATTTTTTTTATTCTTTTGCCTAAAACTTTTGATCTATAAATGGTATTTTCGTTCTGTTTTCACCGTAGTAAACCTAGTGAAAGATTCTTTCAAATGGGATAAGTGATTTCCCTATTTAGGATGAAAATCATGTTTCTATGGCAACAGACATTAACAATAATGCCTATTTAGGCCTGAAAACATTCTTTTTACATGCCTAATTTGGAACCTTTCCACCCAAAATAGAATTACCCTATAATAGTTTTAGGCATATTTTTCCTATTCTAGCCCATAGTGTCGCCCCCTGGTGGCTAAAACAGATACTAAATCCCACAGGAATCCCCATTTCTGCTTGCTGGCTCACACATAATGTTATACCACTACTACTAAATATAGTGAAAAAAATAATAAATGATCCCTGCATCGGGCGCTCTGTGTTTTCATATACATGTTCCATGGCACAGCCGGTGGCGCGTCCCGGTACCATGTATAAAGAATTCGTTGCGAACTGTCAAACTGATTTTTACTTAATGATATATTATAATTAAATACCTCTGAATATCTTGAGTCCCCAGGAGGTTTGCCTATGTGTACTATCAACTTTTGAAGCCATCTCCAGTTCTCGCAGACTATCAGGGTCTACATTGCCAAATCTTTTCTCTTTGTTCACGTCTTGTTTAGGCCCGGGCTGGGCAGGTATTTTGAAGTCGTCCGATCCCAAATCTGGCTTGCTGAGTTTCATAAATCTCGCAGTACTTGTTACAATCCGGCCATATGTTAGTAGTTGGACATGATATTCATGATATCCTCTGTCTTTCACTGCCACCACAAACGATTCAATCCACTTGTTTATATGCAATACTTCTACAAAGTTGCCTTTCGCAAAATTTTGGTCCCCACGCCATTTTGACAAATTGAACTGGGCAAGAAGCCACTGTTATGGAAATCTCTATGTTGAGGAGGTAGTAAAATATATAGGTCAGAAGCCGACTTCCAGTTTTAAGCAAGGCAAACGTCGCATGGTTCATATCATCTCACATTGGATTCTCTTTATTTCTTCTTTAAAATCGTAATGGATACCTTAAAGGAGAACATTATCTGCAAAATGGATAAAAACTACATCTACTGTATGCTGAATTTGTTATATATTGTCTCCAATTCTTCACAATTCGTTGTAAAAGATGGAGGTCATTGACCTGCACTGGGTGAGTAGAAGTATTAACCCATTATTTACCATTGCCGCGACGTTCTAGTGGTTGGACTCTCACTTTTAAATATGACGGTCTGGGTTCGATTCCCCAAAGAAGTGTAGGGTTTTAACTATGTCCTACGACTTGTAAGGTGTGCCTGATATCCATGGATATCAGAACGGTTCATGGTCTGCAATATCGCACCCCAGTCACCTGTATTCTATGGGAGAGGACTCATATGAAAAGCTTTCTGTTCTTAGGGCCTGGGCTGATGATAAGTCTGATCTCATCTGCACCATGCCTAGTTTTCTATGATCTACACTTGTACAAAAGTTTTCATTGTATGCTACCCGAAGAAAATGTCATTTCTCCTCTGCTCCTTGCCATCCAGTCCTGTCTCCCCTCCTCCTCTCTCCTTTCTTCCCCTTCTCCTCCCTCCTTAGCTTTTCCCTCTACTCCTGCCCCTTTAATTCCTCCTTTTGCCTCCTTTCCCGTTTCCTCCCTTCCCTTTTCCATCTTTCCCATGTCTCCTTATTCCTCCTTTGCCTACTCCATCCCCTTCCCTCCCACCTCTAGTTTCCTCCCCTCTTCTTCCCCTCCTTTACACCCTTCTCTCCAGTCTCTCTAAAATATAAGTACCTCCCTTCCTGTTCTCAGCCGTACCCACTTCTCTCCCTTCCTGTCCTTTTTCCTGCCTCTCCCCCTTTTCTCCTTCTGTTCTTTCAGAAGACCAGACTACATACCTGGATGTATATACATGTGTATATATATATATATATATATATATATATATATATATATATATATATATATATATATATATATATATATATATATACAGTACAAATATATTTTATGTTTTCATACACTTACACATTGTCAGTTAGGGCTCATTTGAAAATCCACCCTCTGCCATGAAAGTATTTTCAGCAACTCTTTCTGTATAAAAATCTTTCATCTACCCAGAGAATATTTCATTGTGTGGTCTCGTATGAAAATAATTTCATGGGCCCTTCTGATGAAAATATTTTCATAGAGTTCTATTCATGAAAATATTATCAGCGAGTACTCATATGAAAATCTTTTCAGCGACTGCTCCCGTATGAAAAACTTTAATCTACCCAGTGAATATTTCTCATATGAAAATATTTTCACAGGTCCTTTCAAAGAAAATGTTTTCATAGAGTTCCATTCATGAAAATCTTCCCTACACCATGAAAATAAAATTCATTGTATTGGAGGTGCTATTCCCAAATGGGAACTGACTACCATCAGGCAATGACGTCTCCCCTGTTTTACAGCAAGGAAATTGGTTATAGACATGGTTCTGAAGTGGTCTTGAATTGGGGAATGCTTCCCAGTATGACTCACACTAAGAGGATTGATTCTGAGTGTAAGTTGAGAAGCTGGTTCTGATCAGCAGAACTCCCAGGAACTAGAAGGTGAGTTATGACAGTGAGATTCTAATTCGATTCTTTTTGCAACAGCCTCCAGTTCTCCTGTATGAAGGTATTCTCTCCTGCTTCGACATGAGAAACCTTTCTTGAGCTCAAATTCATGAGTTTGTAACAAATAAAATTTCTTCACTGGGCTAGTTATTCTCTCTCTTCTACATTCTATTTGAAACTATATTCCTCCTTCACCCTAGCAGTTTATATCCCCTCTACAATTTATTCACTGCAGGGAGAATATTATACAAAAGAATTCTCTGAGCTGCATTGATCACTGATTTTTCACAGAGTGGACCCAATGAAAACAATTTTCACCAGCCCTTCCCAGTGAAAATATGCTATCCATTCTTGATTCATCAGCTACTCAGTAGATGGCACCACACACCAAAACAGTCCAGATTACTCCTCAGAGCATGGTGTTTAACCCCCTTCCCTATTTTTAAACTTATCTGTACCTCTAGAGTAATGCTCATTAAATCCCTGACCCTGATCCTGACATTAACCTAAACTCTAATCCTAATCTTTATACTAATGCCATGTGTAATGCTAGACTCTATGAGTGACTGTCTGGCGACAGCCACTGAGCACTGCATTGGGATTTCTGGAGTAAAGTGTGAGTGCACCCACCAAGAAAGAGACATATAAAAGCGCTTTTCCTGAATTAACTCCCACAATTACAATTGCGACTGATATTCAGTCATGCTTAACCCTGACCCTAAACCTAATCTTAGTCCTAATCTAAAATTTGAGCCTTAGCCCAATTATAACCCTACTACCACACTTCATCCTAATCATAATCCTGACCCTTCTACTATCCCTGTTTATAGTCAAGCATCACAAATATGCCAAACACTTTGGTAGGCATGTCGGCTAATGCACTAGCAGAGAGACAATGATAGACACTTTTTAGCTTTAGCTGTGCAGGGAATTGAAACTCTTAGCCTAAAATCAACCCTAGACCTAACCTTAACCCATATCCTGCATCCAAGTCTAACACTAATTTTTACAACAATCCCGACACTATCACATCCTCATTACAACTCCTAAAATCCTATAACCTGAGCCCAAAACTTCCACTAATAATAAAGCTAAACCTAACTCCAATTCAACTCTAGTTCAACCCAAGTCTAGGGTTAGGGTGAGGGGAGGGTTAGTATTTGAGTCAATGTTAGGATAGATAGGGTGAGCAACACTGATCAACTGAAAAGTTTATTTGTCCAGCAAGAAGGATCGACCATCTCAAACTAATGCCATATGCTGTGTATAGTGAGCTATCCCTCAGCATGATAAGTGATATCTAGGAAGAGGGGAAGGGATGTATACAAACTGTGAAAACCATATCCCAGTAATATACCATATTGTACTGTCTGCACCATAGCAAATTGTTGAATGTTCTGTAACAAGTTTGATTTATATATTATTATTCTTATCTTTATTGTCAAAGACACAATACATTTCTTGGTGGGTGTTTTACCACAGAGATATGGGGGATCCACATAATTATGCCACATATGGCTGTCTGTATGCCTGTTTCTGTTTCAGCTCATATTTTCATAAGTTAAAAGAAAACATATGGAGGTCTAGATGTGTATACATATGGAAATTTACCTATTTCAGCTCAACATATGGAAACAAAAAATCCCACATAAATGCTGCAATATATAACTCTAAATACAAGGGGCTCCATTCCCCTGCCTTCCGATTCAATTTCCGTACATCCCCATTATATTGCCCCCTATCATTTCCAGATTTCTTTGCTTCCCATTATATAACAAAAAAAACTTTCAGAACTTTTCCCTATGACTCCTTATTATGGCTTCATGTTTTAAAATGATAAAAAACTTTTTTTTTACATTGTATAACATTTTTCTGATTACTGGGAGGTTATAATGCCGCATGTTATATGATGCATACATATATTGTGTATAACATATGGAGGGGACACTGCCACCAATATGAAACAAGGAATAAGAAATTTGATAATAAATGATTTGCTTTAGCTCACAGTGCCATCTACTGAGGAACTCATGAGTGTAAAGAGAGATTTTCACTGGGACAGGCCACTGAAAATAATTGGTTATATATGGTCTGTGCTGCCATCTACTGAGAAGCTTATTCATAAATGGATTAGATATTTTCACTGGGAAGGGCTGGTGATAATTGTTTTCATCCAGGTTTCCTGGTGAAAATCAGTGATATGTAGTGACTTTTCACAGTGCCATCTACTGAGGAACTCGTAAGTGTAAAGAGAGATTTTCACTGGGACAGGCCACTGAAAAAATAATTGGTTATATCTGGTCTGTGCTGCCATCTACTGAAAAGCTTATTCATGAAGTGTGTATAAGAGTTTCATATGGCATGACTGGCTAAAACATTTTGGAGTGGAGGGGCATGACAGGGACCCTTTGAAAACATTCTCATCAAAAATGAGTCAATGAAAATATTTTCATACAAGATCGCACAATGAAATATTCTCTAGGTAGATCAAAGTTCTTCATATGGTCGGAGTTCCTAAAAATATTTTCATATGACACAACTCAATGAAAAGGCTGATGTTTTTCATAGTATGAGGGTCGCTGAAAATATTTTCATATAAGACAGATCAATAAAAAAGGATAAGAGTTTATGGAAATGGTCACTGAAAATATTTTCATAAAAGACAGTCCGATGAAAAAGTGGATAGGTTTATGATTGTTGCATATGGAAGAGCAGTTGAAAATATTTTTCATATGAGACAGTTTGATGAAATTGTTGATTGTTGTATATGAAAGTTTTTCATATGGAAAGGGTCGATGAAAATGTTTTCGTATGAGTCAGCTGGATGAAAATATTTCGTATGAGCCAGCTTGATGAATGGTTTTTGGCTCTTTGAAAGATTTTCATATGGGAACGACCATAGAAAATATTTTCATGTGAAAACCCGCTGAAAATGTTATCATGAAATGAATGCTATGTATCCATTTTCATCATAACATGAATTGAAAATTATTTAATGGTGATGTGAAAACATAGTGAACACATAGTTTCGTACTGTCATTTAAAGGAGGTCTCAATCAGCGAAGTCATATACATGGAAAAGTCAGGTTAGGTCCTCGACTGAGTGGTCCTTTATTGTATGACATATCATTGCCTATAAAGTGGACCCCCAAATTTTGATGATGATATTTAAAACAGGAAGGCAGGTAGAAACTTGAGGTAGAAGGTAGGGATTATACAGATAAGGCAGAAGATGGAGAAAAAACAGTAAGTGGGAGCAATTAGAAACATGTGAATGAGAGGGAAAAGCTAAAGAGGAAGAGAGGAGAGTGGGGAGAGAAGGGAATGGAGGAGAAAGGACATTTTCTTTGGGTAGCATACAATGAAAACTTTCATACGGGTGTAGATCATAGAAAACTAGGCATGGTGCAGATGAGATCAGACTTATCATCGACCCTGGCCCTAAGAACAGAAAGCTTTTCATCTGAGTCCTCTCCCGTAGAATACAGGGGTTGGGGCTGAATATCTACAGGGAATATCCAGAAAAAAACACCCAAAATCACAGAAATCATGTAATAAAGCTTGATGTGTGTGTATGTGAATAACATCCCTGTGCCCTGGTGTTATATAGGCTCTTTACAGTCATCAGAGGGCCTGATGTTATCCGGAATAAAACTAGGATAAGAATAAATCAACCTATAAGTTTTCAGCTAGATTTCCATAGAAAAAGTGCAAATTAAGTCTTGATATTTTAGCAGCTTGTTCTGGGCACTAGACACATCACATCCATCAGCAAAATAGCGCACGTGCCCACTTTAATAGCACAGTGCATGACATGTATGCTGAGTCATATTAGAGGCTGGCAAATACTCTAGTTGCCGCTTTAAGTGCCACGATGCTGGAGTGTTATATATCATAAATAACCTACACAATATTGCTTATATATTTGAATGTACCTCTACCCCTGAAATTATTCTCATTTGATGCTTCAGGTGGAATGCTCTGGACAACTAATAGGTGGAGTAGTTGCTGAAACTGAGAAAGAGGCTAGAAGAGCAGCCAAAGCTGTCAAGGTCACCTACAGAGAGCTCCCAACCATTCTCACTATTGAGGTAGAATAATCACAAATATACACATAACCTGGGGTTTTCCTGGTGGAGCGAGAGATAAACTGGAGACAAAAGACAAAGTACAGCTAGTTGAGTGAGGTCTAAGAATTATAAACTGTTTGGTAGTTGATATAATTATGACATTGAGAAAGCAAAATGCCTTATACTCCAAGTTGGAACAACAGCATTTTCTAAACAAAATGAATCATCAAGTCTAACCCTTGCTTACCACATTCAGATAATTATGATTAACTGTGAATCCCTTTGTGTGTAAAAGAAAAAAGGGTTTTCCTACTGATAGACCACCCGAATTACCTTTTCCAAAAATACATATCACCCTCGCTTGTCATATTATTTCAAATACTATTTGAATTTTCCTCAGAGCTAAGCCAATTGTAGCATACTTTGATCTAAATCATTTTCAAGCTTTTCCAATCTTTTTTCAACAGCTTTTCTCCAAGACCCAGGATAATTTTAGTGCCAATATAAAAACAGCCCGTTTAGGGCCCTTTTTCTAGCACTTGAAATGGAAAATTGACTTTATTTAGTGCTAGCCGTTCACCTGGATTCTATCCGGAGTGACCTGATTAAGGGTGGTACCACTAAAAGCAAGCAAATAGGTTATTTAGAAAACTCCTTAATGGAAAAAAGAAACTTCCAGGTGCACTCATTAAGGCAGTTATAACCCATTTGATAGATACTTATGTTTTAACCATTATCAATTGTTTATTTTGGTGCTAATCCTTCAGGAGGCCATCAAAGGAAATTCCTATTACAGCTGTTTTGGAGATGATGAGTTCAAAGCTTCACGGGGTGACACAGACAGTGGGCTTAAGGCTGCCGATCATGTAAAGAAGGGAAAAGTCAGAATTGGTGCCCAGGATCACTTTTATATGGAGCCACAGTTTGTCTATGTTGTACCACTCAAGGAGGCTGGAGAATATGAAGTTTTCCTTTGTTCACAGCACCTTGACCATGCACAGGTAGGTATTTAATGGTCACCTTAGTCATAACTAGAGATCATGACTACTAGATCACTTGTATTTCCTGATATTTGTCATTTATCCATATGAATGCGACTGCTGAAGCAAATTGTCATCAGCAAAGTGAATCAGTCATTGAAATATATCTATCCAGAAATGCTATCTCTGGTTTCTTCATTTCTCTTTTACCCCCTAATCTATAAGTGAACACTGATTCAAAATATCACTGTAACACCCTGCATATTTTTGACATTCTAGTGGAATGTCCAGTAATAATATAATATTGGTAATCTTCTGTAGATATATAAACTCTTAGAAATTTAATGATTTGATATGTCAATTATAACCTTACGACCTTACTCCCTGTATCATCAGGCTAAAATAGACATTCATTGAATACTAGATATGTAGATAATATATACTAACCATAGCCATTTAAATGTTGCAGGCAGCGATGGCTGATACCCTTGATATTCCACACAGCAAAATTCTAATCAGGCAGAAACGCATTGGTATGTACATAACATATTATGGTGCTGTTCTTATAATTATCTATATTAATGCAACTGAATATCAGGTTGCATAATGATATGATAAAGGACTTGAGTTAGCCTGGCTTTATTTAGTTGTTTTATTCTATGTAAAATTATTACATGGCTAAAGCATTTTTAATCTCAAAAATATGTATTATAGTATATTATCATTATCACTTGAGAATCCAGGCAGCTTAGTTGGCATTTATTCAAGTTGGATAAATGACAATTAAGCTGTCTGCACTTTAAATGAGTACATACCACATTGGGGATATAAATTTATCCCCAGGTTCATTATCATGCATATAACTATATCAATTTCTGATATAACCTAGGTGGATCATTTGGGGGAAAGGAAGCATATGCAACTACCTGTAAGGTTCTGCTGCCTGCTGCTGTTGCTGCATATAAGTAAGACCATATTTCCTTAATGAGATCTCTGAGGAAGTGGTCTTTGTGATCAATGATAGCAGCGGGTGATTAGTGATTTTGAATAATAACAACCACCATGGTACAAGGTTAAAAGATGGGCATGACTACTATCTACTCTAAGTGTAATACAGTGAGGCATATAAACTAGTACTTGAACCCTGGAGTGTTACACAAAAGAGGGTATTCTTTTGTTGCAGATTTCAGCAACCGGTGCGATGTCAGCTTTCTAGAGAGGAAGACATCACAACAACTGGCGGTAGACATCCATTCCTCTTCGACTACAAGGTATGCCACTTTAAAACAACACATTCCAAGTCTTAATTTCAATTCGACTGTTCAACTGTAACTGTTTTGATATTTCATGCTGCAGGCTGGCTTCATGAATGATGGTCAAATCACTGCAGTTGAATATGCACTTTATAACAATGGAGGTTCGGTTCAAGACTTGTCAAATGCTGTAAGTGTGACAATATCATTTTCATCAATTACCCTTGTTAGGAAATCGGTGTTAAACAAAGTGGGGGGGGGGGGAATGAGTATAGTATATTCTTGGCAAAGAAAGAATGTTTTGTTCCATCCACATTAGAAATCTATAGATTTTAACTTAGCTGAATGAAGCATAATTTGAATTAAGTAAACCTGTCATTTGATGCTGCTACCTAACAGTTAAGGGTATATTACTTTGTGCATCATGGTATATGTACATGGATCTATTGGTCTCTTGACAGGGTAGTGTGGATTACCATATTTTCCATCATTCATTGGCACATAAACATACATGTCCAGGCTATACATGTGAGCCATCACAAAAGTCCACCTGTATTGCTGAGAGGCCCTACTTCTTCTCTGCAGGCTTAGTTTTAACATCACTGATATATATATATATATATATATATATATATATATATATATATATATATATATATATATATATATATATATACATTATTAAAAATTCTCAGATTGGAGTGTCCAGTGCTCTAGCCACTGAAGGACCCTTCAGGATACCCAACATCCAGTCAGTGTTCAGGGGCTGTAAAACAAACATCATGACTCCAACAGCCATGAGGGGATTTGGACAACCACAGGCACTGCTTGCCTCAAATATCGTCATTGAACACATTGCAGCTACTCTGGGTGTGTTGCCAGAAGAGGTAAGGTTTACTGTAGTGAGTATCTATAACAAATGAAACGTGGCTTTTCATAGTAGGTACCTCATTTCACATAGTCATACTCTGGTTCACCCATGAAAAGGCACTCACCGCCCTAGACTGTAGAGATGCCCACTCTGCTGTATCAGACTGTGTGCTTTACTCACTTGCTTGCTGACTTATACGTGAATGCCTTTTCAACTGCAAACCCAGCTAGCAAGGATACTTTGGGCCAACGTCACCAATGGCCAGGGGCCATCCACAAATGATGTCATGCTGGAGGGGGAGGGGAGGGGTGTCAGGCCCGGCATGACGGAATTAATTTTCCATATACCTTCAGCATTGCAAAATTGACAAAAAACATGACAAGCGGGCAGGGAGGTCTAAAATGGTCAAATTTTGTATGACGTCATTTATGGAGACGTTGGCCCAATGTCTCATCCTTCTGAGTATACAGGTGCTGCTCTGACCAAAGTTACTTCCTTCATTTCAGAAGCGCCTGCATGTTCAGCTACACATAATATTATGTATATTCTCTGCTCTCTGGCCTTATATATTGACCCATACATGAATTCAACTTTTCTGGGATTGTTCCTAACATGTTAAAGTGTATGAATAACATTTTTGGTATACTTTGCAGATATGTGAGAGGAATCTTTTATCAGATGGTGATCCCTACCTCAAAACCTCCCCTGTGGGTGGGAATTTGCGGAAGTGCTGGTACAAAGTAGTGGAGCAAGCTGACGTTGAGAACATACGCCATCAACTGAAAGATTTCAATGGGTGAGTGTTTTTTTCTGACCCTAGAAAGATTTTCCCTTTCATCACAATGCAGTCTAGATCACCACAATTAATGCTTTAATTCATACATCTCTGCGGATCAATGTTTGAGAAAAATGTGAGAACTATGGCATACTAAATGTTCACTCCTGATATAAGGCCCAGTTAGCTAAGGGGGTTCCTTGATTATGTATCAAAATTCCAGATTCTGAGTATATCCCAATTTCAATGCTTGATCTAAAAGGTTTCAGTTTTGAAAGATTCCCTTATCAATCTGATATGATGAAATGTAGATCCCTGCTATAAACTTCATTATCAGTAAATGCAGGGATGTTCCAGGATGAACACGGATATCAAAGCTTAAACTGTGATATTGATAACAAAAAAAGGCTTCTGATATCAGATGAACAAACTTTGATATCGGAGGGAGGGGCATTTGGATTGCCATACATTATCAATAGATATCAGAATTGCTTATTGATATAACACGGTCGATATAGGATATATCGCCATAATCGCCTCTTAGATTTCAAGAACTTTGCTTGCCTTATAGGTTTGGCATTAACCTTTTACACGAGTTGAATCTCAGATGCAAGAGACTATGAATTTTCTTATTTTCTCTTTCACAAGGACATCTCTCTCTAGTGTACCTTTTACCCTTCAGAAAGAACCGTTGGAAAAAGAGGGGTATGTCAGTGGTCCCCACTATATATCCAATTGGTGCACCATTTATCAATTGGTATCAGGTTGGTTTATTTTCACCTGTGGACTATGTTGATCACAATAATCATCAGTGATAGTATAGAAATTAGATGTACGACAGTCAAAATTGAGCCCCCTCTAGAAATTCAAATGGAAATACCCAACTTAAACATTATAGCATTTCTATTTATTGTTAGGGCCAAATGTATGTTTCTACTAGTAAAAAAAACACATGAAAGTGTATACCTGGAGTGCGGCCCATTAGGAAATCGCTTAAGTAAGAAGTACTGATGAAATAAGGAGTAACATTTTGCTACTTCCTTTTCAATGGATGGACCATCCACCCTTCAATTTAGACTGGTTTTAAAGATGGGTATACGATAAGTCTATTTTTAAGGGTTTATGGGTCTCTACCCAAAGTTTCTGTTTTCAATGCCCAATGAATATTTCTTATGTCTTATATCACCATCCAGGCTGTAGCTCGGGTGAATGTGTACCTTGATGGGTCAGTGCTTTTGTCTCATGGAGGTGTAGAAATAGGACAGGGAATCAACACCAAGATGATTCAGGTGAGGTTTGGCCATTGGTCATTCTATTCCTTAGATATCTAAAGGCAAGCTTTCTAGAATATTAAACTATAGGTGGTTATTGTAGACCGAGGACCTATGAGGAAACAACCTTTTATTGATATCTATGTGGATAACAAATGCCGCTTTGTGTTTAACCGAAAACAGATTGCGAGTCGGGAATTAGGCATTCCAGCAGACCGAATCCACATCTCTGAGACATCCACAAGCCTGGCCCCCAATGCTACATTGACTGCTGCTAGCACAGGAACTGACATAAATGGACCTGCTGTTATGGTATGCATACTCCTCTCAAAGTTTTAATATATGCTATAAATTAACAGGAAAAATGATGTTGTCAGTTGGCAATATTACTGGCACTGGAATAATACCTTTGTTGTACATAATTAGATAACCATAGGGGCTACATGTTCTTGGTTATTTAAAAACAAGAGTTTGGATCCAAAATGCAATAAATCCATTCCAGAATTTCACCACATAGCCATTTTTGTAATGCTCTTCTGGTAATAAATCAAAATTTAACTAAATATATACTTTGAACAGCTCAAAAACATACTGAGAGCCTACCGTGAAGGAACAGACCAAAGAACATAGTTTGCGTATTAGATTCGACCATCTCTGACCTATGGCCCTTTCAAATCTTAGTGTCATTTTCAAAGTGGCGTTTATTGCATTTGGGACTAAACTCTTCTCTCCCACAAAGAGTCTGCCAGCTCACTCCTGGCTCTAAAATGAAACATGATTTTATGGTATGCGTATGGTCTTACTGTGTGTCCTTTCACAAAATCTCTCAATTATTCATCAATTACGTTCCATTTTTGGTGAAATTTCAACCGGTAGGCCTAGCATCATCACTGCGTTGGTTATTCCGCAATTTTTTTTTAAAATTTATCAATCAATTATCCTACTCTATTATTACCAGGAAGCATGTCGCCAGCTCAATGAGGGACTGACTCCTATCAAAAAGGAAAACCCTGATGGAACATGGATAGATTGGGTATCATCATAGTAATGGGTTTATTAAGGCAATGAAATACAGAAATCACCATGCATAAAACAAATATCTTAATTCAATTTGCAAAAGGAATCAACAGAGTGGAGAGAATATGGAACAAGCAATTAATGGATAATTCATGACGCGTGCATGTTAGCAAAGGATAATTATAATGATAATTAATGGCGCAAATGCTGATCAAACCACAAAGCTCCAGAGGTTTCAAAACAGGGGGCTTAGAATTGTTACAAAGTCCTTCAACATTAAAACCAGTACAGAGGTCCTCCACACCCAGTGTGTTGTTGATAGGCTAGACATCAGACGCAAAAAACAACTGGCAATCTTTATGTACAAGCAAGCCACAAAACTGGGCCTAAGGGCCACTGAGACCCAAAGGACCAGAGGTGACACGAAAATAAAATTCCCCCAGAAGAAACCAAACCTTAAAAAGTTCAAGAAAAGTCCTATTACAGGGGTGTCCAACTGTGGACCAGAATTGATTCCAGAGCCCAGAAACCAAAGACTATCGCAGAATTTAAAACCTTATACAGCAAGTATAACCTTGCCCCAGTCTTAATTGGCTAACAGCTAAGAATTACACCATGAGTCAATGGGCTCCTGTCTTTGTTTTGCTGGGTAATCATTGACTTATAGCCGCCCATCAACTCTGGTGATACACTATGCACCGGTAAGGATACAACTACCGTAATCTCCTGCGTATAAGGTGCAGCCCGCGTATAAGGCACACCTAGAGTTTAGAGATTTGACCAGAAAAATAAAAGATTCATAACTTTTGTTCTACTGAATGGATTTTGAAAATTCAAAAAGCTATGTGTTGCATGGACCCCCCAGACCCCACTGGACCCCATGTTCAGCTGATTAGGTTATATGGGAGTGTAAGATATCAAAATGGAGGTCTTGATCTCCCCCTTGCGGTTCCAGAAAGAACTAAAACCTCTTGTATAAGACGCACCTTATACGCGGGAGATTACAGTACATTGAAGTAACATATTTCATATTTCACTCTGCTTTGAGCTGACCTGACCTTCCTAAAGAGAGTTACAAATGTCCCATAGATGTAGAAAATGCCCACACTGCTGGGAAAATAACTACCATTATCATCACACCTCCACTTCACCTTAACTCATCCAAATATCTCCTATCTCACTGTCTGGATGGCATCAGCAGTGCACACTTTTATCTTTATCCTACCAACCTCCTTCTCCTACTATTCTATATTATTTGAATTCTATCTGCATGACAAATTATATATTGAATGTAAACTCCAGGAATATACTGTGCCAAGATTTAATTGAGGAAATAAAGGTTCAGCAGCCACGTAAAATCATGAAAATGATGTGGTGAAGCTGTAACAAAAAAAAAAAAATAATTACACGAGGGTGCAGACTGAGTGTAATTATCCTTTGCTAACACACACAAGTCATGAATTATCCATTAACTACTTATTTATTACACAATATCAATAGATAATCCGTAGAAAATCAATAAATTCAAGTTGAAAACAAAAATTGTTCCCCTTCCCCGGGACTCGAAGCCTGCCATAGTGTGTGTACACACACACATTATTGGTTGGGTCTGAACGCCTCCCGGAGTCTTCGCAGATATGAGAGCAGTAGCAGTAGTGCTGGGGAGTTGGTGAGAATGAGGACAGCTACTGGTGGCATTCTAACCACTAGACCATCAGTACACATCTGGCGCCCGGCAGCTGTTGGTTTGGTCTGAACGCAAAAAAAAAATTCGCCCGGACCGGGACTTGTCCCACCTAACTCTAGAAGCTGAGCCCAATGCGCTAACCACTAGACCATCGGTACACACACCTCGCCGCCCGGCAGCCGTTGGTTTGGTACTGTGCGCGACTTGCTTGGTTATGGGTCAAGGTGCTGGACGCGGTCACACTACACTACTGCTGGGTGGCTTTATATCATAGAGACCTGGTTCTAGCCAACCAATTCTCGTCAGTCCCTGTGGGGCAATGCATAGGGAGTTGGATTTGGAATCAAGAGACTGCAGGTTCGACCCCTACCCTGGCAATGAAAATTTTGTAGGTTGTAACATGTAACATATGACATGTAAGGTGTGCATGTTATCCATGGATAACAGCACCAGGTGCCTGTTATCCTTGGATAACCGCACACCTTACAAAAGTCATGATGCATGCATCATGCCATGCAATATCGACAGGTATGTGCATGGGAATATCCAGGAAAAGCACCCAAAATCACAGAAGTCGTGTAATAATTGCCAATAGTATCAGATCTGTACTCATTTAACAGAATGTACACAATTCATCTCAACTCTGCTCATTCCACATATGATATCATATCTAACATTTAACAGCATGATATATTTATGTTATATATTATACAAAATGTAGAATGGCTAGCATAGAAGCCTACAATAATCAAGAATTTAAAAGTTGTAAGTTTACATTTAGATTAAGACTGCGTATGATACAAGGGTCCCCCTGTCAGCCACTGGCTTCTTCAAACACAGGTGTGTACAACTTCTTCCTTTTAGGGTTGTAGTCCTTGCTTGTATGTCCTGACAAAGCTATTCGAATCTCTGAAAACTCTAAACGAATTTCTTTTTGGTTCAAAGGCAGCTAATCACACAATCTATTGCCTTCTTCTAACCAATTTACCCCTCGCCTGTTTTAGCACAGACCTAAAAAACGAGCAATACTTTAAAATGTGGAAAATGCATCATTTCTCGATGGTCTATACATTCCATTTTGCAAGAGAAAAAACACTGTTGGCTTCATCAAACCTATTTTGACCATGAAGGTTCTAAGAAGTAAGGTAAAAGGAGGGTCTCATAAGGCCATTTAATTATGATAACTTGGATTACGGATTTTTTCACCTATCTGTAAGGTCGGGCATCGGTAAAAAAAGAAAAAAAAAGCTCACTGACCCCCCATATCTGACTACCAAATATACCCAACGCCGGGAGGCAAAAAAAAAAAAAAAAAAAGTCGCATGGAAAATCCAATTTTTGGACATCAAACAAAGGAATATAGAGAAATTTCGAACACTGGAATACAAAAAAACGGAAGGTTGTGCAATAACTACATCGATCTCTTTTCCAACTTTACTTTTTTTGTGTCAAATAGTGCAAAATTCCCGTCGGGGATAAGCAAAAAAAAAAAAATTTTTTTTTTTGCGCGATTTCCTAAAATTCACGTCGCCGGATCCGTAATCCAAGTTATTAGAATAAAACGGCCTAAGGGGTGGTTCCACGTTAACCGGCAACCTTTTGACTCAACGTTTGACTTATTCCACTTCATGCAAGTCAGCAATATCTGACTGAAAAAGGAAACTATTGACTGAAAGGTTTACCTTTTGGTAGAAAAAAGTGTTTTGAACAACATCTAAATTAAAAAAAATTTATATATGACTAAATAAACTAAAAAAAAAGCAAAATAGACTAAATAAGATCATCCTAAGCAGAAATGGTTTCTGACCAATCACACTTCTAATATGGTGTTCTAAAATAGAACACTTGACCATTACATCTCAGTAAGAGTAACACAACTGTATATTTGAAGATCATGCCATATCGTTATGACTTGACAGACACACAAAATATGATGACTAATTGCTGACAAGCAGTAAGTGCTGACACATACTGATTAACACCATTGCTGCATCCATGTTGATCCAATTCTGCAACCAGGGTCATACCATAGTTGTACCATGGTCATATCATAGTTGTACCATGGTCATACAGTGATGGTACCATGGTTATACCAAAGTTATACCAGGGTAATACCATAGTTATACCAGGGTCATAGCACAGCCATAGCATGGTCGTAGCACAATCATAGCTCAGCCGTAGCATGTAATACTGCGGTCGTAGCATGGTCATAGCAGTCGTAACACCATCATAGCATGGTCATAGCACAGTCATAGAGCAGTCGTAGTACGGTCATAGCGCAGTCTTAGTGCAGTCATAGCGCGATAGTAGCATGGTCATAAATCAGCCGTAGCACGGTTATAGTGCAGTCGTAACACAGTCATACCGTGGTCATACCATGGTTATAGTGTGGTTGTACCGTGGTCATAGCATGGTCATAGCGCAGTCATAGCATGGTCATAGCGCGGTCCCATGACGGTCGTAGAGCGGTCATAGCTCAGTCATAGGACAGTCGCAGCACAGTCATAGCGCAGTCATTGCATGGTCGAACAACAGTCATAGTGTGGTTGTACCATGGTCATACCATGGTCATAGCACAGTCGTAGCACGGTCATAGCATGGTCATAGTGCGGTCATAGCGCGTTTGTAGCATGGTTATAGCGCTGTCATGGCGCGTTTGTAGCATGGTTATAGCGCTGTCATAGCATGGTCATAGCGCCCTCATAGCACTTTCATAGCACTGTAGTAGTCGGGTCACTGGGTTAGCGCTAGTAAACTTTTCTTATTAGCCAATTTGGCGATTTTGTATTGATTTTGATTAGCCAAATTCACTAATTCGCAGTCATAGCGCGATAGTAGCATGGTCATAAATCAGCCGTAGCACGGTTATAGTGCAGTCGTAACACAGTCATACCGTGGTCATACCATGGTTATAGTGTGGTTGTACCGTGGTCATAGCATGGTCATAGCGCAGTCATAGCATGGTCATAGCGCGGTCCCATGACGGTCGTAGAGCGGTCATAGCTCAGTCATAGGACAGTCGCAGCACAGTCATAGCGCAGTCATTGCATGGTCGAACAACAGTCATAGTGTGGTTGTACCATGGTCATACCATGGTCATAGCACAGTCGTAGCACGGTCATAGCATGGTCATAGTGCGGTCATAGCGCGTTTGTAGCATGGTTATAGCGCTGTCATAGCATGGTCATAGCGCCCTCATAGCACTTTCATAGCACTGTAGTAGTCGGGTCACTGGGTTAGCGCTAGTAAACTTTTCTTATTAGCCAATTTGGCGATTTTGTATTGATTTTGATTAGCCAAATTCACTTTCAATTCGCCAAACAATTTCATGAAATAGAATTTCAGCAGTCAGGGGCCGGAAGAGCTGTATGTACCTCCATATAGCAGTTAAGCAATTCCTAAAAAAAAATCCAATTAGAAACAAAGTTATGGCCAAATAGGTATTTCAAACCTTTAAACTGTTTCCAATATTAAAGGTGGGGAGTTCACAGTTAGCCAATTTGGCGAAATTCCATGGAGTTTTATTAGCCAAAATGGCCTTTGATTCACCATTGGTGATTTGGCTAGCGCGAACCCTGGGTCATAGTGCACAGTCATAGCGCGGTCGTACCATGGTCATAGCACAGTCACAGCGGGTGACCATGGTCATAGTGCGATCATACCATGGCATAGCATGGACTTAGGGTGGTTGTACCAAGGTCATAGCATGGTCGTTACATGGTCAAACCAAAGTTGTACAATGGTCATACTGTGATGGCACCATGGTAACCAGTTATACCATGGTCATAGCATAGTTGTACCATGGTCATTCTGTGATGGCACCATGGTCATACCATAGTTGTACCATGGTCATACTGTGATGTGGTTGTACCAAGGTCATAGCATGGTCGTTACATGGTCAAACCAAAGTTGTACAATGGTCATACTGTGATGGCACCATGGTAACCAGTTATACCATGGTCATAGCATAGTTGTACCATGGTCATTCTGTGATGGCACCATGGTCATACCATAGTTGTACCATGGTCATACTGTAATGGTACTATTGTTATACCATAGTTGTACCATAGTCATACCATGATGGCACCATGGTCATACCATAGTGTACCATGGTCATACCCTGATAGTACCATGCATGGTCATACCACCATTGCTGCATCCATATAGCACCATTGCTGCATCCATGTTGCACTCTTGCTGTATCCATGTTGCACTATTGCATTCATATTGCACCAATAGCTCCAGTCTTAGAACACATTTACCTAGATGCATTGGTCCTACTTAGCCAATTGACTACGGCAAACTACTTGTACCTATTGAACCAACTTGTCTGCAACTCTGCTGTGGTATTTATGGCCTAGTTTACACAATGTATTCAGTTTTGGTCTCAAAAACCTTGATATAAATCACCCCCAAAAACCACTTTGTAGTGGGGTCATTGAAAAAATAAAAGCAAAACTTGAGCATATAGGGCTATGAGGATTCAAAGATGTCTTGAGTATAAATATGATTCTTTTGAGATAAGGCATGTACTGACTTTTTAAGCACTCCAATGCTAAGGTAATGGGAGATTTAAAAAAAAAATCCTTCTAAATTCTTCAAAATGACATACATTTTTTTTTCTCTTGGAGGGGTAAGCTAAGGTGTTATAGCACCCCTTGGAACACAAATATTTTGCTACAGACAATTACATTATAGTGTATTTTGTGTACATCATGCAAAATGAGGGAATTGACCCCAACACCATAAAGATCACTGACATTATGTTATTACAACGATACCGCATGATCTAAAAGTTCTTGACAAAAGTTGTAACATAGGACCCTCTTTCAGTGTACACATATATACTGCAATGATCTTCTTTTTTAATGTAAAGAGAGGACGAAACACCAACAAAAAGCCTGGCCAACCCTCTGTACTATGTCTATGGAGCTGCCTGCACAGTTGTTGAGGTGGACTGCCTGACAGGGGAACATGTGGTAAGTTTCTGATTCAAGGGATATTCCTCATTGTATTGAGATGGTAAACAGAATATTGGGGTACTGTAAATGTTTGGATTATAAAATTGATACATAACAATTAATGTATTTTACAGGTTCTTCAAACTGATATCGTGATGGATATTGGCCAGAGTCTGAATCCAGCAATTGACATAGGGCAGACCGAAGGAGCCTTCATGCAGGTTTAAATTAGTCATTTATAAATCAACTTACTATTGATAAAAAAACAGGTATGCTTGATACAAAATATCATGGGCATGCCTAGTCTTGCATCAATGGATAAAACTCCCAGTGCGTAATTGCTGATTTACCTACATAGTGCAATATAAATCATTGTGCTTTCTTACCACTCTTAGTACAATACTGGTTTTTTTCTCCTTCAGGGCTATGGCCTCCACACTATGGAGGAAATTCTGTACTCTCCAGATGGTAACATGATGACACACAGTGCCCAAACCTACAAGATACCAACAGTTGCTGACATACCCAGGAAATTCAATGTCATTCTACTGAAGAACTCGGAGGAGAAAGGCAAAAAGCCAGTATATTCATCAAAGGTGAGACAGCATGAATGGGAAAGTACCGTAATCTCCTGCATAGAAGGCGCAGCTCGCGTAGAAGGCGCCCCCCAAACTCACAGGGGGGTGTTTCATGTAGAAGGAGCCCCCCTGAGGGCAGATTTTTGCAGTTTAGTACTGTTCTATAGTAAAAAATACTCCCCCCCTAAAAGGCGCACCCCAAACTCAAGGTAATGCCCCTCCCACGTATAAGACCCAGCAGCATTTTGTTTGGCGTAGAAGATGCGCCTTATACGTGGGGAGATTACGGTAGTGTACATATGAGGCTATTCTCAAACAGACAATAAGTAGGCAAAGAACCCAGGATAAATGCTTTCCTATTTCCCCCTTAAAATTAATATAGAAACGATCCTCTACAAAAAAATATTTCAGGAATAGCTTTTTATTGGATACATTTTCATAGCCTCTTCAGCTCACAAGGACACCTGTTAAATCAACTTGTATGTATAAAAGTGCTTATTTAATAATTTCCAACAGCTGCCATTATTAACAAAAATTGCAATTTGTTAGTTTGTCTTCACTTGCTGATTCTGTGAGCTTTAATGAGCTGCCCTCCAGAACCCCATCGGAATGTCTTCCCAGGTTAGTTGATATACCACATGTTAATTGGGCAGTATTTTAGTACATTTGTCCTTTTAATGTATTCCACATCTTTCACCATTTCCACAGTGCCTTCAATTTCCCGATTTGATTAAGGGTCATGTGGCGAGAATGTAATATGTGGCAGTTCCCAGTCTTCACAAGTTTTAGGTTGAAGATCATTGCAGTACATTATCCCTCCTCAGTTTTATGTGCAGTCCATTGGATGGCAATCGCAACTTGAGAGTTTCTATATTGACTTTTCCGTTTCAGTTCGCCCACCTCAGTGACCTTTGAGACATAGGCAATATTCAGTAAAGGGTCTCTTCCACTGAACTCAGTGATCGATATCTATTTGAACGTCTTAGCCTGCTGGATTGAATAGATCAATGTTCCTTTAATACAGAGCATTGAGTGGGGCACCAGTTCTAGATCCTCTATCTAAGAAGTCATTAACAGATAATGCCAGTGTCTCGTTGCACTTCATAATGCCTTCATAATGACTGTCATGGCCACTCGTTGCCTTTGCCGATATTTTGCCTTTATCATATTAAACAGGTTATGAGAAAAGTTAGTTCCCTCTGCCTCATTGCAGTACATTATCCCTCCTCAGTTTTATGTGCAGTCCATTGGATGGCAATCGCAACTTGAGAGTTTCTATGTTCAATTTTCCGTTTCAGTTCGCCCACCTCAGTGACCTTTGAGACATAGGCAATATTCAGTAAACGGTCTCTTCCACTGAACTCAGTGATCGATATCTATTTGAACTTCTTAGCCTGCTGGATTGAATAGATCAATGTTCCTTTAATACAGAGCATTGAGTGGGGCACCAGTTCTAGATCCTCTATCTAAGAAGTCATTAACAGATAATGCCAGTGTCTCGTTACACTTCATAATGCCTTCATAATGACTGTCATGGCCACTCGTTGCCTTTGCAGATATTTTGCATTTATCATGATATTAAACAGGTTATCAGAAAAGTTAGTTCCCTCTGCCACATTTGAGGATCAACATGCATATCTCAGCCCTTGTTGATAGTGGCCTCCCAATTGTGAATTTCCAGTGGAGTCTTTCTATATCCTCCCAATGTAAGGGGCACATATTCTTGTGTTAAAATGGACCAGCCCCTTATTCAGCAAATGAACCCTCCCTAACTATAGTAAAATTGATGACTTTTTTGTTTTGTCCCAACCCCTCGTCTCTGTCCTAGGCCATTTACAGGTCACATTGGGATCCTAAGAGGGGCTTAGTAGTTTATTGCACTCCTCTCGGTAGGAAAGCAAAGTTAAATGCCTTAACTACAGGATAGTAGCAAAGAAATGCTGATGAGGAAAGACTTGCTGCTCATTCTGTTCAATTATGAAAATATTTATATATAGGCAATTGGAGAACCTGCGCTGGCCTTGGGATCTTCAGCCTTCCTTGCTATCAAAGATGCAATTAAAGCAGCTCGGAGAGAAAGTGGACTAAGTGGATTCTTCGACTTGGATAGTCCAGCTACAACTGAGAGAATTCGCATGGCTTGCTGTGATGAAATCACAACTCTGGTCAGTCTCATTGAAAACATAATTGGTCAAGAGTTTTTCGGGATTTAGCAGGCCAATATTATAATTCGATATATGAATTACCCTATTCATCATGCAGTTTTGATATATCAATACACTTATTACAGAACTAGAGTTATATATTAACCCTAGATTTTCGCACATCATCTGCACCTTAAGTAGCGTGTAGAAAGACATAACCATCACTTTGACTTGTGCTTATCAACTTGTGCATAGATGCCTTATCTGACTTTTTCACAGGTCACTGGAAGTGAATCATATGCAAAGCCAGAATGGAGAGCTTAGACACCCGAAAGCAGCCCGAATCAAGAGGCTCGTATCTTAACTATGTATCGCCTACCAGTTGACCTGTAAAGTACTATGGGTATCATAACTGAGATACATGGATTTACTCCCACCCCCCCCCCCAAAAAAAAAATGAGAAAAAAAAAAAAAGAAATGAAAGATACAGATGAGACTGAAATAAGTACTATGGCTAACTTGCAAAACAAACTCGAGCACTGCAGTATTTCACTGTATAATGAAAATTTCATCAACAATGTATAGATGTTGGATGTATTACAATGTGTCAGGCACTTTATATTTTTTCCAAAATAATGTCATTCAGGGACATTCATATATATATGATACATACATGATATGTGTACATCATGGTATGCCATTTTTGAGGTAGATAAGTAATGTTAAAATAGATACCATCCTACCGGTACTATAGCAATGTATTAACCACTAAATGTAACATGAATTTTATATGCAATCATATGGAGTATATGCCTTCTTTTGACCATATAATTCCTATTTTTAATTCTGGATTACAAATCTGCTACTGCGATATAAAGGGCAATATTCTCATTACATTCAGAACTCCTTGGCCAGTCTAACCGAAAAGAAAAAAAAATATTTAGAAAAGAAATATGTCCCTGCTGATATATTTGACAAAGAAAAAAGATGAAACAATCTTTTTTCAAAGAAAATGTACAATGATTTATTAGTGCTTACATGATCGGCGGTACATGAAGAAGCGCCTATGATTGTAATGATCAAATGAGATGATAACTACAGCCAATTCTCCAGACTATACACTTGCACTCTTACTGTGGGAATTATAAAATGCTTACTGCTTTAACCTCATAGATAGTTCAATGCTGCTGCCATGTTGTAATCGAAACAATAATGTTCATAAAAAATAAATTTCTTTAAACAGATCACCGGTGTTGATGATTGTTTATAAGAATCTCTGTTGATGACTGTTTATAAGAAACTCCAGGAAATTTAGAAAATAATATTATGGGTGCTACATCAGTGACAAAAATAGGCTGCATTCACATGATTCTTATAATGAATGTAAGTAATGAATGGAATGACACTCTATTTATATAGAGGTAAGAAACATTTAGAGTTAAAATGAAAATACATTATGATATCATACACATTCTCATGCCAAATAAATTCCCCATAATTTGAAGTTATCCCTGGGAAAGTCTTTTTTTTTTAGTGCTGATAATCTTATCCTTCCTAGTCCAAGTTTCTCCTGTTGGTAATTACTCCATACATTTCAAAGCTGCAATCAGCCTTGTAGTCATAAACAGCTGTGGTGGTTTAATGGTGTTAGTGGACCACTGGATTCAATGGTTCTGCTTTCACACTGGCAAGGTCTAAAGAACTGTCCGCTTCATCATCTATCTCTCCTATGATGGCACTAAAAAAAAAGAGATATTTGGGGACCGTGAATGAATGCACATAAAATATATTCCAACTACTGAGGGTATGCAGATATTTAATACCACGAAGCTAAGAAATGATATATTCTTTATCCTTGTAAAACCAATGTTACATTCTCCAAGACATAAAACCCAAGAGGTACAAACCTCTGGACTGGAAACGGGTATACTTTAATGGGTGGCCTAATACATGATATTTATAATATCAATATCCCCAATATCAATGATAACATTATAGTTTATTGTATTGGGACAACTCAGGCCATGGTGTCCCCCCAATGCAGCCTAAATAAAGAAGTTTGATTTGAAGATTATTGGCATGTCAAATGATCTCACAATACCGCATGAAAATAAATCCCAATGAACTGGTTCTAAGCTACACTTACACATTGTCGCCTCTGATGATGTATAAGCCGAGGATAACCTGATCTATGCCACTGACAGTACTGAAGACACGTTCATGACTCTCATCCAAAATCAGGTTGATAACTTGATCAAAGCCTTTTAGAGTGCCCTGCAAAAGCATGTAAAAAAAGCAAAGCTTTTAATACCATATTTTTTTTCTTCATGATATAAATCTGCATATAACTATGAGTTAACTAATGTCTATGCCTTAGGTTGGGTGTACCAAACCTTACAAATTCAATAATACGATGATCCATCAAGTTAAACTAAGAGATGACAGTGAATTTTTATAGCAGAAAAAATGTACTTAAGTGTTCGAATAGAAAATTTGTATTTTTAGGATTGCTTTTACTGCAAGCAGTTTCATCAGTTGCAAGTTTGGGGGAATTGTATCATCTACCCAGTTGATTATTGACACTAAAGTTAGTCAACTCTATGTCAACTGGATACCGGGGTAGGTGATAAAATTCCCCTGAATTGAATCACAAGAAGAAATATCACTTACCACAATTACGCGACCATCATTTGTTATTATTGACACCGTATCTTGGGGAATTGAGGAACATTATAACAATTGAAAACCAGAGATTTTGAATACTTGTATGAAGTATGAAGTGTATAAGCCATAAGGTGCATCTCAAATTGATTTGATATATACATTGATTGATTAAACATCCTAAGACATATAAGGCCTCATGGGACTCCCTCACTGGTTTTCAGACATTTAGTCCTTTCTTTTTCTCAAGCATAGGTGGTGCGAATGAGTGTGTGCATGTGTTTGGGAGTCTGCTTGTAGCAATGGGACATGGCTCGTAGCACTGAGACACTACTTGTGGCTTTAGGCTCCGCTTTACCATGCTGCTTCACCTTGAAGGTGTGCCGCAGACTGTTGACATATCATCTGGCCATCCATTATGCTGATACCGGCGGGACAGTCATGGTTCTATGCCAATTGGGCCAACATATCAGGTTCGCGAGTACATCATGCGGGCCCTGTCTTTGGGAGAATCCTATACTCATAGATGAACGAGTTTCAATGGGCGGCGGTAGCTGCTGAGGTTCCAGAACTATTTATTTCATGGTGGATACAACGGCTCCATAGAGTTTACCACAGCAGTCTGCATTCCATGGGGCCATGGAATACGATGTCTTCGTATCCCATGCATTGTCTCACAGGAGCATTATATGGCTGAGTGGGATACGACCAGTCCCACAGAGGGGAATACGATGTAAAAAATCCCATGGAAGTGGACATTTGCATTTGTCATGGCCTAGGGGGTTATTTTGCTTTTAAATGAAGAAAAACAGCTCAGATCTGTTCAAAATCCAAGATGGCGGACACCCATTGAATACGGCCACATTGTATTCCATCCCCCCATTAAATATGACATGTCCAGTACTGTTCTATAGTAACGATCGTATCTGCCATGACATAAAAGCTGTAATTGTGCCTGAATCCCTAAACCATGAAATAAATGCAAATGTCCACTCCCATGTTGGTACCGTTAGCATCCCACTCTGCCTATAAGGCATTGTGGGATACAAATAGTACCACCTCGGGGAATACGATGCAAAAATATTCCTTGGTTATGGACATTTGCTTATATATACTCATAATAATATAAGGTGCAAATGGAGTTATAAAACCAGCAGTTTTAATGACCCTGCATATAATATGTACCTAAAGCAATATGATAAGGCCCCGGTGATAAGGCCACGGGAAGTCAGGTTACAGTTTACCGGTACCATCGAGCCATTTTGAAAAATGATGAGGCATTTTTTTCATTATTCATTATCTTCCATACACATTGAAGTGTCTAGGAGTAGGACAGTCGGCTAGTCTAGGTTGTAGATTGACACCATGTTAACTACCGTAAACTCCCGCGTATAAGACGCGTCCTCTACGCCAAACAAAATGCTGGGGAGTCTTATAGCTTTCTCTCAAGTTGGGGGTGCGTCTTATACGCTGGGTTTTCCAACATCTTATTTGGGAAAATGCGCCGATGACAGCTTGAACTCATAGAGCCTGCACCACGGCAGACCGGTCGCTATAGATTTGCTCGGCGGGGAAGACGCCGACCGTGTGCCGATGACAGCTTGAACTCATAGCGCCAGCAGCGCGACAGCATAGACTTAACATTTCTTTTAATTTTTTGGGGGGTGGGGGGTGCATCTTATACGCGAACCCCCCCCTGCTGAGTTGGGGGGGGCGTCTTGTACGTTTTTTTTTTTACAAATCGATTCAGGGGGGTTGGATGCGTCCTCTACGCGAACCAGCCTACCGTAAGTTTGGGGAGCGTCTTCTAAGCGCACCGCGTCTTCTACGCAGGGGATTACGGTACATTCCTTGCAATCTTAGCTTCAATTTGATACCACATATGCCCTCCTTTGGTCATTGCTGTCATGTCCAACAAGAAATGCCGTTGTGACCGCGTAAAAAAAACGCCTCCCGCTGTTATTTTGTATTGTGAGACCTCATCACATGGGGCAAATGAAATCATCATAGCGCACTCCCGTACCGCTTCGCGGTACCGCCGCTACGCGGCGTGGGAGGCGCTAAAAAACATATTGCAGAATTTTTCCACATCTTTTTAAAATAAATGAATAATGAAATTTCTCATGCGCGCCCTTTTAATGCATGCGGGAGGTCGACGGTAAACTGTAACCTGACTTTCCTTGGCCTAAAATTAGGCCTTTTGTAGTACCGGTCGTGTCAGGAAAGGATTCTTGCAAATGACAGAACTCACGTCCTACCCGTTTCAACGCTACACTGGAGCCCTGCTCTATTCATTGTACTTACGGCGACGTCACACTCACAGGCGACGTGTGACGTCACAACAATGTCCGCCATTGATGTGGGGGAAAAATTGCAATGCTTTTTTAGTCTTCACGTAACAGATATCTTAAGATTACAATGAAACCAAGAACTTTGGAATCTTCTTATTTGGCAAGTTTGTAAGATAACTATCAATTTCTCGATTCATCTGCAATGTTTTAGTGATTCAAACAATTTTTATCCCAGGAAATTAGAACTTCTCTCTCGCAATCACGTCAATGCTGTGTTTACCCCACTGAAATGGCGATGTAATAGCGCCACCTATATTTCCGTCAAGATCTCGTCTACACGAATAGGAAGAGGGCCGCGTTGATCGGCTAGAAAAGTAGCAGAAAAGACTCAAAAGTATCAGTATGACTCATACTTAGTTGATCGGCGCCCAACTCAAAGGGGTCGACAGCGGTGACAACTCATACTATGAGCTGAGACCGGCAAAACTCTCTCCATTATCGCTCGGGTAGGTCTGGAATATCAACAACACATTACCTCCTACGCTTAAATATTAGAATAAACCAGACAATGAGATGTTGGTGAAGGATACGGTTGACGTAGCTTTCTAGTGCATTTGCCATCTTCGACAAATATCCTGGAAACTCGCTTTAGATTCAACTGTTTTGGCAAGCTGAAAACAACGTTTATTGCACGCCTGGACGGTACCCATACGGTGCCTAAGGAAGGACGGGAACCAGCGGTTTTAATGATGGTTTCTGATATAAGCACCAGGTGGCAGCAAGTGTCTTAGGACAAAACAGAACTTGTTCGGTGCGTTCGGAGTACGGCCGAGGGATCAATGCTGGTTTGTAAGGCCACCCCCTATTGGTCTGCCCCATGTGGGTCAATGTTGATCCCCAAGTCAACTTACTACACTCCCAAGCATAGTTAAGGGCTGGTACCTAGCCAGACCTGGCTGGGGTGGAAGGGGGTGGAGGGAACAAGCTAAGATTGTGTAGTTAGCGTTCGAGGTCACCCCTACCCATAATGCAATAGATATCCTTGCAAAACCGCTGCCCGAACGCACCGGTTGTTGCACTACTTATCCAAAACGGCTACCCCGGAAGTCGTCGGCTTTGACCTTGGATGTTCCCGTAGTTGGCAACTCACACTCTATCTGTAGTGCAACCAGCGAAAGTGACCCACGGTGCGTTCGGAGTACGGCCGAGGGATCAATGCTGGTTTGTAAGGCCACCCCCTATTGGTCTGCTCCATGTGGGTCAATGTTGATCCCCAAGTCAACTTACTACACTTCCAAGCATAGTTAAGGATTGGTACCTAGCCAGACCTGGCTGGGGGGGAAGGGGGTGGAGGGAACAAGCTAAGGTGGTGTAGTTAGCGTTCGAGGTCACCCCTACCCATAATGCACTGGATCTAGTCAGAAAACTGTACACCGAACGCCTCGCCAGTGAATTAGAAAAATGTAGAAGTTGTGTGATAGCACAGAGTTACAACAGTAGAAGTTGCAATGCTTTTGGCACGTGGTGGCGCTGTCGTATCCCAGAAGTTGGCGCATCCCAGAAGTTGGCTGCGCATGCGCAATCCATGTTTTAAGCCTATTATCGCTCATGGGCCACAAAAATCAATGAAAATAAATAATTTTTTGAAAACAGAAAAACCATGATAACATCCCTCTCGTCTCATAGAACTTGAAAGGACAACAACCCTAATGATACTGTCCCTACGCCGTAGAATTATGAAACGGTTTAAGTTCATATTAATTATTTGAAAATTCCGGCCGACTTCTGGGATGGTCCGACTTTCGGGATACTACAGCGCCACTTCTTTTCGTGCGAGCAGCGCCGCAGGCGCTGGTCATGTTGGCAACAGACTTTGGGACACGTAGGATGCCCGTAAGTCGTGATTCTCAAGGAGACAGCGTAGTGCAAGCTCGCGCATAAAAGCATGGCTCGAGCTCGAGTGTACACTCTGAGGTGTACACTTTCAGGTGTACACTCTGGAGGGGATGTGTACAACTGCTTTCTCAAGGAGTTGGTGTAGTGCAAACTCGCAATCGTCCTTTAAAAAATAAGCAAATAGCCTCGATGCAAAGACATTTTTGGCAAAAATAGTTCTACGGCGTAGGGACAGTATCCTTAGCCCTTTAATTGTCTCTAGTTCTATTAGAGCTTGGAGTATGATTATTTGGTTCACTATTAATCCCAAATGCCAATTTTTTCATTGTCCCAGCTGGCATCCAAACAGTTGCGCGGAAATTTTTTAGAGCCCCCCCTAGATGGCAGTCAAAAATTTGTGTGCCACCCCCCCTTTTTTTTTATATAAAAAATGATCACTCCCTATATTAAACTACTCTAACCCTGAAAGTGTACACTTCAGAGTGTACACCTCAGAGTGTACACTCGATCTCGAGCCATGGTGCATTCAGCTCGCGAGCGTCACTATCAGATCAAATAGCCTCAATGAAATTTTTATATAATGATATTTTCGGCAAAAGTAGTTCTACGGCGTAGGGACAGTATCATTAGGGTTGTTGTTTTATCAAATTCTATAAGAGCTTGGAGTATGTAATCATGGTTTGTACAGCCTTACTTATCTGGTTCGAGATTAATGCTAGACCACGTGACCACGATGGGCGGTACCACGTGACTACGCGGACTCTTTGGTGTCGCACGCTAGCCTAGGATGCCGCGTCGAAATGGCGTGGGAAGTTCGCGCAGATACGATGGGCATCATTTATCAACGGGGGTAGGGGAGGCCTAGGTTATAAGCTAGATTTCCTAGGATGAGAGAGAAGGCACCTAAGGAAGTTTGGTCTTGGCCTAGGTATATGAATGTCCTGGCTCATTTTTGAGAAGATTGATTTTCGAGGCCCAATATCATCTGACCATGCCACTTTAATCTGTGATTGGTTATTACCCGTTTCGGCCTAATACTCGTCATTTATAAACCCCTGGAGCCATGTTATTATAATAACTTGGGATTTTTCAGCTGATATTTTGGGCGGCCAGAGGTTAAAAAAAAGTTTGATTTGAGGCCAAAAAATCCCAGCGGCCAGAGGCAAAAAAAAAAAAAATTATGATTGTGAAATCGTTATGTCTGTTTTTATGAGACATGTCATGTCATCAAACACTGGTATACTGACATTAATGGCAGGAGGCATTTTTTTTACGCGGTCACAACCGCATTTCTTGTTATTTTTGCCAAGACACTCGGCTACGGATCCGTAATCCATGTTCTTAGAATAAAATGGCCTTAGCGAGCCTTTCAAATTCAATGTTAAAACAATCCATTGAAAATCAAAGTAAGGGAGGAGCAATTGGTCGATAGTCTATGTTTTATTGATCAAAATGTCTTTAATTTCTAATTCTTGATGATATTTTAATTGTTGGAAGACTTTTACATTGAATTGTCAACCACCTACTAGTAAAATCCTTTTGTAGCTAGTTCTTTGTTGTTTGCTGTCAATCTACCTGAAAGTCGTGTGTTTGGTACCAAATTAAAGAGAAAATATTGGACTTCAAGGAGATTTTAGCCACAAGTGCTCCCTGAGGGGAATATCTCTTTAATATCCTGGGAACTATGAGGATGCTTAAACACTAATTCTCAACAGAAATATGGAGGCCGATCAATACACAATAAACTCATCAATTTAACAGCATTCTACTTTTTTTTAACCACTTATATACAGATGCATCAAAATACATATAAAAAAGTGTTTATTTATTGGCCAATAGTAAATTCACATCATACTGGAGTTCTTCTTAATATCAGCCATGTTCATTATAACAGAAAACTTGTACTAGTGCATAAAATAGTGAGGAGATAATAAATGCATGGTGGACAATGGTTTCCATGAACCCTCGTAAAGGCAAAATGTGCCTAATTTCATAAAAACACATATAGCTGGGTCATTCCACAGTATTTCAACAAAAACTAGCGACCGTTATCCCTATGCTACAAGACTAAGTACTGTGAACATACATGTTTTCACGCAGCTAAATTTTCGCGCAGAGGGCATAGAAATACATTTTCGCCCTATCTACAGGTTGGGTGGTACAATGAGAGTTTATGGGAAATTTTCGCGCACATCTTATTTTCGCGCACTAGATATGTTCGCGAAAATATGTAATGCGCGAAAATTAATACATTTACAGTGTGTTACCTTCACTATTTTGGCATTTCGATGCAGTGAAAGGATGTGTCTGATGACCCAAGCAATGCCAGACCTCTAGTTCGTTGTGCTTTGAAAATATTACACACTAAAGTTGACATAAAATTGAGATTTTTGACACCGAAGGTCAAACCCTCTCATATATAAGGGCCAAAATCTCAGGAACCAGTGGGAGTTGGAAACTATAATTTTGCATGTGGTCATAACCTATATATACATGCATCTCAATATAGGAGGCAAATTATCCAGATCTGAGGGGGTCATGTGGGGAAAGTTCTCAAAATCTGTCCACATTATAATTTTTTGGCTTCAGGGACCTATAGTAAAAAAAAGTGAGAGCACCATTTTCCCCCATTCCAGTCATATTCAATAGAAAACATCTGGGACTTCTGAAAAAATTCCAAATTTTATGTGGGTCTATAATTCTGGGATGTATTGGGCGTCAAAGGTGAAAAATGACCCACATTTCACATCTGTGGACCCCACCCGTTTTGGACCATATACACTGTATCATATAGTTTATTCACACAACTTCACATCCAGTTCATTATTGAAATATTTGTCACTGTAGGGAAAAGCAAGAGGTTTATTTGATGCATTTGATGATGTCATGATTGCCAAAATGCATTAGGTGCTGCATTGTATATAATTATGCATAAGGAGTTTTACTAAATGTGTTTTCATTATAGTACTGAGCTGCCCACCATCATGATATTGTACAGAAACTTCTGCAGTGTTTTTTAGTGCCATTGTCAAAGGAATAGGTAAATCCTGTCAGAAAAAAGTTACAAAGAGTATTTGCTTGCATCCTAGCAGTACTGTGCAAGTTCTACTGGGATGCATTTTGCCCAATTTTGCATCGGATAAGCCTGCTGCTCTGCTCTATAACGATAACTATTCTGCAAACTATGTCAGAATCTTTTTATTTGTACATACGATTTATATTACACGTTTAGAGGCAAATGAGATAATTCCAGGATGGTATCTCAGTACATGCTTACATGTAACAGCAGAACTTCAAATGATATCTCTTAAAATAACAAACTTTGATGCCATCACAGGATGTATTATTATGTATACTACATATAATACTGCCAGTGCTACGATCGCTGTGGGCCTTTCATACCGAGTTGTAGATAGGTACCTCCAAGGCAGAAAAGCATTTTAACCAAAAAAGACTGTTCCTTTTTAGGTTCTGAAGTCTTTTACAAACATTGTTACCAAACTTTTTACAAATGTTCAAAACGTTTCAAATGCGTTCCCTTTGCTTTGTGGGGGACGATCAACGACTAGGAATTATGAACTCCACTCTGAAACCTCCTGCCCTGGCTTGAATCGTACATCTCAGTATCTATAGATCTATTGCTGACACTACATACTGGTATGGATGAGTATACAATTAAATACGTGCTTGTATTAAAAAAACAACACGACCTTAGTTACTTTTATTCATATTCAAATTTATACACGGTCCCCTTCGGTCAAAAAATCTATCGTGTCGTCTCTACAGTTTAATAGCAGGAAATCGCAGAAGATCTCTTGTCTTTTCCTATAGTACTATAGGCCTAAGGAGAAACTGCAAAACACGGAGATCCATGATAAATACTCAAGACAGCGCTACGTATTATATGTGCGTGCACCTGTAACCCTTTGAATATTCATACAGGTGTACTCGAAATAGCATCATCACATCTTCTGTCTAGAATTGACCTGTGTACGAAATACCCATGTGTTATGATACACATTAATACCGCAGGGATGCTGTCTATGACTGTAGATCCTGAGATAATAAGGTTTATACCATATCAGGTTCTAAGTAAATTTAGATGGTCGGACAGCTTTTAGATGTCTGCGAAGGGAGAATTTATTGCCATAATTCACACTCCAGTCCACAGGCTTGGTCAGTCTGTCTCTTTTTGCTTGAGTCGTCATCCTCAATGCCTTCTCCCTCTCTGGCAGGCAATTCAGGGAGGATTTCAGTGGTCTTCTTACGGATGCAGCCTCCAGGTTCTCAAGTAGCTGATACCTGGAGTTACCAGAGAGTGGGGGTAACACAGCAGGGTCACCCTCATGTCCTTTATGAAGCTTTGTAGCAGGAAGGGGTGCCTTACTAGATAGACTAAGAGAGGAAGTTGAGTCCATGATACCCAGGTGATTGTATCGAGCAGGTGTTGGCTGGTAACCACAGGGGAAGTAAGGACAACCACCATTACCCCCTCCAGCAGTTTGGTTATGAAGCTCAATTGGGCATCTTGGAGACGGTTCTTGGTACAGTCGCCTCTGTTGGAGAAATGCTGATTCTGTTGGAGCCGCAGCGGAGGGCGTTGGAGTACCTGGTCTGAGTCCATCTCTACTGCTTCCATTGTAATAACTGTAACATGGAGTGGCATTAAGCTGTGATTCATATGTTAGGACGTCACCACTGAGTCTACGAGGCCATTTGGTACTTGGTGGTTTTGTACCAGAAGAAGTGCTGTTACTCCCCGTGCTACTCCTCCTTTTGAATTCATGATTTTTCATTCCACTACTGACACCCACGTCTCCACTGACAGTGAAGTCAACATGACCTCCCACACCACTTGTGAGGTTTAGATGGCCTGTACTAGCGAAGCCACTATGGAAGCCATTTGTACCAAAGTTGGGTAGGGAGCGACTCACAAGCCCTATCTCTGCATCAAGGAGCTGCTCTCGCCGCCGCCAATTGTCCTCGATAGTTTGAAGGGTGCGCTCTAACCGGCGACCCTCCTTTAGATTGTAGTCAGCAGTGCGCGCCTCCTTTAGACGAAGGGTGCGTAGCAGCGCCTCCTCCCGAGGATACATACTAACGCCCACTAATGTGCCAAATAGAAGAAGAAGAAATCCTAACTGGAAAGAAAATATTTATGAGCACATCGTATAAGAAACCACCAGACATAGGTATTTTCATGTGACATTCAAGTAGCACCTAAAATTGACCTATTAGGTTATCATCTGCCAACGGTTAGAATCGGACTTGGATGTTGTTGGTTACTTTCCTCAGCTGAAGTTCCCTTTTATTTGAGGGGTTGCTATTTTTTTCTTCACAAGCTTACACACCGTAATAACTTCCTTCTTCTGAGAAACCTGTTATACTTATATCAGCATTTCCTCCAGCACATATGTAAAATTCGACTTGGTTACATGTTTCCAAATGCAGGAATAGACCGATCCGTGACTCTCCCAATGGACGAACTCATTTGTACTGAATACCAAATGGACAAACTCATTTGCACTGACCTCGTCTATAGGACCCAAAGTCCACAGCATATCCACATTGGGGTCTCTTGGTATAGCATAACAGTTTCCCATCAGAAGCACTATTTGTTTTAGCAATGTTTGTCCGTCCAAGTAGAGTATTCCAAAGGGTGGAGTGCACAATCAGCTGGGGTGTTCTCTGGGAGATATAGTTCCAATATGTTGGCCTGCTGAAGGTAGAAGGGCTTACTGATAAGCACCAGGAACTCTCACTTCTCCATGTAGTGGGTGGGTGGTGTGGTGTGAGACTATTGTAATCAAAATCATCACCTGGCTAGGTGTTCTAAGCACCACCTCCTCCACCACCCAAACTACCAGTGAATGCAGGTAGCACCACGCATGGCCGCGGTACACATTGTTAATACATATACCCTGTTGTATTGGTTAAGGTTCTACAGATGTCAGGCCAATAGAAATAATTCATTGTGACTACTTGATTGATTAGACCCAGATACTATGAAGCGTTCTGTTTTGGAATCATTGATTAGCACAAGCTTGGTTAACAACCCATGCATTTCTCCATAGAGTTAACATAGAGATATGAATTACTAGATATGACATTGTCTGTGGAGATCTGTGCTTATCCCTGATAGTAGTTGACACTTTGTCACTGCATGTCTCACTGATAACGCGAATGGATAGCTGGTGATACCAATGTGCGCAGGTAAAAAAAGATACAACTGCAGTAGCCAGCTCAGTACCTGCAAGGAAAAAATGGAAGCTCCGAAACTAGTCAGCGATGACCACTTTAGGTCCTCAAGTTGACAATACCTAAAACTACAACTTTAAGTAGTCAAAATGACGACTTTATGTCATCTGAGTTGTCAGGATGACAATACTGACAGTACAGAGTCATCATATTGGCGACTCGACCTAAAGTTGTAGTTTTAGGTATCGTCAACTTGAGGACCTAAAGTGGTCACCGCTGACTAGTTTCGGATCTTCCATGTTTTCAGTGTGGGTACTATCATGTCTTCATAACTACATGTATACTCTTTTTATGGGTTGAGAACATCCTCTCTCTTTGAAATAAGTACATGACTTAAGAGAATTTTTAGCTAAATTAATCTTCGATCATGTTTTAAATGGGGGAAAAATAGTTATTGCAGCGTTGCCAAAAAGGGACTTGGGCATTTTGCGTACCCTCATGCCAGGTGCCTTTCCTAGCAATGATGTTTGCTCATATATTGAGGGTTCTAAATATATAAACATCACACCATGACTCTTAATAAATTTGCCAATGATGAATTAATTTTGAGGGGCCTGGGGTTTGTGTGGCCATTAGTGGCCAGGTAGAAGTTTGACTAGAAGTGTTCCTGCGTCTATTTTCCATGTTAGACGTTGGGTTGACATAAGGTTTAACACGGCGACAGCTAGTGGCCCCTTCACCAGGACGTGGGTATATATGTGGCCAGCAAACAGTGGCCAAGCTACCGGATCTCCACCGACCAATCTGGCTAATTTAGAGTAGGGATCCATCTGCCATAGAGTAGTTATGCACAAACGAAACCCTGCTCCTTACATTACTTTGGTTCACAACCAGATTCAGCCACCTGTGGCAGCAGCGTGCTCCCCTGGAGCACAATCATTGAGTGGCTCTGGATAAAGGCACAGGTGGTCAGGGTGGGTTTGCAGTGTTGACCCTGCCTGCCTGGGAGTCAATGCTCATGCTTGGCCTAATCCTAAACGACAATATTGTATGTGAGAAGAGAAATAGGAGAAAGCGACCCCCAGGGCGTGGGCTTTGCGCTTCAATGCCAAGTGCAGTTCAGTTAGGAACCTCAGGAATGCTTTTCATTTTCCACTGCCCTCTCACTATGTAAGCATTGAAATAAGGGCTACACAAAAGTAGTGTTAACATAATTTTCACGCACAACAATTTTACTGGGATGTAAAAAATTAAATTAAAATGAAGGTTTATTCATATCTTATTGGTATCTTGATAAAAAGTGTTATGTTCATTCAACTATATGTAAAGATAAACACCTCGACATTTATGATGAATTTGGGTAGGTAATAACACTGAAGAAACTACATCGACAGAAGTAGTCATGGTGAAGTAGTCCAAGTATGCATCAATCATAGTGAAAGTATTAATATCTACAAGCAGCTGTGTACAAAGGATGCTTCTCGTAGGGTCATACGAATCACCCTTTCTCCCCTAGTCTTCTCACAGGTACTTATGTATGAAAGGGTCTATGCAACCCACTGCACACCTCTCTAACGGGACTCGCCCACTGCCATTAACTGTGTTTGAATTGAGCCTGGGGTTTCTTATTCCTTCATCGATCTCTACATGTAATTAATAATCAGAACCTGTTATGAGTTGCCAGTAGGTAGCAGTGTTCCACACACACATTAGCGTGTTTACAAAAGTATTAAACATTATTACTGTTAATGAGCATAGGTGTTTTGCTATATAACATATATGAATGCGTGTTTATGCATACCTACATACGTACAGGTGTTTAGAATCTAAACACATTCCTAAACACAATGTACTTTTGGAAACCTGTTTAGACCGTAGCTATATTTAAACAGGAAATACTTAGAAAATGCTGGTGTTTAGGTTCAGATGTGTTCAGGTTATAATTTGTGTTCAGATATCAGAAATGTGTTTAGGTGTTTCACTTTTATTTAGGGCCGGGGGGAGGGGCAATAGGGGTTATCTATTAGGACATTTCACCCTTCTATAATTTGGTGGTAATACAGGAGATGGGTTTGTCTATTGTAATTAATGATTCTTTGATTCAGGATCCATCTCACCAATAGGAACACTGGTAAAAGAGGGTGCTTTTAATGTTAACTTTAAGTTGTTACAAAGAAGAGCAATGCCAAAGGTACACCATACTGTACATGGCCATTGTTGAGTACTTATCCAGTAACACATGAGGGTGTATTGTCTTTACAATCTCCATGTGTTTATGTCACAGAAATGTCATGTTATTAAAAATTAAACACAATATTACCCTAAAAATGTTTGATTCCTAAACACCTCCAGGACAGTGTATATAGTGCTTACTGAGAGATATCCCGGCATAAAATGTGATGAATTTAATGTTTACTTTCAATTTTTTACCCTCCCTACTATAATTCCTTGGCCTATTACAATATCTAATATAGACGGAATAGTTCCACTTGCTATTAAAAACCAGTCATTTGTGTCAGTATCAAGAACGCATTTAAGTGTTGTGTGACTAGGTAAAGTGAAATGCAAGAATAACCAACAGTTACAATTATATTTTCTATTTTATTCATTCATAAAACGATTTCACCTAACCCACAGTTGAATTAAGATACACACGTTAAGTATCGGTAGGCACAATCTGTTTTGAGAAACTACAAACTCCCACTGGAGGGCATTTCACAATAAGGCATATTAACATTTTTGGGAAATACCCTCCTGGACCTGGTATTGGGTGCATCCTGAACAATCAACTCGTTCTCTAACATTCTGAGATCATTTTACGTGATATTTGCTTCATTCTTTAACGCATAACCCCTCATACACCTCCCCTCTGAAAAAAATGATTATATATCAGTATTCTGTTTTCTGGAGGAAAATGATAGATTTACAACAGAACAATCCTTCTTGGGGAATGTAGATATATCTGTAAGCTAAGACCTAACCTGTTCATAATATTGTTGAAATAGTACCTAACGAATATGACGATGACATCACATTGTTTATTATGACTGATGTACATTTTTAAACGGGGTTTACACTTTTGAACATAATATATTGTTTATGGAAATACATGGTACGGTTTATAGGAACAACATACAGACATAATTTCATATACATTATATATCCAAGTATTTGAATTGTTTTTCCCACAAGCACGAATCTCCGACAGTAGTATTTTATACGTTTCTATTATAATTATTTCCTAACTTTAACAATTATGGGAGATCATAGGACATTACATGTATGACTGTTTGAGCAACCTCAGGCGATTCTGAACCTAAAAATACCATCACTGTGTCTGACTGTTGTCACTCCTCCCTCATCCAGTGGTTCCTTTCTGAAGCCAAGAGAGGGAGCCACCTTACTGCCATTGCTATAGAACTGCATTCTACAGTTTTCAAGTCAGCAAATCTAAGGTAGGCAAGACGATTAACTTTTGACTAGTTGAGTTAAGAAGCACAGGCCATGACCACAACACTATTGTTTAAAATTACATGTATCTGTCTTTATTTATATAAATATGTTAGACAGCTAGACAACATTGATATAATTAATGTATGCCTATGGCATAGATCCCTTCATAGAAGAACCTGATATCTATAGGCCTATTTACTTTGGATACATGCACAAATACATGTAGTACATGCAACTACTGAATGCGTCGTTCATATAGTACGGTGTACATGTAAAGACAGAGACAGAAGTGAATGACCATCAAATTGTCATCAATCCGTCCCGAGGGGGGGCTGTCTCCCACGCGTGGGAAGCAGAGCCCAGTAGGCTGTTGCTCCTATTGTAAAAAGAGCTGTGAGTATATGCCCTCTTTTCTAAACAAGTCGTGCACTGCTTCACCTAAGTACTTGCACTCACCACATTAGTCTGAAAAGTCAACTGCCTTCTTTAAAATAGATAGAGCTGCACTACCAGGTACCTACTCATGTCACACACTGTATAGTTTATTTATAGTTTATAGTACTGACTGACTTCTCCCAACTAGGCACCTACTCAAATCCCCTTTTTGAGCACCGTACTTGAATGACCACTTGTGAGCAACAAAAGGGACAAGTTATAGCTACATGAAAAGAAAGGACTGGAAATGAGGGCATTTTTAGCCAGCTCTTCCTTTTACTATAGGAGCAACAGCCTCCAGAGGTGTGGAACGATGAAAGTGTATTACAGGGAGCCCATCTCTGTATAAATCTATATCATGTTACCTTGATATAAAAGTACTTAAATTCACCGAATTTAACATCTAAAGAAGTCAAATTACAAGGGGTATGCATGGAGATGTGTAATTCCACAGTAGGGGGTGTGGGGTGCGGATCTGCATTTGCAATCCTTGGTTAAAGCTATGGGACTGTCGTATTCATATGAAATAGAAACCTCGGATCCCCTTTGCAGTCCGTCGCGTGTTTTCCTGTATGAACCTGCTCACATATAATTCAGTGCAGTATTGTTAGCCTTCTTGATTATATCAGTTCCAGCTTTGAACAAAATATAGATTTGCATATCTGTAGCACCTTGTGGTGCACCAATGTTGTAAAGTGATTCCATATCTGTGTATACTATAGGATGGCAGAAAATACAATGCCAAAGCATGATACTCCGATACATGTATATGAGAAAAAGATAAGTCATTGAGCTTTTATTCATGTGCATGCTAATTTTGTTTGGACAGATACATTTTCTGAGATCATAGTTTCAATATGCGAGGTGCGCGCACACCAGTGAAGCGTGTGGTTCGCGTGGCGGTATTGTAGATATCGCCACTGGCATCGTCGGCTTCTACGTCACGATGTACGTCTCTTGACGTACTGGGTGAGGACATAGGGGTGGTGGTGGTACGCAGCAGGGTGTGACCCTGGAGGGAGGACAGCATCACCGTCCTCCTGGTCCCCGTGGCCGTGACCTCTCCGCTGTGATCACCTCCTGCAAGGACACAGAGTTATCAATAATTAATGAATATATTACACGATGACAAGGATATTCCACACAGGCCTATGATATTATTAGTCTCAATGGCCAGTCTTCAGACAGTCATTTATAGAGGATATACTAAGGCAGATAGTATTAATAGCCAGGAATAGATACGTATATTGTGCAGCATTCACATGAGCCTTGCATCTGTAAAATCGTGACCATTTCTTTGAAGACGCAATTTTGGAGACTATACTGAACGCTTAAAGTAGTTGTGTCATGGACTGTTCTACCCTGTGCCCGGTACAGAAATCAATTAGGAGACTTGGTGTGCCACCAAACAATGGAGTTTCGTAAAATGAAAAATGCTTTCAAATGGCAGATGCAAAAAAAAAAAGCAAAAAAAAAAGCAGTACTGAGTTAAAGGAGATACTATCAGGCACAACTAGGGACTGATTTTGAGCAGTTTAGTAGGCCTGCATGTTCTATACTTTTGTATCCTCTCATATAAGGCCCATCCCTAACTATGGTAAATTCCAAAAGACCTATCCTCGCGTATAAGCCGCGCCTTATTATACGCGAGGTACCATTGTAGATCTTTTCTAACAGAGATTTTAAAACATTTTCCCAGTACATTTCAACCTCGGGATTTCAACTTTTTTTGGCGTTGTCCTATCTTAAGGCAAAAGTGTAAGGGGACGCGTTGGTTTCTGTGCCATCACTACAGCTCTACTGCTCCCAAGAATGCATCTCTTACCGCCAGCAGGTGGGCAAGGTGGCGTTACACGGCCATCTTTCTCGCGAGAATTTCGGCGAGATCCGACTGCTGCAGCGCCATCTATGAGCAGCGTCTGTTTAATATCCTCTGTCTCTGTAGGAATGACGGGAAGTCTGTTCTCAAAGCCCGAGATGACGCAGCCCACCTTAACAATTACCATGACAACGACGATAGAGGCAATGATAATGGCAGCAATGCCTCCTGCCGGGAATGCTATAACTTCTGTAATAAGACATCAATTGTGGATGTTAAGAAATGCCATTCACAGAAAGGAAATTTCATGGAATATTTTTCTATATGAAACCATGCAAATTTCATTGGTGTTTAATTGCCACTAAGGGAGTGGTCATTTTTTAACAACAGGAGGGGTTGGTGGGTTTGGGGGGGACAAAAAAAAATTCAGAACCCTCTAAGGGGGGGACAAAAAGATTTTCGCCCCTTTAGAGCGAAAAAGCCAGTGCGTGACTATAGAATGAAAGGGGGTGACGGAATTTTTTTTCGCCGTGCGCGTGCGGAATTTCACCAACCCCCCCTGTTGTTAAAAAATGACCACTCCCTATTTTGGGGGCCAGAGCAGAGTATTTCACGCGCCCCTCTCGTAATAGCTATAGCAGGGAGGATACAGTATACTCTATATTCCTGGCTAAAGTAATCTCAAATATTATTTGGCTTATTGCAAACTATTCAGCACGTATACAGGTCGTAAAGCCCAACCCTGGACCAAAACTACATAAAAATAAAAACCTACCATATTTGGCCACAACCTCGAGGGCGAAGTAGTAGCGCCACCTCGTGTGTCCTCGGTAATGGTAAATGGTGAGACATGTTCCTGATGAGTATATTGTAGTTGGACTTTTAGTAGTGCAGTCGTACTGGGCCTGTTAGCAAAGCGTAAGACAATTTCTGAGTATTTTCCATGGAGAAAGGAAGGGCAATTTTGCATAAAAAGCAATGTCTGCTATGATGCTTCATCACAGTGTTTGCTTGTTACAAAGGTAGATATCAGGAGATTTGTAAAACCTTTATCTCTCTAAAGGTATCCTTATTGATATATTGAAGGGTATGAAACTTGTATCTAGCTCCCAGGGATACATAATGATTGAGATAACTTGCTCTGTTAACAGCTGGTTAACTTTATGATGAAAGGGTGTACTGCCCAAGAAGTAAATCTATCTTTAAGAATAGGGCCCAAGTCATCAGCAGTGACAAATGCCTATACAGTCTGGCCTCTGCTGCTTCTGCTAGAATAATTCATGAACTTGTCGTCTGGAGAGCCACCTGCAAGTTGTCTTGGCAAAGAAAAACGCTGTTAAACATTTGAGAAAGGTGTGGGTAAAAGGTAAACGTTTGCAAGAAACTTAAAAACAAAACAAAAAAAAAACTTTTAATGTTTGTTTTTTCAACTTTTGTTAATTACGTCTTTAATGCCAGAATAGATTTTTAGTACACGTTTGACGTTTTATTTTGTTTGCACATTTTAAAGAAACGTATTTACGTTAAGAACACGTTATTTTTCAAGGTGGGGTTCCACTGTCTGCCATCAGAGGGCCCTATCTTATACCACCATTCTCATAATCCTGCAGGCAGGTGTCCCAATGTGTGGCGCCTGTTGTGTTAAGCGCTATGAAAGGTTTTACGCGTTTCTATCAGATCTTTAGCTACTATATATACATAATAGACTCATCCATACAATATGCACATATTGATGGCCTTACCAGAAGGTCCTCCCTCTCACCCTGGCAGGTGTCATAGATGGCCAGAAAGGGTTCCCCTTGGTTTCGCTCACACCACCACTGGGCTACCTGTACAGCTACAAGGCGGTCACCAAAGTTGACAGAGATGGAGCATTCAGCAGGCCTTCGGTTCATATGGGCCTCTCCGTGCCAACTGTCAGAATTTATAGCATAGATGTCACCTTCGTTCATGTCATCATTGCGGATATTCCTCATGCAGTTCTCATCGTCGTCCATGTACACTGAAATGGAAAAAGACGAGATAAATACGGGTTGTAAAAATGTTTTCTAACGTAGCTAGTACTCTTGAGCCGAACAGAGAATGGCTTGCCAACCAAAACTATTATCCCATTGATTTGATTGGACCAACCTGATGACTATAGCAGCACTGATAATTTGTCCGCCACTCATGCATGTATTACGATGTCACTCTGCAAATGTGAGATTAATATTTACCCTCTTGGCATGAAACCATTTTTAACATTAAACGTTAAAGTTTCTAACGTAAAAAACACCAAAACATGTACTCAAAAACGTTTAGTTTTGACATTCTATAAAACAATTTTTACTTCAGGGGGAAATCGTTTTATGACATAAAATGTCTATCTTAGAAACGTTTTTTCAACATAGAATAACAAAACTTTGAAAGATTGTTAAAAACACATTTACAAAAGCTTTTCAACAATTTTTACAAACGTGTTTTCTTTACCCAAACGTTGCAAATACGGTTTTTTGCCAAGTGGGTATGGATAGGAAATATGACAACAAAACAACCATCGGAGCAAGAAATAAATAAAATTAATGTGGATATTTGTATGTTAAGGTGTGCGCACCCTGAGTTCATGCTGAACCCATAAGTCGCACCTGGGGCTTGGGTTCTTAGAATTTAGCTATATAGTTCAAAATCCTTCACTCAGGTTTAAATTCTATGAGTCACACCAAGGAGCTATTCTAAAATATAAGCCGAGCCTTATACGCGAAGTATAACGCTATTCCCCGGCACTACTCTCGAGGGAACATGGACAGCAGTTGGTCCTTGAGGTGGACTGAGAAGCCATCTGGTGTAAGGGCCATGCTATTGGGGCGTACGGTGCCAATGTAAAATGATCTACCGCTTGGTGGGAATGAACAGACCTGGATCGTGTTTCAACAGTTTCCACGACTAGACCCCCTCAAATCGTAGTGGGAGATGTAAGAAATGACTCCATACCAGTGACTACATAGTGAGCTGAGCTATATATAATATTAAGCTAATAGATGATGCATATCGGGGCCCTAGGGCTGTATATGCTGTATATACCTGAGCCGCGGAGCGGCGAGGGTATATACAGCATATACAGCCCGTGGGGCCCCGATATGCATCACCTAATAGGTTTATACCACCATTTCCTCCATTTTGTATCAATTTCTTACCTGAAATCCAAAGAATATAGCCAGGCGAAGACATTTTGTAAGTGCTAGCGACACGGCCCGTGGCCGCCCTGCGCGAAGCCATTGTTTTTGTTCTTGCCGGGAGAGGTACCGCCGTGTTTACACTCACTTTTCGTATGGAATCCAGCCATGACATATTATAATATTAAAATCCCAAGAAGTATTTGATCCATAGACGAGGAATGCGTGCTAATTTTCTCCATTTTCTTCAATATAAATAAGAATCCATTGATTTTCCCAAAGTACGCGAGTCGCGGTCCGGCCATTCCCACCCGCCTCCTTGTCCGGCGAAAGTGTGTCAGTGGCCCGGATGTAGATATAGGTCAACTGCTCGTCGTACAAGAAAGACGCCGAAACAATGGCTTCGCGCAGAGCGGCCACGGGAAAATCAATGGATTCTTATTTATATCGAAGAAAATGGAGACAAATAGCACGCATTCCTCTTCTATGGATCAAAAACTTCTTAGGATTTCGATATTATAACATGAAAAGCTTGGAATCAATATGAAAACTGAATGGAAACGTACCACTAGGACCTAAGGTTAGAATTTATTTATTTTCGCATTGGATTTCATCACCGTTCAGTGTGGCGCAATGGCTAAGGCCTTCGCCTACCACCACTGCGGCCGGGGTTCAATCCTCATACCAGTTGGGACGATTTTTCACATTGAAACAATGGCGAGACCAAATTTCTATGTCCGCCAGCGTCTCCAAAAATATTCTAAGTCCAACTTGACCTCGAAAAAGTATATACCAAAAATTTCAAAAATGCACAAGGGTGGTATATGCAGAATAATGCACGGCTAAACTGCATATAAACCCACCGGAAGTGCCGAAATCGTGGTATAAAGTAGTATATTCCACCTCAGAATGCACCCCATGTCTCTCAACTGCACTGAAACGCAGGGCACTCATGACAGAGGTTGTCACCTTGCTATATCTACATGTTCATATCATAATGAATCACATGAAGCCTGGAAGAGGGATACTGTAGGTTCTCAACTAGGTATAATACATACTGGTCATTGTAAGCTAATAGCATATGAATAACCATAACAGAAAGCCTTCTCTAACACCGTGATAGATAGGCAGCGGGGAACGTGTATGACCACTGAACTTGCTATAATATAGTAAGGCTTATCGACCTCTATGAGTGGCTTGGGGTCAAGACCTTTTGGATCATTAGTCTATATATAGAGAATACTTATATGATTACAAAGCAAAGAGCACATATTGGGTACATTTGAGCAAAGGAGTGCAGAGGGCAGCAGCTAAGACTACCCACTAATTATTCACATAGAGGGCTGTCATACCATGGTCCCTTATTGAGGCACTGCTGTGTTGGCTATTTAGCCAGCAGGCAGTGCGATCACCCAGTAATATAGCCAGCTATTTGGTCACTATAACCAAAATCCTAAGATCAGCTGGTAAGATTTGACCCACAACAAATCGTAGCTGGCTGAACCTGTCGTAGAAAGTATTGAAACACGATCCAGGAGACAGTGTAGACAGTGTTAGTGGTGTGTCATGGTAAGACCTCTCCTGTCACTGCAATCACCTACAGCAAATAAAGCATGGACAAGCTGCATGAGAAGAATATGACTGGCCCCTACCCTGGTGAAAGGCTTGAGCAGGGATTCCTGTTGGGGCTAGGCCTATATTTATTATATGCACTCTGACTCAAAGCCATCTAAAACCCAGGCATGGTGAAATAGAAATATCTGTCATTAAAGGTCGAATCCCACATGGCGAAAAATGCCTCAAATATTCCCAGGAAAAAATATACAATGGTTTATTGTGATATATATCATGGTTAATTTACTAGAGTGTTTTGGAACGAACCATAGTTTTTGAACTAAGGTAAATTATGATTATCCTTTAGGATTATTATATTATATACAATGATATACATTGCTGCTAATACGATTTACCACAGTTATGATAGATGCAATATCATGATATCTTGTATATTGTACTGTGATATTCATCATGGTTTACTGTAGTATACCAGGGCACATGATAAACCAGAGTATATTTACTGGGGTACTTTGGAACCAATCATGATTATTTCACTATGGTATATTATGGTCTCCATTGTGGTTAATCATGAACACAGCATACCGTTGAATCAAATCGAAGTCTACATTGATTCCACATCTATTTTTTCCTGATGCCCCCCTTGGAGATTGTTCAGATTGTGGAACTCATCTCCATACTCGGGACATTGAATTCTAAAATATAAGCCGAGCCTTATACGCGAAGTATAACGCTATTCCCCCAAAGTACGCGAGTCGCGGTCCGGCCATTCCCACCCGCCTCCTTGTCCGGCGAAAGTGTGTCAGTGGCCCGGATGTAGATATAGGTCAACTGCTCGTCGTACAAGAAAGACGCCGAAACAATGGCTTCGCGCAGAGCGGCCACGGGAAAATCAATGGATTCTTATTTATATCGAAGAAAATGGAGACAAATAGCACGCATTCCTCTTCTATGGATCAAAAACTTCTTAGGATTTCGATATTATAACATGAAAAGCTTGGAATCAATATGAAAACTGAATGGAAACGTACCACTAGGACCTAAGGTTAGAATTTATTTATTTTCGCATTGGATTTCATCACCGTTCAGTGTGGCGCAATGGCTAAGGCCTTCGCCTACCACCACTGCGGCCGGGGTTCAATCCTCATACCAGTTGGGACGATTTTTCACATTGAAACAATGGCGAGACCAAATTTCTATGTCCGCCAGCGTCTCCAAAAATATTCTAAGTCCAACTTGACCTCGAAAAAGTATATACCAAAAATTTCAAAAATGCACAAGGGTGGTATATGCAGAATAATGCACGGCTAAACTGCATATAAACCCACCGGAAGTGCCGAAATCGTGGTATAAAGTAGTATATTCCACCTCAGAATGCACCCCATGTCTCTCAACTGCACTGAAACGCAGGGCACTCATGACAGAGGTTGTCACCTTGCTATATCTACATGTTCATATCATAATGAATCACATGAAGCCTGGAAGAGGGATACTGTAGGTTCTCAACTAGGTATAATACATACTGGTCATTGTAAGCTAATAGCATATGAATAACCATAACAGAAAGCCTTCTCTAACACCGTGATAGATAGGCAGCGGGGAACGTGTATGACCACTGAACTTGCTATAATATAGTAAGGCTTATCGACCTCTATGAGTGGCTTGGGGTCAAGACCTTTTGGATCATTAGTCTATATATAGAGAATACTTATATGATTACAAAGCAAAGAGCACATATTGGGTACATTTGAGCAAAGGAGTGCAGAGGGCAGCAGCTAAGACTACCCACTAATTATTCACATAGAGGGCTGTCATACCATGGTCCCTTATTGAGGCACTGCTGTGTTGGCTATTTAGCCAGCAGGCAGTGCGATCACCCAGTAATATAGCCAGCTATTTGGTCACTATAACCAAAATCCTAAGATCAGCTGGTAAGATTTGACCCACAACAAATCGTAGCTGGCTGAACCTGTCGTAGAAAGTATTGAAACACGATCCAGGAGACAGTGTAGACAGTGTTAGTGGTGTGTCATGGTAAGACCTCTCCTGTCACTGCAATCACCTACAGCAAATAAAGCATGGACAAGCTGCATGAGAAGAATATGACTGGCCCCTACCCTGGTGAAAGGCTTGAGCAGGGATTCCTGTTGGGGCTAGGCCTATATTTATTATATGCACTCTGACTCAAAGCCATCTAAAACCCAGGCATGGTGAAATAGAAATATCTGTCATTAAAGGTCGAATCCCACATGGCGAAAAATGCCTCAAATATTCCCAGGAAAAAATATACAATGGTTTATTGTGATATATATCATGGTTAATTTACTAGAGTGTTTTGGAACGAACCATAGTTTTTGAACTAAGGTAAATTATGATTATCCTTTAGGATTATTATATTATATACAATGATATACATTGCTGCTAATACGATTTACCACAGTTATGATAGATGCAATATCATGATATCTTGTATATTGTACTGTGATATTCATCATGGTTTACTGTAGTATACCAGGGCACATGATAAACCAGAGTATATTTACTGGGGTACTTTGGAACCAATCATGATTATTTCACTATGGTATATTATGGTCTCCATTGTGGTTAATCATGAACACAGCATACCGTTGAATCAAATCGAAGTCTACATTGATTCCACATCTATTTTTTCCTGATGCCCCCCTTGGAGATTGTTCAGATTGTGGAACTCATCTCCATACTCGGGACATTGAATTTTTACAAACCCGGCCTTCATGATCACAAACCATAGTGTAATGTATATGTAGGGTTGTTCTAAAGGAATGTGTACAGCAGGGTATCTATATCTTCTCGACTTACCACAAAATGGGTGTGTGTATTCTTCACAAACCTAATTACTACATATGTAGTTGTTCTATTGGCCACAGTTTTTTCAAACTGCATTTTAGCTTACATTCCTAATGTTGGAAGGTTGAATTTAATTGAAAATCAGAATAATTACTATGCGTATAGATTCCATAAATGAACAGAACACACCAAGAAGAGTCTGCTCGTGAATTGTGCTGCCACCTGGTGCAAAACAATGAACTAATCATAGTAGTATTTTACCATGATAAACCATAGTATGTTTGTTGTTATGTGTGAAATCTTGCAAATTGCATGATAGTCTTTAATGTCTCCTATGAGAAATGTGCCTACTGGAAGTAAAAAGATAATACCCATTCTGAACAAGGACTATGCCACATAATTTATAGACATGAATTTGAGAAAGACAATAGTAGGTCTAATATTGGATTGATCTGGCCTCAGCAAGTCTTATGTCTGCCACAGTATTTACAGTCCCAAAGAGGAAATTATTGAAAATAACAAAGAAACCCAATAGATCAACACATTTTCTGGTCACAGTTCAAAACATATGTATATAGGCATCAGATATTTACTAAGAGGGTTACAGGCATAAAGCTATTTAAGTAATAATCCTCATTTTCCATTGCTTATGGAGCTTAGCATTGAATTGAGAAAATGTGTATCTTATGTAATATTTAGAGGAATATATGCATTGAAATTGTAAATATACATAAAACAAGGGGTAGAGAACAATATGGCAAAACATCATGTGATAGAATAGTGTAGGTCATTAGCAAAGAATAGAAATAAGAGTGAACACTGGGTGATAATAGGGCACATAGAAAGCACATGGTGAGGATAAACCATGATATACTATGGTAAACCATAATATGCCATGGTTATCTAGGATAACAATAAAAGAGAAGTCAAAATCCACACTATGCATTGACAAAAGAGAAGTATGTCTTGCTGATACAGAATATAGATATCACAAGGGGTAGAGCACAGTTGGGACATATGGAAATGTGAATAAATGTTGTAGATTGCTAACACATGGGAGAAATAGATGACCACTGGGTGATAATAGGGAGTAAAGAAAGCACATGGTGGCTATGACACCATGGTTTATCATTATACCATGGTATTTTGTTTACTTATTCAATTATGTTATACTACATTTCTTCCCTGAAGTTGGTACACACTTTGCTACACCATTACATACCAGTGTATAGCATATTAAAATCCTAGTTCCAGGACTTCAATGTTTATAAAGAATCATGATATAATGTATTTACAAATAACTTTTCTATATCATAGTTTCATAAGTGATGCCTTGGTTTGTCTGGTATATTGTGATAAACTGGAGTTGAAAAAGCTCAGTGTATCACAATACTGTGGAAGCATAGTATACCATATTCCTCTCAAACTATGGTTAATAATACAGTTACATATTTGATGTAGATATTGCAATTTACCTTACCATATGATAGTAAACTATGGTTCTCAAACTATGATTTATCATTATTCTAACATACTGTGATATATCAGAGTTACATATACCGGTGTACCATAGGATATAGGGAATACTGTGATATATCCTAGTAAATTATGATCCCAGAATCGTAGTAAATCATTGGCTTTCCTGGTTAACATATGGGTTGTGTGTCCTAGTATATCATGGTACATCATGGTTATATGTACCACAAAATAAGAGAGTATACTGTAGTGTATCATAGTAAACCATGATGTATACTGGTTCACTAGAGTAGATCATGATATCTACCATAGTATATTTTTACCTGGGTTATCTCTGCGATTTTGTTAGTTGGGTTTTATGGACTTCCTGGTGTCCTAGATTGCAAGCAGTGCTAGTAGCATTGTGCAATATCAAAGTACCACTGCAGACTGTACTTAGGTTTTATATCCTTGTGACTTTAGGATATCAAACATGTCAGACACAGATATATCCATTCACCAGGACAATAAATCGCAAATGCTTCACAATAAAGTACAACAGTATCCTTGTGTTATATGTACCTTAGTGCAGTCATATCCCTTTAGAATTTGGGGAAGACCCCAAAATCGCAACAGATTCAGATATTTGAGGCATTTTTCACCATGTGGGATTCGACCTTGATATAGTTATAAAGATCCTCATGAAATTAGAGACATATGAGTGGGATATTTTGTCAAGAACATCCTCAAATCGTGCCATACACCATACAGAGCAGATTAATGAGTCACAACGACCTTGGCCAAGGAACAATTTCATCATTATTTGTACCCTCATCCATGACTCTGTCAACACATGGTTCCCAATTAGGAGAGCGAAAAGCATGGATGTTTTTTTGTTGTGGTACACCTTACCTTTTTCCTTCTCTTAGAATATCTTATTTTGAGTGTGAGGGGAAGCTGTGCAGTGGAGCACATTATAATCTACCCATAGGCAACAGAGTGGAGGACTAATGGAATCTAGGATACATAATTATATTCACATGTTCATGTCCTAAGGTGGTCCTAGTATATGGATTCAGTGTATGAAATGACAGCATCTTGTTATGAAAGGTCGAATCCCACATGGTGAAAATTGCCTCAAATATCTCTGCGATTTTAAACCTGTTGCGATTTTGGGATCTACCCCAAATTCGCAAGGGGTATAACTAGAGTAGGGTACATAGAACACAAGGGCACTGTTATGTTTTATAGTATAGCATATGTGATATATCATCCTGGTTAATAGGTATATCTGTGCCTGACATGTTTGATATCCTAAAATTGCTTTGGGACTTTGATATTGCACAATTTAACTAGTACTTCTTGCGATTTATGTATCAGGAACCCACAGAATGCAACTGACAAAATCGCAGAGATATTTGAGGCATTTTTCGCCATGTGGGATTCGACCTGAAGGAAATTTCCTCCCTATGGTGTCCCATCATTCTCTTGCCCTTCACCTCCCCTCTTCTAATAATGCCCAAGTCAGCCAGCAGTTTGTGTTTGCTGGCCTCTTGTCTCAGCTATATTGCAGTGACTTTCCAACTGGAGGTGCAATCCTTCACTTCCTCCTGGAAGTCCAGCAGCTAAAGGTCGAATCACAAGGGCACTGTTGCGTTTATTCATGTACTCTTTGGGCTAATTTGCCTTTGTTGATGTTTATATCTCTGTGCATTATGTATTCTCTGGCCTAAAATCGCAAAGGAGTGCTTGTGTTCTATACACCCCACTGTAGTTATAACCTTGCAAATTTGGTGTAGGCCCAAAAATCGCAACAGATTCAAAATCGCAGAGATATTTCAGCCATTTTTCGCCATGTGGGATTCGACCTTTAAATGAGATATAAAAGGCAGGAACTGGTATAACATATAAAACACTGCTTTTCTAAGTAACGTTCGTAAATACTGATGAACAGTCTCTTTCCGAGACACAGATTAAAGGCCTCCACCTGCGCAAAGATAGCTTTAGATGGCTTTATGATCATACAGCCAAGATGAGTTTCAAAACTATGGTAAGATATCAATTCCTGTTGTCAGTTTAGATACCATGCAGCATTAGGGACGTGTTGAATGGATCTAGAACACATGTATCTTAAGGGCTTCAAGAACAGCAAACCTTGATACTGTTAATAGTGAGCCAGCAAGCAGAAATTGGGGTTCCTGTGGGATTAAGTACCTGATTTAGCCACCAGGGGGCACCACTATGGGCTCTATTAGGGAAAATATGCCTCAACCTTCTATAGGGTACTTTTTGATGGAGAATACAATGGTTTTTGATAAAACGTTCTATTTAGGGTGAAAAGGTTCCAAATTGGGTGGTAAAAAGAATGTTTTTGGGCCTATATAGGCATTTTTGTTGACTTTTGTTGCCATGGAACATGATTTTCATTCTGAATAGGAAAATCAATGATTCCATTTGAAGGAAGGTTTCACAAGGTTTACTATGGTGAAACTAGAATGAAAATACCATTTCTAGATCAAAAGTTATGGACAAAAGAATGAAAATTTATGCTAATTTAGCTGATTAGCATAAATTATGCTAATTATAGATGGATGCCCAATTAGACCTAGAGCTTGTTGGCATTCAAGATATGGTCATATCCACCTACATATTCCGAGGTAGCAGGTTGTCCCATGGGCGCGGCCATTGCTGGAGCTTGTTACCAGCGAGTTCTACTGATAAGCCCTATCAGATGGGTACCAGTTGGCCCCGAAGGACCGCAGTGAATAGACTGGAGCTCTCTCATTGGCTAAAGATTAAACCTGCTAAGTCCATATAGCAGACCATACATCCAAACCTAACAGGAGTATCTTCACATGCAATATACCACTGAGAAGCTAGTGATCTGAAATTTAAAGTTGACTTTTAGCACAGAGCAATCTATCTCCTTGCCTCTACACAATAATTATTATAGGCTCGGTTTGTTATTCAGTCAACGTAGGTATAGATGTATAGAAATAGAGAGAAAATGGGAGCGGAAGAATTATTTGCAGGTTGCAAGATATATTAAAGAAAATAAACAGTGCCTGAATAAATTGGATACACCAACTATTGCTAGGACAGATTAGCAGATCCAATTATGTGATTGTAATTTATTCTAAACATCGAAATCCCTTTATTGTAATTAGCAGATTACGCCTGCTTGTGTGTGCTTGAACTACATAAACATTAGTTTAAACGGACAAATTTAATTAACCCAGTTCAGGTTTCTGATTTTTACATTGGGGATAATTTGTTTAGCACAACTCTGCCCAGTATGCGCCATAAGTAGAGATTCCCTTGCAGGGATTGAAACATGTTAACACACACCCTCCGTTATTGCTGATGGCCTAACAGTTTAACTATCGACTGAATGATACATTATATGATAACAGACAATGCTTATTCTTTTACCGATCTTCATGATAAGATAAAAAAAAAGCCAACCAATTATACCCAATACACTGTAGAATCTTCATGTAGGGTACATGCATTAAATGTGCTCACCCCCCTGTCTTAGGGTAGAGTGACCTTGAGTCGCCCAGGTACCTTGAGTCGGCCATTTTGCTTGGTTTTGGGCACAAAATGAAGGTGTTAATGAATATATTAGTACATTCTAAGCTATTTGCACTGGTGCTATATAGCAAGATATGCTATAAGCTATGTTAGAATTTCTTTGGAATAAGTCTAGCACCTTCCAGGGGCTCTGGATGATACTAGAGTTTGTAAATTATTCTTGAAGTCAGATATAGGTTTCCGATGATTTTCCAGCAACAAAATGATACATGTACCTTGAGTCGGCCACTATTGCTTTTTGGTCAAAAATTAACTTAGTAGTGTCCATTTCATTGGGTTCTTAGCTATTTACACTGATAGAATATGTTGAGCTGTAGCACCTGCTATCTTTCCGTCTTTGGAAAAGTGAATCTATCACTATCCATTATTTTTCAACAAAATCAACTATATTCTACCAATTAGGTAGAGAGGTCTTCTGATAGATTGATAGCCACTTTGAAATAACTCACTGCTGATAAATGGGAACAAGTTTAGTATAATTTATGTTTACCCAAGGAACAGTGATAATCAGCATTGTAATTAGTAAAATCATTACAGAAACACTCTGACCAATATCTCTCAGCAGGGAATAAATATTTTCCTTGTATTGCTTCATAAATACACTCTTTACTATGAATTAGTTGAGTCATTTTATGGTGTGGCTGACTCAAGGTACCTCAGTGGCCTACTCATGGTACTGATGACAGAAAATTCACATTTATTGAATAATGAGTGCTCAAAGAGCTCCATGACTATGGGTATGAAAGTTGTAACATTGCTGGATGGAACGAGTAAGACCTCTGGGTAATAGTTATATCCATTTTTAGATGACCCCTGCAAGTTTCCCCACTATTACAAAGATCCTAGAATAACTAGTAGGTTGTAAAGAGGCCCAGGTGGACCACTCATGGTCACTTTACCCTATATACAATGTATGTCATTGTTCAAATACTGCCAGAAATATTGCCCCTGCGAGGGAGATATTGCCAAGGCTTACCACAGTGTTTAGCTTTCTTGGATTGAGATAATTCTCACCAGGGAACACAGTGTTGTGGTTGGCCACCCAGGCATTTGATTTTCAGATTGCATTATTCAGGGACCACCCTTTACCATTACCATGTTCATTCAGTCGACAGAAAACACATTTAATCTGCCACTATTCATGGAAATGTTCCACCCATTCTACAGCCCATTCCCTTTTCTTGTGTGGGGGGAGCTGTTATCTTGTGCCAACACCAGTGGGGCCATTATCGGCCTCACCTCAGGCGCACAGGATCACGTGTTTCTCCAGGGTGGCACACCAGTTACAGCCCCCTCCAACAGAATCAATCCAGCCACTAAAAAACTACCTCTGCCTCCCTACCCCCCCCCAGTGCGCCTTGCCTCAAGCACGCCGCCTTAATTGTTTATTGTAGGGAAGGCACTTGATGGACTGGAGGGAAAGGCTGTGACGGTGGGAAATTATGCAGAGAAACGCCCATGTGACATCCCCAAATGATCAGGACATAATGGTACCGGGATGTATAATCAAATCAACCAGATGACACACGATCGAGAAGAAGCCAATATATATATAGCATCTTGATCATGGAGGGACAGAAATGAGACAAGCCTACCCCTAGAGTGAAAGTCACAATTTCAACTTACCCCAGTTTTTGCAAAATCATCGGCAGTGATTTATTCCATTGGAGACACATTCCCACAAATCAATAAGATACTGCATTAGTAAAACCTGACAAAAAAATCCAAATTTTGTTTAAGCAAATTACCCACTGTTAGGGTAGAGGCACCCTGAGTCAGACAGACACCTAAAGTCGGACACCTTGTGCATTGAATTACATAATAGATATGGAAAATTCAGCTATCATTTGAGTTAGACATGAAAACTCAGGTATCATACTCCCTAACAAATGAAGAATAACATGTAAAACCCCTGTCATACATGGCTTTGCAACTGTACAAACCCAGGGTGTTTTTGTTATATTCTGTGGATGAAGAATGGTGAGTGAATGGAGATCCTGGTTTGATTTGTCAATTTGTCATGTCTTAACCTCCAAATTATAGGATATCTATACATGTCAAAGGCAATATACACATTAAATTTTTTGCTAATAATTTGACTTGACAAACCTGAATACATCCCTCATGTTACAGTATGGGAGTTATTCTTCTGTGACCTTCAGATTACACCTACAGTCAGACACCAATTTTACCCCACCTGGGACACAATTATAATCATGATTTCAATACTTATATTATGGACATTTCATTAAAAACAGAATCCATTATGATATACCTGTATAGTCCTAGATCTGAATATTTAATCTGTGTTTGGTTTACCTACTATCTAACACCTAAATCTAATCACTACTCAGTCTGCCCATAGAAGTCATGCTCATCTGGGCCTGTAGACTGATCTGTTATAAGTATGCAAAATTAAACATCTAAGAGTATCCTGGAGAGGAGTATTTTATTAGCTTGGATTCATTAGTGTCATATGCTATGTTCCTTTATGGAATATTTCAGATACAATGACCCATTGTGTCTGTATCAATTAGATAACATAGTGTCTGACTCTAGGGTCACCTCTGGTATGAGCTGTCTGACTTGAGGTGCAATTTGATGTCTTGGAGACTAAATATATACAGCTCATTTATGCATACGTATTGGAGGGTTTCATCAAAACCGCTTCAAGTATTTTGAGGGTAAAGTATCATATACCAACTTGTGAAATGGAAAGTAGAATTCAACACTTTTAAAGGTACAAGATTTAAGCACCAAATATGGCCACCTCCTGTGTGGTCAGGAGCGTCCGAAATGGGTGCCTCTACCCTATATCGAAAGTACTTTTGATGGGTTTATTATAAAGGCATTCTATGGGAGAAATGAAAAAGGTACCCTTCCCCCCTTCCATTAAACAAGCCCCAGGATCTCATTAAAACCCTTAATTTCATATCTAAAGCACTTGAGAGCCCTAGATTGAGTCTAATCAGCAAGAACACTGCAAAGACAAATTTGATCATCTTGTCGTTCCCTCCTTTGCTGCCATTTTAGTAGAGTAAGGGAGAAGCTCTGTGTTTTGCAGTGGGATCCATTAGCTCCTTTTTTCTACTCCCAGGACATTTTTATTGAAGGTTGTGATGAGGTTGTGCAGTGGACCACATAAATTTGCCTATAGGCAGGAGAAGAAGGGACAAATGGAATCCAGGATACACCGAACCGGTTTTCACTCTCAGGAGTCCATTTCTCAAGGTACTTTAATCACGCAAAGCACTACAACTACAAACTCCAGTGCTACACTGATAGCAATTTTAGTACAAATGGGCAGTCGTAGTATGTCAAGAAATACTCTACTGAGATGGTCCTGACAGATGGATCTATTCTATATAAGACATACCTCAAGCAGTGATGATGATACATGGTGCCATCATACGCATAAGATGTACATTTTGATATACTGTGAGCCTATTGAGGGCCTGCAATTACCCCAGCCCTAAACCTTCATTGCCCGAAAGACTAAAATATAGTACGTCATATTTGGGTTTGCCTCTTGCTGTAGGGCGGGTAGCAGAATCTTTAAACTCAAGTGAAGCAGACATGTGTTATTGGGATTCCCCCCTCACAAAAACCTTTCTAATACATTGTAGCTTGAAGTATAGGGCCTAATTGCGGAAAACTTTGGGATGAGGAATAGGTTATAACACATATCATTCGAAATTCGAAATTGCTATTGTACATGGCGTCGTTTTAGCCTACTTTTCTATCGCAGAGTGATTATATTTTATATTAGGATGCTTCAGTATATTACAACACCAATTCTCTGATGTGATCATACATCCTCAGACTGTTTATATTGTATTTGTATATCTAGGAATGACAATTTGTATGTGCAGGCATGTCTCGGATGAAAATGGCTCAACCAGCGTATTCTCTCACTAACCTTCCGCACTAGATTGGTGTTGTCACTGATCAAATTCCCCTCCGTCCTCCCCATCCCGACCCTGGCTCAATCAGTAACATGTATCTGGTCCCTACTAATTTCCTTTCCCATCTTCTCCTCTCCCACTTACATCCCAGTTGTCTGGCAAATTGTACTTGGTGTACTCTCGTCTTGGCAATATTGTATCATTCTGTATGTGTATAACATTATAGTCTCTAACCACTTTCTAAAGATGCAGCAATTACGATGGAATGGCTGCAGGATTGGAGACGGCGTTGCCCAAACCAAAGTGGGGGGGGGGGGGTGGGCTGTTGTAGAAACTGCACAGAGGCCTGATACCCAACCTTTTCTTTGTACATCTTATTCTATTCCCTTGTGATTTGATAGAGCCAAGTGTCCAAACACAGAATGACCCATGTAATAATGATATCCATTCCACGAAAAGGCTGAGGTATAGGAGTCTGGGAACGCTTAAGTTCTCCCCACCATTATACAACAGATAAATGTATCAGACGCCTTTACTGCATTGGGGATTGGTGGATAGTTTACAATCCTGCAACTATAGATTTCATAATTCTATCCATCTAAAATTCCTTCCTTCCTCGGAACCTTGAGAAGCTAACATAAAGATGCGTCTTAGCTGCTATCCTGTTCTGGTTTGAGACGTGCGATACCTTATCTCACTCTATCTACTCCCTACGAATTTAATGCTATCCATTAGTAACCTTAATGTAACGTGTTTATGACCAATCACCCCATGCATCAGGTATTCATAGATACCGCCTCTACCATAAAGATAATCCATGAAGCGGTGGGATCAGTTGGTTTAGATAGGCAGACTCTACCCTGCCTGACAGACATATGCCATGCGACGGACATTTGAATTGAAAGCTTTTTTACCTACAAAGCCCTAACATTGATCCTCATTGTGAAGAAAAACACCCAAAGTGTAGGCCCACATGCATACATAAACATTCGAGTGTCCGACACATGGCATGCGGCCAATTCAAGGTGAAGCTACCGTAAGCTTTAAGAAATGTGCTGAGAATTAAATCCAGAAAGATACCTTAAGCTATAGATTTACAGAAAGTTACATATTTTATTGTTAATAATGTTAGGCTACATGCTTCACTTGCATGCAGAATTTATCAGGGACTATCCATGAGGGGTTCGAGTGTTCACCCCTGCACTCTTAGATATCTAGAATGCAGGTTCCATCTCACTGCCTCCCTCTCTGGTTATTTGTTATAGTTATAAATCTATTTTTGTCTTATGACTTCTTCTCTCAATGTTTGTTGAACGCGATGGCTACATCTGCATGCCTAGAGAAAACCATTTGCTGACCAGATCTTTTCGGTCTCTCATGGGGGTCCCTTTGAACTCCCTCAGCCAAGAGGAATCAATATTTCTTTTTGTTCGGTTGCACCTTACCACACCAACCACCAACAGTCTGTTTTAGCCTGAACAGAAAAAATTGGCCCCGTGCATTGGCACATATATGAATTACACTGCAAGACAAATTGATATGAAAAGAAAAAAGCACGAGTGAGTATGAAAGCTTTTTTCGTTGATGATTGATTCAGCCTTCAGTCTCTGTATCGAAAGGGCTACTGGATAACCAAATATTGACCATACAGAAAGATAAAACCAGTATCAGTGATAGTGGACAGGCGGTCTGTTAGTGTCAATGCAGTATTCAGAGCAGAATGGGCGACAACACAGTAGCTGACCAGGGAAGCAACCTTGGTAAAATGTATGAATCATGAAGACATTGATCAATAAAGGTGACAAGATTAAATGGGTACTTACTGGTCATCCACAGCCGGACTGGTCCCGTAGGTCTGACCAGGGTCAGCAGTAAGGCGAACACACCCACCAGGGTAGCAGGGTCATGAGGATGGGCAGCCGACGCCATATTGTAATACAGTCAGGTAAAACCTGAAGACAAAAAAGAATGATAGTTAACTGCAAAGGGTCAGAAATATGAGCACAGTGAAAGCATATTGCAATTCTACTGTCGAGCGCTTCCTCTGTAATGTAACTCTCAAAGAACTGCATTTTCAACGAATTCTCACAGTGTAATAGGCCAAGAGATAAATAGGCTCTCCTAGCCATTTGATGGATGGCCTGTCGGGCATCATATAACATGTAATATGATGCACAGAGGCACGGTTTTGACATGTATATCGTGATGTGGTGCAATGACAGGCGCAGGCTCTGTATATTTTCCATGTATACTTTTATACTATGTAGACACTTGTATCCTGAGTCTGAAATGATGAATCGGATGATAGGATTGGATTTGACAATGTGATATCCACAAAGAAATAGGGGAAACTATATTGACCTACATGTCTGAGGAGTATCCAGAGGCTTTGGCACTGGCTGCTATAATTTTAGATTAAGCCAAGGTTAGATTTTGTGGTATACATTAACAAAACAGCAAATGTGTAAATCGGAACTTATCAACTTTTCTGGATTGACCATATCAGTAGATTGAAACTGTAGAGAAGTCCTCATTATAGTAGATAATTCACTTAAGCAAGCATTGTTTACCTTAAAAGCTTACTCTAATTTCCATTCACTTGGACAATATTTGTTCCCTGTCCCATGCTAACGCCACTGAGGCATGGAAGGAATAGTTGCATGCAGTAAGAATCAATATTCGGAAACAGACCAAAAACTAATCATAAACCAGATGACTGCAGGCTTCTCTACTTCAAAAGGAGAGTTATCTTATCTAGAATACGTCATTCCATCTCAAAGCAAAGCTTTGGTATAAAGAACCCTCAGAGCCGATGCAAAGTCCAAGTCAGTTTGAGGCAAGCCACTGTGAGGTCTGTGAGCATGGAAACTGGTAGCCTAGTGATGTGTCTTTCATCAACGATTCTTTGCAGTTATAGAGTAGATTAACCTCAAGATGACCGTTCCTGTGCAGGGAAATGCAGTAGCTAATAGGTCCTCAGGGTTCCCCAAGGTACTAAGTGAAAGACAATTATTTGGGCTTTTTGACCAGTTACCTTTCTCAAATCCATGTGTAAAGTTTATCTATTGCTTTTCATCATTTCTAAGACCATCTTAGTTACTCTATTTTCACCTTGAGATGACCACCGTGCACCTTGAGTGGACCACTTGATAACTGCTGTTTTATTGGCGCTATAATCATTAAACTATTATTTGAAAAAAAGAATAAATGTCTTCTATAGATATGCAGTAAAATGGCGTAATTAAAACTATTGCATCATAAGAAAATATATGTTTTTACAGTGACTCAATTAGAAAGGAAATTGGAGGTACTTTTATGGCCATGGCTATTGTAAATCTCATCAAAATAAAATGGTATTTCCAACCCTGCATTATAGAGGCTTTGTTTTTAATGTTCTTTTATAGACCTTCAATATGGACTATAGTAATCCATTCCTTAACTTTATCATCACAATGTCAGTATCAGCTTCCTGTACACAGTAATAACCATAGCATTACAGTAAAGATTGAAATGTATGCATTAGAACATAATCCAGTGAAGATTTCTATCCCAAACTACTCTGGAGGCTATTGCGAAAAGAATTGGAAACGGATTCTCACTGTCGTAACTCACATTCCAGTTCCTGGCTGGTCTGCTGCTTAGAACCAACTTCTCACCCTACACTCAGAATCAATCCTCTTTGTGTGAATAATACTGGGAAACATTCCCCAATTCATTGAAACTTAAGAATCAATTCTATAACCTATTACCTTGCTGTAAAACAGGGGAGAAGTCATCACCTAAGGGTAGTCAGTTCCCATTTGGGAATAGCACCTCCGACAGAATTGAATTCATGTCCTTTCAAAACACCCTCCTGTCCATGAATCTTGTGATGTAATCCTACATAATCATTGGTTTCTATTCAATTAAATGTACAAATAGGTGTAAAAGGACTGGTCAACTCAAGGTGAAATGGTGGTCATCTCAAGGTGAAATTGGAATGTTCTAGGAAATAAGTCCTATACGGAAAGTATTTAACATTTCTGCACTTTTCCTTATGCTATCATTTAGCAAAGATATTTATCAATTCCTAGAGTCAAAATAATGTATATGTGAGCACATGTTATCTTCAAATTATCGAACCAACGTTGGATGAAATGGCCAGCTGGTCATGGTAAAAACCATTCAAACATGGGAACTTAAGTGTATTATAATGCAATGACAATTAATTCATATATTCCAGGCCATCATTCTTTGGGGTACTATAACACCTCTATTGCAATAACATTAGGGTTCAAGACCAATGCATTACATGTGAGAGTGAGAAAATCTAGCTGACAGGTGGTCGACTCTAGGTATGTGGTTGCCTTTAGGTTAATCTACCCTAAACTGGCACTAGACTAGAGTCTAGATCGACTATCATACCTTGGTTATTTTGTAATAATAATAATAAAAAAAAAAAATGATCTTGATTTCCTGGAATCCCGCCCTGTGAGATTAGGAAGAATCGACGGAAATGGTCGTGGAAGGACCTCGGCCATTACCTAGTTCTCGTTATAGACGAGTAAATCATAGAACTATGTCAACTCATTCTTTTACATCCTGGTTCCTTACCCCAAGCCAATGCTGCCCAACGCATATATTACTATCGGCGGCATAACGCCTTCACCAGTATGGAACACTGCCCCGGTGAAGCATTGGGTGTGTCACTCGTCGCCACCCTGACCTTTCATTGGTGCTGACTTTGCAGACAGATGACCCCGATGGAAACCAGCTCGATGACCTTTAGGGACCGAATTCTCCAGCTCGGTGGGCTAAAAAGGGCCTGCGACTACATTCTATAGCCTGGCAAAGCCTTGTCATTGTGGGGCTATTGTGGACACTGAAACCAGCGGCAATTGGGGCCTGGACATGCTATACCGGCGTAGCGAGACCTTATTCAGGGGGAGGGAGTAGGGAGTGTAGGGAGTTTGTTGGCATGAATAGACGTGAGCAGCTCCACTATAAAGGACAGAATGTGGACTTCATGTCAGAGAAGCCAGGCCGCGTATGTGCGTCTATCTCCTCTATAAAGGCCTCATGGCCAAGCATGGGTTTAAAAAGCCAAGGCACGACCTGTAAATCACCCCTTTATTCACCCAACTGAGCACTGGCAATATTTGCTGGTACTGCCATTTTGGGGCTTTATTGTGTTTGGGGGAGTGGAGTCTATGCTATTGGTGGTTTGGAGTAAAGGAGGGAGTATAAAAGACCGTCCCAGACTAACCCACGGGACTAATGCACTGAGGGTCATGGGGCCTTGTGGACAGAGGAACACACAGACCGGCAATCAACCTTGAGCTTATAGAACCTCAGCCATGCCATACTATCACATGAAAGGCTTTATATCTGGGCATTAAGGGATGCTTGTCTCGCTATCCCCATCACGCAGACAACCCAAGTGCAGCTACAAGGTTAATACTTTTCCTTCAGTGGACTTCCCGAGGCTACATATAATTAAAGTCTGTAATAATCAGTACTTAAAACGACCTGAGGTAGTATCTCATCCATACAGCTTTGATGTCATCTGAAGTTGCCATGTCAGTCAAAAAGGTTGGGAAGTCAGGTTTGATGTCATCTCTGTGAAGCCACATTTTGCACTATGTAGATAACCTTTAGACTGGCTCATTGCGCCTTTTAGATATTGTCCATACCTCTATTCAGATCCCAATAAAAGTGACCGTTACAGTGGCATACATGTGTAATATGCTCTGGGCTCAGACTTTAAATGATCGCCACGATCAAGTCCCTGGACATTTCATGTAAAATCGATCGGACATAAAGTGTGTGGGATGATTAGGTCAAGCCCCAAGGCCTCCACACTCCTTGTACAGGGAAGGGGAGCTCCTCCCGAGCTGCTCTCAGGTGGAGCTCCTACTGTAGGGAGCTGCTCCATGCAGCAGGTGAGTGCTTCACTTCCCTGGCGGTTCCCATGCCACTGACGAACCCACCTAAAGGTAATTTTGGGCGGGTTTAATGCTCCATCTAGAGCCTTCTCCCTCCACAGATCATTCTCTAGATTCCAAAATATCCATGGACCCTTCTTAATAGGCTTAGTAACGCAGCTGGGGACCCGAGATAGTGGAAATATCCCCACTGTCAATGAAAGACTCTTCAGTCAGGGGTGGTTATACAGAATGATGAACGAACCCATGCGCAACCAGGAACATCTATTGTCAAACTACCCTGCGTCTATCTTGGCTTGGAGGATAAAATTCTACCTGTCAAGTGCAACTGATATCTCAGCTGGTCATGCTATAGGCGGATGTGATCAATCACGTTCATTAGTCTTGACTTAAAACTTTGACATCACTGATATGACACTCCTAAGATGTATGTTCTAATTAGTTTCTACTAATATGCAATGTACCATAGTAAATTAACTGGAACTTTCTATTAATGAGCACACTGATGCCATAAATCGCCCACCCACCCTCACCCTCAGGTAGCCCCCTCACCTCCATCACCCAATATCACCACCCAGGCTGCAACCCCCGGGTAATGACCAGTTATTCCTGTCGTGTAATATATGGAGAACAGCGCCCACAGCCCGGGGCTGTCTCATGTAAGACCTAGGGTTGGGGGGAAGGGGGTGTATGGGTACTGGAGACTATAAATAGGCTCACTGAAAGGTCATGTATCAGATCCGTACACGTGTGTGGAACCTCTATGGAGGATACTGACCAGTATCAATATCAGAAGAGGCACTGCATGACAGAGCATTGGGAAAGAGTGTATGTATTCGGGTGATAGTTTCTAATTTAAAAGTCAACTGAACCCCTTAATGCATTTGTGACAGCCACTCCTTTCATCAATAATAAGTTAGCAATGACGTTGGCGGTATCCACAGAAGTTTTATGTTGAAACCAACTATCATACTCTCAGCGCATTCATAGTCTTTTCTTTCCACCACAGACTGCACTTAAGATCCCCACCACAAAACCAATGCCTTGAACTGGGACCGGAAGTATTTTAGCTGTTTCCCTGTCTGCTGAAGTATGGTGATCCATTCCTGTTGGGGACGAGTGCACGTTATTGAGGATCTCTCCACCAGGCGTTCCTAGATGGTTTCTCTTATGGACGCAGCCCAGGGGGCAATTTAAGTACATAGTCGAGGAAGAAGCATCCAGCCTGTCACTGGAGCAGGGTTAAAAATACATTAGATGCCCAAGGCCAACGCGTCTCCCACAGTGGGTCCGACAGGGATCACTCTAAACTGCATTTAGATTACTTCCTAAGTATTGAGGTTTACACAGAGAATCCATGATTGCCTTGGCTGACAAGGACATGACAGGCATGGATAGGATTGCACCTGGAGCTTAATTCAAAACATCCTGGGATCCCAACCCCAGTGATCTTAGTGTAGGCACATATCATAAGACCTGACTGGTCTACCCTATGTAATGCAGTGGTTGTAGGCCTGTCCAGAATAGCTAGTCCTGGGATCACTTCACTATTCTATTTCCACCACTAAGATCACTGTGATCTTAGTGAAAGAAATGCATAGTGGTTTCACCTTAGTACAAGAGCACTTACAGGGAACACTCCTTATCGAAAGAGTGAATAGCCTGCTGCATACATAAAGAGGGGAGGGAGGATGTTTGCTGAGTGTCCTTGAGGGCTCTTAGGGCTACTCATGCGTTAAGTGCACTGTAAGGTAATTCTTCCCTTCTCTCTCTTTGTCCTGGGGGGAGGGCACAATGCTTCTAATAGGCAAGCATAAATCATACATTCATGGGAACAACTCTTGAATACTGTACGGGGGTCAACTGCACCCTGTGCTCTTTTGTTAGCCCATATGGGGACAGGGAACGATGGTATAAGCACTCTTGTGAAGAAGAGTGACTCCACAGCTATTCCTTTATTTTGGGACTCTTACCCCTGTGCCTAGTCAGTTCTTCTTGGAATAGTGTAGGAGAGCTGAGGCTAAGATCGATGCGATCTTAGTGCTGGCTAGGATATGTGAACCCAATCAACTCTTAAGATCGCTTAATAGGATAAGGCTGATTTATTCCTAAGATTGCTGGGGTCGTGATCCCAGGATGTTTTGAATTAAGCTCCAGTTCTCCTTCTCCACCATATATTTACAATTTTTACATTGAGATGATGTGAAAGAAGTTGAAAGGTATTGGGGAACTGGAGCAAGCCTAGAAGTGATGAAACTGGGTGAGGGTTGGGAAGTAGCCAGCTTAAATGCTGCCTGAGGACATCAGCTCAGCAGGATATGTTGTGTTTTCTCTAGAGTACGCCCATGTTATCATTGCTAGGTGGTCCCAGAGCTGCCGAGAGAGTATACAGCTCATATCGGAAGGTCTAACTAGTTTCTCTCATAATGGGAGGTCTGGTGATGATACCAGAAGCTCCATATTCCTATATTTGATAAGGTGAGACCTTCACCATAATACGGTGGCCCTATTCCTTGGAAATAGTTATAGACTTTCTAGAAGCTATTCATTAATTCAGTCTCCAATCTTCTCACTTTTAGGACCTTTGCCTGATTGCTGTCAAACACAATGTCCTTCGTTTTTGCTTTTCAATTCGCCTGTGTCTGTGTAGAAACGGTAAAATCTGATCCCTTGGTCATTTAAAAGATAACACAAAGAGGTCTTGTGTTTTAGTTTTCGCTTGAGAGGAAACAGGTCATCTACTATTTAACGCCTGCAGTAGTAATCAATGTCTCCTGGAGCGACTCTTCTAAAAAGGTGTTGCTTTGCCCATGCTCAATTCCTCAATTTTGTCAGTGACTATTGAGAATAAATCGAACAGACTGAAACATCCCCCACGATGAAACCATCGACGTGTGTCATCCAGACATGCGTTACATTTTAACACCCAAACCCTTCCCCTGACAATTATTCTTTAGGGCAGGCATGTTTTGCGCTTGGTGTCTGATCATGTTCGGTATCGGCCGCCTTGCAGTCACCCTTCTTTATACGTAATATCTCCAGGTCATATCTCCAGCACGGCATCCCAGTACGATGCGGCGCTGAAAGGCTAAAAGCATGTCCGAACAAAAGGAGCAGGGCGGTGCACAGTGATTGCCTGTAGCCATCCTGTAGGGCCAAACACTGAGCAGCACAGGGTTACCAGGCCTGGAGACGTGAGCAGCTCACAGAGCGTCTCCGTCCCGCTACAGGATCAATCGTTAGCAGGAGCACCTGGCGGCCAATAGCCATACCACTCACTGGATGGTTTGCCAAAAGGATAGGGTTGGGGGCATGGCTAAAGCCATTGTCAACGTCAGGGCATATTCCTCAACAACACTGAAGCTATTGTACACCAGATGAATTTACCATCTTTAACACTGTTAACGGATTTTAGGGTGTCTAATATTTTAACAACCAGACATCAGGATCGTGTTTCAATAGTTTCCACGACAGGTTCAGCCAGCTATGACTGGAGATGGGTCAAATCTTAGCAGGTGATCTTAGGATTTTGGCCTTGGTGACTAAATACCTGGCTACATTACTGGGTGATCGTACTGCCTGTTAACTAAATAGCCACCACAGCAGTGACTCAATAAGGGATCCTGGTATGACAACCCTGCACGTGAATAATTAGTGGATAGCCTTAGCTGATGCCCTCTGCACTCTTTTGCTCAAATGTACCCAATCTGGGCTCTTTACACTACTACCTATAACCCTGTGGCCAGCACCTTTGGCTCTGGGATGGCAGTTTTTTTTCCTAACGAATAAAATATCATTTGGAAATGTGCGATGTCTCACCTAAGAATTGAGCATTACGTCCACACATGGGCCAACTATGTGAGTGAGTGAGTAATAGATGTTTAACGCCATTTCGACTGCTAAGGTCATATTCATGGCGAGAACGACATTACGGGCCAACTATGTAGTTACTAGTATGGTGTGGTGTAGATAGAGCACTAGGCCTTACAAAGCTGTCATGCCTGTCATACCCAACCCTCACCCACCATGGCTTTCTAATAAAATTACAAAGGATATCAAACCTACCTGACACCTCAGCCCTACTATTAAGAAAGAATAACAGAGCATTTTCGATACAATTATGTCATTAGATATAGATCTAACATATGTGATTTGAAAGGGAATTATCTAGAACAATTATACATTATTTGGGCTGGGGGGTCTTGGTTGTCTTTCTAAAACCACCTAAAACTTGCCCCACCAGGCCCCTATTCAAGGCCCGGCCCCTATTGATTTGACAGCCCTCCTACCCCAGCCCCTATTCAAGGGAGGCTGCTATTCAAGGCCCGGCTCCTATATGAGACATTGCGGTAGTTACTGCAGCCCTATGCTCATTTGAACACAGGAGTGCATACTAGACCATGAAGGAGGTATGACTGGTCACTATGTAGCCAATTGTGGCCCCTACGACTGGGTGCTATGACTTCATAGTGTTGTGTATTGAGCCAGCAGCTGCTATTTTGAGGCCTCTACTGGAGCTCACTATGTAGTCACTGGTATGGAGTCATTTCTTACACCTCCCACTACGATTTGAGGGTGTTCAGTCGTGGAAACTATTGAAACACGATCCAGTGCAGTTTAGCAAAGTAATTGCCTGTATATCATGAGGGGTATTTTCTTTTTGTAGATGTAGAGCCGGAAGTGAGCTCAATATCCTTTAGCCAAGGCCCACTACATACATTAACCTAAAGTAGTTACTGCATGCACAGAAAGGATCTGGGTGAGTAGATTGACCTATTTATCATACCATGGGCTTCCCTCAAATCTGCTCAACCTGTCGGGCCAGCACATCCATAATCATGTTTTCTTGAGCCCTTTCTATTAAGCAATACCATTTAATGCAATTATCTAATATGGAAATAAAGGATGAGAGCAGTTGATACATCAAACCAGTAACCTGTTTCTCTGCTAAATCCTAAAAACTATAAGGCCAGTTCTAGACATCCCTCTCTACATACATAATTGCATATTCACATACCCGGTAACGCTGTATAGTCTACATATTCATCCCAGACATGGCTATTTCTACAGCTGATGTACATGTATATGTGTAGAGGGTAAACAACATGATATGGCCAAGGTGACTGTATTAATACAGCTATAAGAGTAAAATATACCACCGTTCCATACAAGCAGCTGAGGCTAAAGCCTGCTTTGAGTTCTGACATTTAGCTCCTCAGATACCAAGCTTATGTACACACGGATGCAATAACCTCACCAGCAATATCTCATGGAACTGAAAACACAGGAAATGTCACTGCGAAGCACCTACATCCATAATATGCCCAATGAACATGACAGCAAGAATCAACATGAAGTCTAGTGGGATCTCTAGTTGGTCAGTTTGACTTGTTAAGTCTTTCTTTTCTGGTTAGCAAACGGTGCAGCAAAGATTTGGGGCTGCATAAAAACGCGCATTCAAGCTGTGTGGGCAAACTGAATAGGACGTTGCCTATGGTTATAAACGTTGATCTCTTATATTCATCGATTATTCCTCTCCAGAAATGACAGAATAGTAACGGCTAGAATTAGAGAAACTCCTCATATCCAATTCCCAGCCGATTGGGGGTAGAGACACCCACCTTTTAAAAAAGCTGTGCCAGAACAAATCTACAGGCCACTCTTGTGATATAAAAGCCATATATATATATATATATATATATATATATATATATATATATATATATATATATATATATATATATAAATATATCCCCCTAGTTTGATCTGTCAGCTCAGAATTCCCATACAGTCATTCAAATATGAAATTTTAGCACAGTACAATATTATTTCAGATTTATATAAAAGGCCTTATGCGTCTCCCAAGAGGACCCTCTTGCAGATTGACACCCCTTTTATCAGGTTCAGATTTTTTTTTTGTAGTCGGTACCTAGAACTGTGTGCAGAATCTACCTCCCACATGGTATGCAGCCTTATACCTTATCAATTTCTACTTTTGCACACATATGCGATGTATACATAATCATGCATACATATCTATGCTGAAGGTCGGATCGAGAGATAGACTCAGCCCAACAAACAAATGCAATACACCTCCCATGAATTCCCTACCGATAGTTCCTACTTTGTGGATATAGGGTCTGCATGGACACCCAACCCAGAAGGAATATAAGTTCAGCGTCGAGTTCACATCGACAATTGGTTGATCGATGTTGATAAAACAGTTTTCAATATCGATTCAATGCTCTGTGGCCACTGGCACAATGCCCATTGGCCCTTGTAAAGGCCCTTGCAAAACCAGAGAAATTTAGGTATGTCAAATTTATTGGCTCTAAAGTATGGCTTATAAAAATACCAGCAACACAGGTTGTGGCATATAAGCGGGTGTGGAGTGTAACTTTATGTTCACTCTGCCTATACAACGCTATTGCTGAGTATGGGTACGCACGTTTGTTTAAGCCCTGAACGATAAATTTCCCCCGGGAGCAATGTCCTGAGGCATAGCACATCCCCATATCATTGTCCTTCATATACCATTGCCGGAATATTGGAATTGTGCCGATAACCAACGTATAGAAAATATGAATTGCACATATTATTTGCTTTGCCCATCCAACTGTCTACTCCTCTATTTGGAACATCTATCCTTTGTCTGGGCATGCATTGTGAGTCAGAGTTTACACTGCAAAAAAGGTGTTTAAAGATACACACCAAATTTTCTCAACACCAACATTTAAACATCTAAACGCTTGAACTGTTTAGGTGTTTAGCTTTTAAACACTTATTCTCAAACACCTTAACACTGAAGTGTTTAAGTGTTTAGCATTTAAACACTTGGTTAAACACTTCCTAGTTAAACGTGTTTAAAATTGAACGCGTTTAACACTTCAGAAGCGTTAAGAAAAGTGGGACAAATAAGTGTTTAACCAAGTGTTTAACTTCTAAACACTGGTGTTTAATCCCTAAACACTGTTTTTACAGTGTAGCATCACCAGGTGTTGGTAACCAGTATATATTGAGAGATCTTTATATATTGAGAGTATGGATGTTTTATTCCCCTCACGTAGTACTCCTGTGGATACCTGAGTAGACCACCTGACACAACCAATCACTATCTACTCATGACCTAGGAAGACAGGTAGAGTTCATGACCTCAACCTGGCCTCAAGGAACCAACAGGGCAGTGCATGACCCTGCTTGGACTGGCTTCAGTCGGACTTTAGTCCCCAAGTTTTCCACCCATTGGCTTCAGTCCCCAAGCTTTCCACACCACACTCCTCTCACCCTCTCCTCCGCTCATAATTATCCTCTTATCCATCTCATAATTGACCCTGGTATGAGAGAAAGACACTGTGATCATTTCGGTTTTAGACCTACTATAGTATTAGTAAGGTCTGTTTGGCTATTTTCACATGTACAAGAGTGATCTTCATAGTATATGTAAGTATATGACGTTTTCTAATATCACATGAGGTGGACCTAGCTTAAAGAGCCTTAAGGCGAGGAGAGCTAGAACGAATCTTTACTTTTGTAATTGTTTCTTTACCAAATAAACCATACTGGGTTGTGTTGTCTGACATGGAGCTTTTGTAGAATATTGTATATATATATATATATATATATATATATATATATATATATATATATATATGTCTCTGTAGGCTTACCTTTCAACCTATACATAGTCTGGTCTTTGCCGACACACCTCAACAGGAGGCGCGCACATCGGCCGTGGGTGGTCGACCAACCACAATTGACAGCTTGTAATCACGTGATTGCGGTCTAGTGACCCGTATGTACCTGACGAGGCCTACTCTATAACCAATTACCCCTGTGGGCGCCTGGAGGGGTTCATAGAGAGGGTATGCTGGTACAGGAGTCGAACTGCACAGGGAGTGAGATCAGATTAATTCAGTCACCTGGAGGGTCTTGTAAAAAGGAAATGTGCGCGTTTTTGTATTGCCAAAAGATTGTTTGGATAATCGTTTATAAGAAACGTGCACGTTTTTACACTTCTCAAAAAGAATTTTCCATACATTCTGCTGTCATTTTTTTTGTGAACACTATGAAAACGTGTTAGGCCATACTCGTTTTTCTCAGCACTCTCTGGAAAAATTTAGAGAAGTTCTTCCTCGTTTTCTTTTGGCAAGACCCTCCAGGCCAATGTACAGCGCAGATGTTATTACTTGGAATAAAATTGCACTGTGATACCCGTCAATTTCAAAGTGTGAGCATATTTTTGTGGGCCTCTAATCCTGACCTTTTATATGCAATGGCAAACAAAGAGGCACAGCAAAAGAGGGTCCACCCTATCTTTTCCGCCGGGCTCCCCCCCCCCTTCAATTTTGAAATAAAAAACTGAACAACTAATGGCCAAATTTAAGCCATATAGCAGTGGATAATCATATCGTATACGTGTATCGCCTGCAGGGCGATTCATAAAAACTGATGATATCAAACGGGGAAGACAACCAGAGAATTATGAAATTCGTCAACACTGATACCTAATGGAAATATTAGAATTACAACCTTTTGAACATGCTATTTCATCCACAATAATCATTACTTTAATAAATACCCTTTAGGGTTTGAAAGATTAACAATTATGTAAATTTTCTGCAAATAAATCCAGAAATATCTTTCTAGAATGATCGTTTCTAAATTCATCGTCTGATTAAAGATGTGTCGTCAGTTTTTATGAATCGCCCTGCAGTGCGCTTATCAAATCCAATACCCCTTTACCCCGGCACTTATTCGAGACCCGGGCTCCTTAGAGATCCCAGTGCTCAAGCGTACTTCAATGTATTATGGTTGTCATACACACATGTATCAATTTATAAGACAGTTGTGATGCCGAAGAAGTCACCACAGAAAACATGTCAATGTCACTGTTTTCATTTGTCTAATTGCGGTTACAAGTCACGTGAACAGGTGAATGGACACACCATATACACACTGGTATTTATATATAGTCTTGCTATGAAATTCACATTGTGGTGGGGGTGCATGGACCTCGATGCTGCGCTCTACATCCTCTGGCCTAAAGGCATAATGAGAAATGTTGGAGTGCAGTGGAAGTTCTAAATATTGAGGAGTACGTCCCCCCCCAAAAAAAAACAGATAGGAAAAGATAATGAAAGCAAACAAAAAGAAACAAAGAACATTTGAAGTTATTGTGTCTAGTTAAGGATGATTTGTAGTCAGTGTTTTATGTACATTTAGGTTAAATGTTCGTGAAACGATGAATATTTCGAATGGAGCCCCTTGCAATGTACCAGAGGTAGGCTACTTCAACAAGAGACAATAAACTTAATAAGAAATAGCGTTATTTAAAACCATTGTAGATTATTTCAAAGCTCTACAATCAACGTTTTCATTTCATACATATTCTCCAATACATTGTATCATTATAAATATGGATGAAATATTATGTCATGTACAAGATATGCCAAATAACTCACCCGTCTTGGCCACCTCAACTCAAAGACTCCAAGTAGACCTTCCTGTGTGGTTATATTTATATCAATCCAATCTTTGACTTACATATATAAATCCCCAATTGCTCACAGCTGATTTAAAGCGATTTCACACATCCGATTAATGCTCGCGTGGATGAAACCAGATATCAAATAAATAATGGAAATCGGATCGTGAATAGCAGACTCAAGGGTTATAGACCGCTTTGTGGTTTATTTGGATTCCTTCCAGACAACAGGGCGGTCGGTGTGCTCTGGTGTAAGTGCAATGCGGGCATTGGAACGTTTCCAGAGGCACTGTCCGACGGTAACAAGCGGTTTGTAGACTGCTTGAACATTAAAACCGCCCACTGACTGCAAGTGGGGCGGGAAAAACGTCGGAACCAGCTCTTACCGCGCAGTCCACCGGTTGTCTGCTAACTGCATCTTTCACTGACTGCAATTGAAAGCTTTCAGATTGGCGATGTTGCCTTTCTCTTTTTCTTTTCTAATGGTGAATTAGAAAAAAGGAGGACACGGTAGGCACGTTGGTCCCGAAAGGAAGAAAATATTGGAATTCTACAATTGTGAGGAGGCAAGTTAAAAGGACCATCCGAGGGGGATTAGTACCAATTCTAGCCACCAGGGGGACACCACTATGGTCTAAAAAGGGGAAAATATACCAAAAATAGTTATATATTACTTTTTTATGTAGATTACAACCGTCCCAAAAGGAAACTCCCATTTTTAAGGAAAACCTTACAAATTTGGAATGTAAATAGAACGTTTTTAGGCATTTGGGGGCAGAAATCAGTGCTTTTGTTGATATTGGTTGCCATGGAAAAATTATTTTCACTCAAAATTGAGGAATAAAAAAAACTATTTGTAGTCACACCCACAAGGATCGGTGTGTTGAAAAGATGGTAAAAATCTGATAATCAGATCAAATTTTATGAGAAAAAGAATGTGAAGAATATGACAATTTCCCTATTTTGCAGAATTATGCCTAATTATACATATCATCTGATATATCTCGTGAAATATACAAGGTAGACCTTATCTGGGATTTGAATAGGTCGGTAACCATCTAAGTTAATAGAGACGCTCGTCTTATAACAAGAAGTATGATTATGCCCGAGAGACAGAGTCTATTCTATATCTTTCCCTAGTTTTAAATTGGGGCGGGGGGGGGGGGAACTGCCAAACATTGATGAAAAATTACAATTATCTGGTTACAAGATATTCGCTTGCCTCGCTATACCCTTTCATCGACCTTCATTTCTTATGATGCTGCCTCTTACCAAATACAAGTATACCAAAATATGTGCATCATTCCCTGAAGGTATAATAAAGGCGAGTCCCGGTCGGCCCTACTTCATACAATGTACACATTATTCTGACAAGGTACCTCAACACAATGAGAATTATATATATGGACGTGCTTTGTCTGTTTCCAGTGGTGCAGAAGGCCCTCAGCCCACAGTTCTTAGCGTGTATACATAATACCTGACTAGCTAGATATCATACACACTTTAATATCTCGTGCTACTTTAGCGTCTCTGTATGTGATATAGCAAATAGCAATATCGATATGCATTCTTCAATACCACCAACCTCGCCTATAAACCCCCAGCCCTCAAGCGAAAGATAAATACTCGCACTACTACATTTTTCTTTTCGTGCGGCACTTACACCAGAAAGCTTTCACCACTGCGACATCACCACAGCGAGTCAGACAATACCCCTTGTCTGTCTCCTAACGGTAACCACTGAGGCTGAAATGGGTGGCATTGGCGGCAATGGAGTAGTCTAAGACCCAGCAGATTGTAACGACAGTGATGAAACACCGCCATCTCTGGTCACACGAAATACATTAGCTTGCTTCGGCGCCCTTTTATTTCCCTCCATTTGGCTTAGTCAATGGTTGGTTCTGTGGAAGCAACTAGAAGAACATTGCCTCCCCATGCTGAATGCCAGAAAGCTGCTTCTGATTTGCTACAAAATATATTGGCCACAGGACGGAACAATATTGCTGGTGCTCTTAGCAACAACTGCAGAGGACACTTGGGAAGTCTATATAGATCATGTGCTATGTTGAATCAAGAGACCATCCCAGGGTTACGCCATATTTAGTCTTTATTGAGTGATATATCATATAGCACCAAGATGAATTGATATAATTTAATCAGTGAGTACTAACCTGCCTACTAACGTGAACGTAGAATAAAATAGATTATAGCCCATACTGCAAATATACATATATCAAGGAAAGAGAAGACATGCAGACAAGTATAGATTAACTGCAGCGCCTGACACTGTAGCAAATTAGATTGTTACCCTGATACTGGACGTAGATGTATATGGGAGCAGACAGAATGAGGACAGAATGGATTATATGACAACCCAAAGTGTTGTCCACTCTATTCACTCTTTTTCTCTAGGCCTGTGATATATATATATATATATATATATATATATATATATATATATATATATATATATATATATATATATATATATATCATTCCAGATATTCACCAGTGTCAAAATATGTATGTATATGAGAATCACAGTACCTTCTAAATGGAGTGCATATATCGCATTGTATAGTCTGTAGCTTATATCTCCAGTTCTATGCACAGAAATGAAAATGAACTACATGCTAAAGGTTCAACGTCTACATATATTATGTGAGATAATATACACCATACTCGGTAGTAGAAAGGCTATATCATGCTATGTACTTCCACTCGGCTGCTTCAAACGCACCATCAAATACACGATTCTGTGGCATGACCCACCACGTGCTGAATGGACCCATCATCCCAGCCCTACTTGATATCCGACCCTTTTTACGTTTAAATATCACACGCAAGAGGGCGCCAGATGGGATTTCTAACTTTGGCTTGTGAAGCCATGTTAGAAGCCAGCGTGTGGCTTCTGCTCCCCAGTCACGTGTGCCGTGGGAGGGGTGCAGGTGGGGTCAGCGTAAGAGAGGATGGGATGGAGTAGGGAGATGGACTAAGGGGAGATGGTTGGAAAGGGCGAGAGCTGGAGAGGGGGGGGGGTTGTAAACCTATCCTGTACCCTAACCCGTCTCCTGCCACTCTGCATTTACCTGGTTTGCCAAGGCGTGATATAATCGTAGTTGTCACTAACTGCTGGCTGCTCCAGAGAGGCCCTTGGGGTCTACATTATGGATTATGGGCTTGGGACTGAACACATTATGGTGCCAGACATGATCTTTGCCATGTATTTGGCTCCTGAATAACCTTTCCATATGTACACCATTTTGATATGGAGATCTTTTTTACAGATATGCCTATTGCAACCCAATTTAATCTCGTGCCATATTTAAGCCGTAACAGCGCTGTTTTTTTTTTGTTTTTTTTTTTTTAAATTTAAGCTAGAGTCTGCAATGTATGGAACCCTTAAGGGATAGAATGCTTCAGCAGCGGGTAGGCCTATGTCAATCCCATTCAATGTAGGATAAAGTAAGGGAGGAAACTAATCCCTACCGAGCAAATTGTCGTGAGTCCTCGTCAACCTGTGTGAAGTGGCTCACACATGTTGCTAGATGGAACAAGATGTCGTTATAGCACAAGATCACCAGGAATAGCAATAACTTTGCCACATGAGTCTAACACACAGTGGCGAAAGATGATGGAATGAGTTATCACTCAAAAAGGAGTCACCGTTGATGACCAATCATGGCGACAGATGACGACAATTTGCTGGGTAGGGTTTTATTATGGCCGCCTAAGCTCGGGAGGTCTTAAATGCTTCAGCGGGCTTTGATCATTTGGAAAGAGGAAAGGTGATCTGGAGCTTAATTCAAAACATCCTGGGATCGCAACCCCAGTGATCTTAGTGTAGGCACATATCATAAGACCTGGCCGGTCTACCCTATCTAATGCAGTGGTTGCAGGCCTCTCAGGAATAGCAAGTCCTGGGATCACTTCACTATTCCTTTTCCAGCACTAAGATCACTGCGATCTTAGTGAAAGAATTGCATAGTGGTTGCACCTGAGTACAAGAGCACTTACAGGGAACACTCCTGATCGAAAGAGTGAATAGCCTGCTGCATACATATAGAGGGGAGGGAGGACGTTTGCTGAGTGTCCTTGAGGGCTCTTAGGGCTACTCATGCGTTAAGTGCACTGTAAGGTAATTCTTCCCTTCTCTCTCTTTGTCCTGGGGGGAGGGCACAATGCTTCTAATAGGCAAGCATAAATCATACATTCATGGGAACTACTCTTGAATACTGTACAGGGGTCAACTGCACCCTGTGCTCTTTTGTTAGCCCATATGGGGACAGGGAACGATGGTATAAGCACTCTTGTGAAGATAAGTGACTCCACAGCTATTCCTTTATTTTGGGACTCTTACCCCTGTGCCTAGTCAGTTTTTCTTGGAATAGTGTAGGAGGGCTGAGGCTAAGATCGATGCAATCTTAGTGCTGGCTAGGAAATGTGAACGCAGTTTAATCTTAAGATCGCTTAATAGGATAAGGTAGAATAATTCCTAAGATCGCTGGGGTTGTGATCCCAGGATGTTTTGAATTAACCTCCAGGGTAGAGCTTTATACACATCTTATGTGTAGTTCTGCCTTGGTTCTGCTATTTTGTGCTGTAGTCCTCTTAGGTAGGCCTGAGCCTACCTTTTATAGATAACGTCAAATGTATGGTCGCGTTCTATACTGCTGACATTAAAGGGATATAATCATCCTCAAAATCCAATGCTAAGGTCTAGGGACTCTTATGAGGAGGAGGGGAGCTGGGAATGTAAAGTTACATAACACCATATATCCTGGTGAGCGGGCCTGGAGGACCTACCAAGACTCCATGCTGGAGTTGGGTCAATCTCCAAGCACCCGTCCCCCAAACTCCTTAAGTATTAGAAGCACATTATTTTGTTTGAGGGTGGAGAGTGTTTTGTATACAAACAAGAAGTGGGAGGGGCAGGAAATCCACAGGATTAGTATTTTCCAACAATTCTGTGTAGAGAGGATAATGGCAAAGTAGAGGTACACATTACTGCCTTTCAATTACTCTCCTGCTGCCCATCTCCCCGTTCTGACCACCCCCTTCATATCATACCCTTTCATTCCACCTACCTATCCCCCTATATGCCTCTCCCTTTCTGCCTGTCTTCTTTTCCACCCCTCTCCATCCCCATCCTATCCCTCGTCTACATATCCCTTATATTTATCACTCTCCTACCTACCTCTTGAATCCATCCCCAGTCCCTTGAATTGCCTATCCCTTTCAATACCTATCTTTCCTCTCCACTCTAACTATCCTTCCAATGCTTGCTCTGACTGTCTTTCTATCTGCATATCTCTCACGTTCTTCTACCTATCCCCTGACAGGCCTTCCTCTGGCTGTCCCCGACTGATTTTTTTTCTTTTAGTGTCTAAGGCTTCACACAGTCATACTTTTGCTAGTTTTTCACTAGATATCATAAGAAAAGATCGTTTCATTTATGGAATATGAATATGAGAAACTGATAGGAAAATATGTGTATATAATTCAAATAATTATTTTGAAATAAAATCTTAAAAAATTCAGAAAATATTGTATACAGAACACTCTCCACCCTCAAACAAAATACTATGCTTCTAATACTTAAGGAGTGTGGGGGAAGGGTGCTTGGAGATTGACCCTACTCCAGGGTGGAGTCTTGGTAGGTCTACACTGGGCCCCTTGTGTTCATCGGCAGACACTGCTGCGCTTCGCTCCGCTGACGTGTTCTCCTAGGTTAAGACGCCCAGCGAGAACCGACGGGCACCAGTCTATGGTAGGTCCTCCTGGCCCTCATACCAGGACATCTGGTATTATGTAACATTGCATTCCTAGCTCCCCTCCTCCTCATAGAGTCCCTAGACCTTAGCATTGGATTTTGAGGATGAGTATAATATCCCTTTAAGGGGGTATAGGGGACCAAATGACAGAAAGCCAAACAGGAGAGTCTTAAGCCCCCGCCCTGCGGATCAGCCATCTTTTGAGCCTTCTGAGTAGTACCAGCCGCAGGGCCCATCCATCTTAGCTTACTCCTCTCCTCATGGTTCTTCGATTCAAGTCCACCACTTGCCACCAGACACCTACCAGCCTTTACCCATCTACTGCTGGCTGCTGAATTCCAGGCAATTCTGAAAGGTCTGCTCCACGCGTTAATCTGGGGAATAGTACGGCTTGAAGAGTTGGTCCCAAAACGCTTCATACAGATAACAGAAATAAGGCAAACTCCAAACTACGGTCAAAATCTTGACAACCTCATTTGAAACGACCAAGTTTGGTAACGTAAGCCACAACGTTCTTAACATTATAATTTATAGAAATCCCAACTCCAAACAAGTAACATAAGAGGCATTGATTTCCCTATGAATCTCTCCTCAAATACGGGTCCATCAGCTATAAGCAGCTTTATAGTCGCGTTGCGTGTTGAACACGTTTCTCTATACTCAGAGTGATGACGCTCATCCACCACTTCTATCCATATGCATGAAGTTGTAAGTACATTGTAAAAAAATAGACGAAAAAGGGCAATGCCCTGCAAAGCATTGTGACAATGTGTGAATAAGATTATACAGTTTTAGAATGAATTCCACTCCATATCTCCTTTTCTGCATGTTGCATCAGACTGGACTAGAGCAGACATTTGTAGTTGACAGGTCAACGTGGCCAACCGTGTATTAGTAAATGGCCTTGACTCAAGGCCATTAAATTGAGGAATGATGTCCATCATTGATGCCTAACGACAAGGTTATTGGTAGACAGTTTATGGTTCTATAGTAGGAGGCAGGTAATAGGCAGCAGCAGCAGGAGGGTGATAGATGGTGACATGAAACTGGAATTGGGGATCAGGTACTACTCTTTATGTCTTCAGGCATGAGATGAACAGTCTCTGGTGCTGAAACCTATGATATGTGTGCTGGGTGGCAGGCATTGCAAACTTGTCGAACCTTCCTCGACAATTCCAGCATAGCATTCAGGCGTCAATCCAACACAAAGACGTGCTACAAACTGAGGTACGACCGGAACTCCAAGAAACAGGCGGCGTGGAGGAGGTAGGAAGGGTGCATGTGGGGTAGTAGATAGTCTCCTGCCGCCTCCCTGTGAATGCAATTTACGCCTCCCTAATTGCGGAGCGCGCAGACACCGTTCCTGCTGCCGCCTCCTGCAGTTGGAGCTGGCAGCGACTAACATTGGCTCCATACGGCACCTGTCGGGCCCCTGCCGTTTTCCCACAGACCACGCCGATTGGCCCGTCACGGCCGATTAAGACCACCGCCTGGTCCTGGATGAGTTCTGCCATCTGTGCTGATAGGGGACAGTGGGGAGACTATTGGTTATATAGGGTGGTGTAAGCACATGCTTATTGTGGCCACCACCATTTGGTGCCTAAGGCTTTGCCATAGATGAGGCTGACAAACCGCTGGTGCAATTGCTTTGTGCCAGCATCTGTGCTGTATTGCCTCTTCTAAAAGCACTGGTGATGAATAATTTGCATTCCCAAACTCATCACGAAAACAAAAAGGCTATACATTGTAGTCATAGTGGTATGGTCTCGTAAATTATTATTTTCCCTTTGACTGAAACCAAAATTGGTGGAGAAATCACACAAAGTGCCTACGTGGCAATGAATCAACCATGGACGGGACAACTTAAAGTCCCAAAGGAAGGGGAGGGTTAATTAGGTTAACACTGATTTGGCATTATTCATTCGAGAAAATTGGTTACGTAGGTTAAGAATTATTAAAGAGCCTTCTCTGAAAGGCATAGTATTGCCTAATCTACTTGTAAATGTCGTGTGACTGGCCACAAAACATCATAGATGTAAGCTTTTCAGGTAGAGCCAGTTATGATCATTCCAGAAAATTGACAATAAAAAAACAAAGTAACAAAAGCATAATACAAGACGCCATACAAATTGGAGTAGAAAGTAGGGATTACCTGCAGAACCATCCCCATATATCCTACATCCCGTCTCAGCTATCTGGTATTGCTTTGCAGCGGATGTCCAACTATATCAGAACTTCAAAGGGCTGTAGGAAATTGAATAAAACGCCTTATGCCTTAGGTTCCATTAAAGTGGGTTGAAGGCTCTCTACCAACAGGGTCCCGCTGTGCCCACATACAAATGCACTTTAGTCATCCTCAAGGTGGCTTTCATATCATAGAAAAAGCCTGTGTGTCCGTGTTAAGGCTTAATAAGATTTTCCCCTCAGACAAAGGCACATCAATCATACAGGCCCTCTGGTTTATTGTGATAAAGTATCTTAAAATTGGTAAGGACATTGGGAAATGTTCGCTTTATATCCCTGTAGTGGGTAGGAGCTCTGTAGTAAAGTGGTAGGCGAGAATCCTAGAATATGGAACAGTACCAAACTGGCCAAACCTTGGTCCTAGGTGGGCCTTGTCCTGAACTGTGCAAAGCGCAATACTTTTGATGTTACAAATCTTTTTGTCTTCAAGCACATTAATTGTATTCACTCTTTTTCTGTTTTGTTTCATCCATGATGGGTCAGTATTGATGGAAATTTAATTGCTTTTCGTCGTCTTTCAGTTTCATTGCTTCCTCAAAAAAGAGACCTATTCTCCCATGGCAAAGCTTTGTTATGGAGATTGAGGAGAAACTGTTAGGAAGACAAAGTATGAAAAAAAATTCGATTTTATGTTGAAACAAGAAAAAAATCACTCCTGAATAACAGGAACGGACACTTCGATGAAAATGCATTTGTTTTCTTCAATCAATTTAATATAATTGATGGGCATATTGAAGTCCCTACAGGAGCTCACTGCAGCCAAATGCTATGTGGTATATTTTATGGCTTCCATGTGATCTCCACCCCCTCTATGGGACATGGGTCGGCATTGATGTTCTTTATCCTATCAGATAAGAAGTCAGAGCTGTTACGGTGCCTGTGTAAATAAATATCCATGGGGCCACCAGGGATTGGGGTCGGACAGTTTGTAGGGATGGGTAGTTTAAAGCATAATGGGCAGTTCTAAACTAGGTGGCGGGGTGGGTAGGCTTCTCCAAAGCTGATAAGGTTTTATCGATAGTGCCCATGTCCATTCCCCTCATGGAGATTCTCTATTGACCGACCACATTCAGAGATAACACCGTAGGTGGAGGTTATTGCCAGAACATTGACCTTCATACCTCAACTAATCAGCTTTTAGGCTGGAAACCTTTCCCTGATTATCGCTCCCGCTACGCAGAGATTCAGCGTGATCAGCCCTCTTTCAGGACGAACTCTTGTGAGGCCCCTAAGTCTCAAAAGGTCCCTATCCCTCAAAATTGTCTGTTTTGAGACATAGGGCCTAGGTCAAGTCCCTAACTGTTAAACAGTCCCTATACCACAAATCCTTTTGCTACATAGGGGCTATGCCAGGTCCCTAAATCACAAAAAAATGTTGAAATGGCCCCTCAATCACAAAATCATTATTTTAACCCACACTGACCTGTTTTTGATCCAATTCACATATCTTGTATGCAAAATGAGAATTATTTCCCTAATGACCTGGTAAGCTTCCTTCACTCCTCCCTAGATGGCGCCAAATGTAGAAAAAAGATGGGGCTACTGTCGCTCCTCACTGAAATGATTTCCCCTTATGCTGGTCCTCTGCGGTATGTATAACTACTGCAGGCATAGGGCTCCACCCCCTACCCCTTCTCCCCTTACTTCTTCTTGTGTCAATGTAAGGTCAAAGACAGAAGAGGGAGGATTACAGAAATATAATCTTGTTATATCAAAGAGATTCTTATCCTAACCCCTTAATTTGGGGATGCTTAGTGGATGTTTATTCTGCACTCTGCCTGTCTCAGTCTCAATTCACTCTCCCCCACATATTCAGATAACCTATTAGTGTTTACATCTGCTCTGGGAGAGTGTGTTCAGTCATGCATATCCAACAGTTTCCAACAAGTTGGCCAAGGCTTCCACCTGCCCCTTATGTAGTGGGAGAGAAGCGGGAGCGGAATTCAGGGGTAGGTTTCCAGCCTAATTTCCCCTGTTATTTTAACTTTTCACTTTGTGTTCACAAGAGGTCTCTCCATGAAGCGTGGGTATGTATGGGTAAAGTTTAAAGGAAATGTTCGGTAGAAAATGCTGTCATAAGAAATTTTTGGGTACAAAATGCTGTCATAAGAAAATGTTAGGTACAAAATCCTGTCATAAGAAAATGTTCAGTCTACGTTTATGTCACCGTAGTTCCCAGGGCAGTGTCGGGACATGGTTTCAGAAGAGATCTCATCTGAATCTAATGCTGTCGGGCACCCATCAGCAATGATAGTGGAAATAAAAAGATATGTGATTAATAGTCATACTCCAAGCTCTTATAGAACTAGAAACAATCAAAAGGAAAATGCCGTCATAAGAAAATGTTCGGTACGAAATGCCGTCATGCATTCTCACTACCCTTATATACATTACAAGTATACAGTTGTATTTGCTTGACTCCAGTGGCGGATTCGGGTTTTGCAGATCATTTTAATTGGCGGAATTGGACCACTGGATGAAGAAAATAAACTCTGAACTAATGTCAAAAGGGAGGGGGCACACGCCCCAGCGCCGTCCCTAGATCCGCCAAAGAAATCAAATTAACCATTGAAATTGTATTCCATATTAGCATGGACAGGAGGGACCAAGAACAGTTTAAAAAGATGGCAAGGAAGAGGGTGCAGGATTTATTCATACGACGAAGGATGTTCCACAGGCGACACGCCCATTTATCATTAGCCAGATTTGGTTTGCCTGTCGCGGGAGGCGGCGGCACCGACGTCAACGACGCCACGTCAGCTAAAGGCGCTGGGCAGGATTTTTTTCCCCGCCTCCCCTCCCCTCAACCAGCGCCTCCCCGCGCATGATTATCGCAACTTCCGATCAGCAGAGGGCGCTCAGAAACCCGCGACACCGGAAATGACGGATGTTTGGGCGGGCGGGCGGCCGTCAATAGAGGACAGCCCAAGGGAATCGATGGCTTCTGGGAGCTGGGGTGGTGAGTGTATATAAGGGGCGGGGTATGGCAGGGGTGGAGACACTGTAACAAGATTTACTGAAGAAGCCAATTCATTGCTCTAGCCGCTCCTTCTACCGACGGACCGAGACGACCAGAGGAAACGGTTCTCTAACGTAAATATGGCGGCCGTCCCACGGGCCACCCACTTCTCTAACTCTGCCATAGCCAGCTATATAAAGGCTGTGCTGGAAGAGCAGATACCATTTGGGTAGGCACCACTGGGGTGTTGGGGACATATGGCTAGCGTGCAAGCATGGCCTAAATATGTAATAGAAGTAAGTAGTATATGAAATGATGGCGACAGTTCGTTAATAGCCTGCGTGATTTTCTAGGCTCTTTTCAAAAGATTATCTATCATATTTGTGATGCATCCTTACCTAACCAGGCACATGTCAGGAAAATGGATTTCATGATTATACTGGTTTCACAGAGACTAGATCAAGATTTTCAAAATTATAAATTGGCCATCATTCGTTCCGTGAAATAGAGCTCTAAACAAAGGTCTTTTTATCACTGTATACTCATACTGAAAATAGGGAGGCCCCACTGTATCAGTGTCTAGTCTGTATGTACCAAATATATGCCAAGTAAAGCTGGTATCAATTTAAAGAGAAAATGTTAAGCTTCATGTGGATATTAATATCAGTTGTCTTTCTTTATTTGATACCTATCTTTCAAAAGATTCATTAAGATTATATTGTAGATATATCGATGAAAATTGTCGTGGTAAAAATCAGCGACAATTATCAATTTGGCCAATTTTCATCATTTCTACTAATTTTTTGTATTTATTCTTTCATCACATGAAAGGGAAGATAATAATGGAAGCAAATACCCAAAAAGCTCCAAATGACTATAATTAGCATTTTCCACCTTTTGACCTCATTATCTCTGGTCTATGATGGGCGAGATCTGCCTGATTTGGTTAGGATGCATCACATTTGAAAGGCCAGTTGGTATTATTCTTTCATACTTAGGGTAAAATCAATAACAGAATCAGCTTTATTGGGAACTTATAATATGCATACAATATGTACATTAGATTGCTGTCCCGAGGTGCTCATAGATAGATTGTCTTTCTTTGTATTTTTGGGACCTGCGCTGACGACTGCAGCGTTGTGCTTAGATCCCCACATCCATTAATTTGGGTTTCCATTTGACCAGGCTCTCAATCTCCAATTTACGACCACTCGCACACGGTACAAGTCGGGCTGAGATTTCTGTGGCCTCAGTAAACCAGGGTCTCAGGATCCAGGGGAGCCATTTATCGACGTAGGCCATAGCAGGTGCAATGCCTTTTTCTTTTCTTTTCTTTTCTTATTTCAGAGACCGTTAAAGGATGTGAAGGGTAGAGTCACAGTGCCCTTCCAGTTTGTCATTCCAATATGAATGCACACACACCACAGTTGACGTAAACTATACTGATGGATAATTTAGGAGGCGTAAACCATGTTTTTTATGAAGGTGATCGCGAGATGTGTGAGGGCTATAATCATGAATATTATAAGAGGTCGGAACAAATGGGTTGTATAGAGTGATACGAGTGTGGGTCCTGAGACCTGTTTCATAAGCATTCTTTATTTAAGATCGATCTTTCCACTCTATGAGTGACCACTTAAGATCAGTCATTTGAGAATTACTACTAGTGTTTCAGAACAAGCTGTCACTAGTATTGGAACTTAAGACTGGTCCTTTAGAAACAGCTGTCAATTGGACATAGGGGAAGTAATCAAGATCAGTCCTTAGGTCACTCATAGACCAATCATTCAGCTAGTAAGATCAATCACCCAGGTGCAGAACATGTCTCTACTTTGTTATTTCACAATAGAAAAAGGTATTATAAAAGGGTATTTCATTTGGATATATTCCTGACATAATGGATTAAAAGATATATGGAATTTCACTAATAGATATGATTTTTTTCCCATTTATGTGTACCCTCAACCTTCCACATAAATCAGCTACTTTATGTTGGTCATATGTCACTCTTACAATGACTCATTACTCATAAGCTTCACTCCCCATTTCCTTTTGGAATACCTCCTACTAATAGTGAGCTATGGAGATGTGACCAATGAACCCAATGATTGATCTTAACACCACCTTACTAGTATCTTGCTCATAAGTCTATGTCACTCGTATATGGCCCTTGTGAAACAGGTCTCTGAGACCTGTTTCATAATCATTCTTTATTTAAGACCAATCTTTTCACTCTAAGAGTGACCACTTAAGATAAGTCATTTAGGAATGACTACTAGTGTTTCAGAACAAGTTGTCACTCCTATTGGAACATAAGACTGGTCCTATAGAAACAGCTGTCAATTAGACATAGGGGCAGTAATCAAGATCAATTGTAAGGTCACTCACAGGCCAATTATCCGGCTAGTAAGATCAATCACCTAGGTGCAGACCATGGCTTTACTTCATTATTCCATGATAGAAAATGGTATTAAAAGGGGGAATTTCCATTTGATATATGCCTGACTTCATACATTAGAAAATATTGTGGGATTTCACTTGTTGATAGGATTTTTCACATTTATGTGTACCCTCAACCTTCCACATAACTCAGCTACTTTATGTTGGTCATAAGTCACTCTTACATTGACCCTTTACTAGTAAGTTTCACTCCCCATTTAGTTTTGAAACACTTCCCCTAAGGCTAAGAAGCCTAAGATCAATCTTAGGATGACCATAGGAGTGATCTTGCTCTTACACCAATCTTACTCGTACATGGTGGTTGTGAAACAGGTCTCTGGCCTGACGTGACTCTGCATGTGGTATAAGGAAACGAGTAGGGCTAAGGTGAACACATAATTATATAGTTCAAGCTGTTGAAGGGAAAGAGAATACTTATTTCCATTCTAATCCATCCTCCGATAGTCTTCCAACACTTTGAACAGAGGCCGATTATGGAGAGGGGGAAATAGAAAGGGGTACAGACAGACATTGGAGAGAAAGAGGAAAGTGTATGGGGATAAGGGGACAACCGGCAGCAGCCAGCTATATGTGGGGTTAAATAAATAACGGGGTTCTTTCTATTCCCTTTGATGTTGCAGTGGAACTGGAGAGCTGCACTACTATATGGGTGAGTAGTGGGAAGGTCGAGAGTCATCCAGACTCGGGGGTCAAACTGTGATCTAGTGAGACTGGCTGAGGTTCGGAATGGTGTGTATTCACAAAAGAGACCCTCCAGTGGGCGCCACTAGTCCCCCCCATCGGAAACGGAAGTGACTTCGGCGTCTGACTTCAAAGCAGTGCCTCCGGGTGGCGAATTTAATCAGGTTAATAGCAGGCAATATCACTGACCGGCGTGCCGAGTCAATACAGCGTAAAACACTCACAAAGACAACGTGATATTGGTATAGAACGGCAAAAACTAAGGGCAAACCAGCAACTGTGATCAAAAAGGCAAACGTGCTACGTCTGCATTATTTTTCATACTCGGGATCAGACATCGATTTATACATCTATACTGCCTGTGGGAAGTAGCGACTTTCATGGGGGATAGGCAGATGAAATGCACTAGCCCATAAACTTGACAGCCACCCTCTTTCTAGTATATATCGTCTCTAAGACAAGTTGCTACTTTTATGGACGCTGTAATGCAGTGTGTAACAATGTATACATGTACATGTATATACACTCCTCTATATCAGTGAGTATCCTTGGTATAGCTGAAGGTAGTATTGAGCCGCAGAGTGCGTTGGGTGGCACCATGATTGGTAGGTGGCATGTGGGGAGGGTCTGATGTGTTTTAATGTGGCTGGTATTGATGGACCGGAGCAGGATTAAGGCATTAGGGGCCCGGCCCACCCGCTGTATACCGGTGATCCTTACCAATCCTACCCGCCTAATGACGGGCGCCCCAGGCGGCTGCACGCCGTGTACCCCCGGGGGACGGGGACCTACTTCCCTGCCATCTGTCTAGCATGGCCCTGCCCCACCCGACTGTCACCAACACTGCCACCAACACCACCCCTATTCCCCAACCAGCACAGATCTATCCATCATCATCAGCACTTGCAGTCTACGACCAGCAGAATAACCAGTTGACCAAGCAGACAGAGGCCGAGTTCCTAATATAAGGTAGACAGTGGTAGATACATTTTGATACTCGGCGAAACCATCAGCTGGCGGTTTGGGAATATCACATGTACAATCATCTTGGCTTTCTACTACAACTATAAAGGCATTAATGCAAGCAGTGTCTTTTATCTAACTTCACCGTCTAGGGAATTATTACAGCATCCTTTATGGCATATATACACTGTTGTGAAATGGAACCCTGCTGATATAACATGTTATTAGGTTCGAAAGATATATGTGGTATCATAACAATTCTGTATATAGGCCAAAGTATTTTGTAACTTAAAGGGTATTCTCTGGTGAATGCGGCAGTTCTGTCGCTGACATGGTAATATTACATCGTTTTAAAGGAGAACCAATAGAAAGGCCAATGGCTGTCTGGGATTCATTTAATATACATTTATCTCTATCAGACCAGTGGCCTTTACCCCACAACCTCATAATTCATACGCCTCAACATGTGCATAAGTTTATCAGTCTAGTTATGTATCTGCATATCATGAATTTCATTTAGCCAACACCAGGGACAAGGTAAGATGCACTGCCACAAAGGGCAAAGGGGAGGAGGGTCGAGGATATGACAACGATGGATATGGCAGGCAATCAGGGGAGACAGGGGTGAAATAAGGTAGATAGGTGGATGTCTCTTGCTCCTTTCAAAGGGACCACACTGGACTGCGACAAACAATTTTATTATTATTTATTTCTATGTGGATTTTTAGAGGAAATTATGTCAAAATTGATTTATCATTCTTACCATTGAAAACGCATTCATCACACTTTCTCTCTTTTCCCTGCTTTTCACGCCATCCTGGCATGTGTCCAGTTTATGTGAAAGTCAGAAACAAAGAAAACTGCTGACACAGGTTCCTATCGACACCTAATGCCAATGTCGAAAAGGCTTACATATAAAGATAGCTGCAGTGGAAGAAGATTATTCTTATGGCTTCTGAGCCATGTTCGTTATTACATGGCAGATATAGATCATAAAAAGGGAACATCGATCGGGCCTATGACATGAGAGTGGAACGTGTACATGGATGATTACCCTGAGGACATTTGGTATACATAGACAGACCTTATACGAAACTTAAGGCTGCTGGGTGGTGTTTCCAGGATCGATTCATCACCCAGGTTCACCAATTCCTCTGCTGCCAGCAAAGTAACGAATACAGCTGTCGATTGGCGGCGGCCAAGGCAACCCCACTCCCCTCTTTGGCCAGGCCTCCTTTCTTCAGGAGAAGACCCGAGCCGATTCTGAGCTGCACTTCAGGGGAAATGGCTTTGGCTTAGTGTTCCCCGATCGTCGGGCCCTTGTGAGATCGCCTCATCCATTGACAGCTTGCCTCAGGCCTGGAAACCAGTGGGTGAGCAGCTCATATACCCACCAGTGAGCAGCTCACGGCCCAACAGGGAAGCCAACCATCCCAAGGCAGCACCGCTCTTCAGCTTTGGATCCGGCGGGGGCGGGGTGGCCTGGTGGGATCTGGGTGAGTTACATCAGGCCACCCTGGGGCAAGGATCCACTCCTCACCTGAGTCACCTCCATGTGGTTTATATGATGTATCTGAGTACTCCCTGTGCGCCATCCCTGATTCGCCATATCTACCACCCACCCCTTGTCATTCAAGCATCGCTGTATGCTGTACTGGTCCCCCGGCCTTCGATTCCTATGGCGAATGTCCACCGTGGCTATCTGAAACCAGTCTGTATTCCCCATCCACAATTGGGGATTACTCTACCATGTCAGGGTCCTCCTGAATCCTCCTTCCTTTCCAACGGCCTATTGCAATCCCCCTCCCGTCCCCTACTCTTTCACGCCACACCTCCACTGCATCCATGCGCCGTGAATGAAGACGGATGATAACCGCCAGGGTGTTTAAGGCGTCTAGGTTGGCATGGCAACCCGAGAGAATTTCAATGTAGCCGCGTGTGGGCTGGAGTCCATAATTGGGGCCTAGTCCTTAGCGTCAGACACTAGTCCCCTGGACTGCCATTACTCTGTCTCCTTGCTCTACCCCTTCCTTTCTATACTCCCCTCCTTTCGTGGTCCAAGGGTTACAGGGCGGACTTTCCTTCTCTTCATCCCGGCCCTACTGCCTTAATTGAATTTCACCGCGACCAGTCGTCCCCGAAGAAACTCTAGCCCTAATCAATAGCGAGACTGTAGCTTGGAGAATGTAAAAACGAGACGGTGCCTTAAATCACTTTGTTAACGCTGTTATCCACTGTGGAAGAAAATGAAACCGGAAATCCCCTTTCTCCTCCAACCACTTATCTAATTATTTGACAGTGTGTCCATTGACTAGGTGGGAATATTGAAAAGCATTATAAGTTTGGCAGCAGCACTGCCACAACATTACAGTCTGCAAGGGAATTTCAAAGTGCTGATGGTGAAAGGGAGATGATGCAATTTTCACTGAGCTCTAAAAAGGCAGAATACCATTAAGATGGGTGTGGACCACTAAAATCGACATGGCGACATGGTGTATTTTAGGCTTAGTGACATGGGACAAGAACAATTTCTTAAAATCGATTTGGTGACATGACCATTTCTGAAAATTGACATTGGGACATGGCCATTTTTTTAAATCGACATGTGACATGGGGGATCCCCCATCCACACCCCCCCCCCCCAGCAAATTGTCGTGAGTCCTCGTCAACCTGTGTGAAGTGGCTCACCCATGTCGCTAGATGGAACACGACGTCGTTATAGCACAAGATCACCAGGAATAGCAATTGCTATGCCACGTGAGTCTAACACACAGTGGCAAAAGATGACGGAATGAGTTATCACTCAAAAAGGAGTCACCATTGATGACCAATCATGACGACAGATGACGACAATTTGCTGGGCCATTAAGGGTGTGTTTGTAGTCAGCCTCGATGTCTAAGTATCACACAACCTGCACCATCAGCATTCACACATCATGACTCGATGAGAACTGAGGCACTATTTCTTCACACTGTCTCATTATCTTCAGCTCTACACTGCAAATACTTGGATGATACGTGCCTGGCTGTGGATATATGTATTTTTCTCCCCTCGACCCGGAATCCAAAAGAGGATATTGAATAAGCATTGTTACCTAGGTAGCCTCACAATGGAACTGCAGGGTTTTGCAAATTAATCATGCCCGAGGAGAACGCCTGTTTTATTCTACCAATGAATTGTTCCAAACCTGAAGAGAGGAGCTGCATGGATTAAGCTATGACGTATACAGGGCGGGCAAGGGTGGGGATGGGATCTCTCACCACTGGAGATATGTTAGAACCGTGGTAACCCTAGCACCTCCTAGTAAAGCAAACTCCGATTGACAGAAAGGAATGCAATATAGCTATAAAGGCCCTGATGAAGGTAAGGTTTATCCTCAGGGTACATTGAATGGCCATCCATCACGCTCCAATGAATGATTTGACCTATTGTCCTATTGTCTATCAAGATCAATCCAACAGCAGGACGAAGCGCAGATGCGTACGTATTGACTATCAGTCTGTAATAAAACCTGGGAGATGTTAGGGGGGCTTCATGAATAGTTTAGGGGCAAATAGTTTAAATGCAAAAGTACATAGATCCGTATGATCATTTAGAAAATAACTTAAGGTCAAAAGTCATAGAAACAGAGCTTTTCCTATTTTGGCACTTCCGTCAGCCCCTGTACTTAGATTTTTTAATTTTTTCTTGTTTTTCTTTGCATATATCATCGGGCTCAATGAGTTCTTCATGTTACATATAGGTTTTTGGGGTGGACAATTTATATTTTAGCCTCCAGGGCCTCAAAATAGGCCAAAATTGACCCTAAATGAGCAGAAAAATCCCCCAAAAACATATAAAATTTTCAGGAAATCATACCAAATATGTGTGTTTCCATTTATGTTACATATATTTGGTGGTTGGACATTGTATCAGAGCCAAACATTCCCCACCTGGCCTCATTTCTTGTATATTATGGGAGCATTTGAAGTTTGGTGAAGGTGTGTGTCTTGGCGAGTGATTCAGCCTTATACCCCCCTCCCCTAAAATTCAGAGAGGTCAATGGGTTCAAATATGCCTTTAAAAATAGAGTAAGGTTATATCTAATGTGTGTAAAAAAAATGGGAGGGATCCATTGATGAACATGGAAATGAGAGGCCCATACCTGATCTCGGCAAGACAACCCATTCTCAAGAAGACATTCTCGGGAAGACAGAATAAAATGATTTTTCCTCCTCCTGTACAGAATTTATATATTTAACTATCATGACTATATGGGTTAATAACCTACAAGATTTACCTAAATCTTCATGTAGAAAATTTGGTTATTGCCCACAATTTTGCAACAGCACAGCAAAGAGAAGTAGATTTTTGTCTTCCCGAATCAGTGTCTTGGCAAGTGATTTCTACTTAACATAGCATGTTCAGGACTCAATTTCTTACATAAATTATGATTGGATTATCATGAAACCTGATTAGCTAGACTATTTTGACCTGCAGAATATGGAAATGTTAATGTTAGATGTGTCCTTATTATCATAAAATGCACATACTTTTAATAAAAGTTTACAGCAATTCTGTTCACATTTCTTGTCTGGATAATTAAATATTATTCCTGCCTCGTCTATCTACAATTGATATATCTAACTGTTCTAACTATATCAGTATTTTCCCCCTAACATGTACCTAAGTATCCAATGTATAGAAGATTTGGTTATTGTACATCCTATGGAACAGCAGAGCTAGGAAGAAACTTTTTGTCTTCCAGAATCAGTGTCTTGGTGAGTGATTTTTGCTTAACATAGCATGTTCAGGACTCAATTTCTTACATAAATTATGATTGGATTATCATGAAACTTGGTGATCTAGACCATCTTGACCTGCAGATTATGGGAATTAAGGTTTTATTGATATCAGCTGTGTCTTTATTATCATGAAATGCACATACTTTTAATACTCGTTTATCGCGATTCTGTTCACATTTCTTGTCTGAACAAAAAAAAAATCAAAAACTCTGCCCTCCAAGTGTACAGTAAATATATTTAGCTTTTCTAACTATGTCAATAACTTTTCCCTGACACATACCTAAGTACCCAATTTGTAAAAACTTTGGTTACTCCTCATCCTTTGGAACAGTAAAGCTGGGAAGTGGAATTTTGTCTTCCCGAAAGTATGTCTTCCCGAGTGATTTTTGAGTGACAGGCCATGTTTAATTGAAATTCCTAGGTGTTTCTAGATTTTTCCCCCATTAAACCTATAATTATGTCACCTGAAAGCAAATATCATGGGCATTGACTACCTTATAATTAATTATTCCTAACTAACTCTGTCTCCCTTTTATGAACAATGGCAGATAATTAACATTTTATGCTCTGGAATTTACTTAAAATCCCATATCAGCCCTACAGGATAATGATCCATTGACAAAGCAAAATCACAGAATATCTAGCTAAAACTCTATGAGCCCAACATTTAGACCCAGTTGTACAAGAATAATAACATAAAAGACCATTATTGATATATAAAAGCACATATGGGAGGCATTAAGGGTATTTAACCCCAATTATCACTCGCCAAGACACTGTTTCTAGGGTATATACCTTTAGGTTTTGCCATAGCAACCGTTTTTGTATTTAACTAATAATATTTCAAGAGGAGGTACTCCTAGGTTTGGTCTCAGCCCCCCCCCCCAGCTCCAGGGGGGGGGGATATGCTCTGTTTCAATGACTTTCGATCTTAATTCACATTGTGTGGTGTCTTAAGGGAGTGGTCATTATATATCAACAGGAGGGGGGCTTTGAGGGGGGGCTAAACATTTCAGACCCCTCCCGAGGGGGGGCTAAAAAATTTGGCGTCGAGGGGGAGGCGTAAAATTTTTTCGCGCATCTGTGCGAAACCCCCCCAGCACACACTGCATTAGCGCATCATGGTGTTCAAGGAACACAGCTGGATCATTTCAGTTCCCCTGAACTTGATAAGATATGTATTGGCCCCAAACTATACAAGTGCATGGCATCTCCTGTGTCCCCTTTACCCTTGTATGTTTTTACTTTTTGTAAATTGCATCTCACTTTCACATTTTGGGTCACTTTGCTGAAGGTAGTCTGCTTGTGCACAGGAAGGTATATCTTTTGGCCTGATGCTAGATCCTTTGGCCTGCTTCTAGAACCTCTTGATTGGTCTAACAATTAGCACACTATTCCTTTTTTCTATTGTTGATTGTCTGTTTTTTCTTTGACTGATCTCATTCCTGCCTGTATGTTTATGTACATTGGCTACTGGCCAAGTACATTATTATTTTTAAATGTCATCTGGTCGAATTTCTGAATACAATGCATCTCGGATGTGACAATTCATGAATAATAGAGTGTGCTTACACTCTTTGAACCAAAAACATGTCACTTTCGGCCTGTTGTGATTGGTCTATACATAACTATCAACAGCAGATTTTTATTGATTGAAATCTACATAACCAGAGGAAAATTGACATTTCTGGTTGTAATTCTCAGCATGCCCCACTGAGAGGTACAGCCATAACTAAAAGCATGTGCAAGCAGTTCTCACCGGTGAGAACTGCTTGGTAGGATGTAGATTCTCAGAAGCCTCTTCCTAGTTCCAGATATCGCTTTCATCACCACTCACCAGCATTTCTCTTTAACAGCTTCACATTCAATGCACTTCAGCATTGGTAGGAAATGCGTTATAAACTGGCCCCCTTCCCCTAACGGATTGCAGGGAATTAACCTTTCCAAACAGGCAAAAGTGATTATTGGAAACTGCGCCTTCTATGAAGCGCCTTCTATGAAGTGGCTGTTTTATCCACAACAGGAGAAGCAGGCGGGCAACATTCTGAAGGCTCGCCATAAAGCAAGTGAACATTGACTGACAATATAAAGCATTCCTTTTTTTTATCAAAGCATGTGACATCGATACATGTACTAGATAACTCTTGATGAATCATTTTAGCCAAACTGTTAAGCTTACCTCAATTAATCCATGTTCATAAGCACGTGAAATACTGCCATAACCATTGTCAAATGGAGTGTCCAAAATCTCAGTAACCGGGAGAAGCCTCTGCCGTATCCGTGCTCGGCTAGTCCGTTGGGATCGTTCCGGACCTCCTCTGCCCGCCTTGCCACAAGGGGGCGGGTGCTGAATGTCAGCGGGCTCTCCGCCAGGTGTCCCTACACATCAAAGGGACGCTAACCTGGAGGTTGGAAACTGCCCTGTGGCGCCCTGCGTCCTTTCCATGGGATCCAAGACCTGCCAGGTAAGGATAAGGGTAAGCAAGAGAGTCTGTGGGAAGCTGTGAGGGCTTGTAGGTTAGTACCTGATGGGTGCCCAGGGAGATGTATTTGAATGTGAAGGCGTGCCCACTGCGTGATGATGTGTGTTACCTGGTGAGCTGCTCACTCTGCACATGGGGAGCTGCTTTCTGCTGCTGCCTTCTCCCAGCGCCAACTGCTCCCGCAACTCCCCGCCACCCTCACAGACTGTCACAGCCAGCGTGCGGCGGTGGAGAGTGTTTGGCAGTCACGTGCAGCCAGCAACCATTGGGGGAGGAACCAGCCGAGACCATCTCCACCCCAGCCACTCCTGGCATTGCAGAGAGGCAGTTAACCGTACCAGGGTAGCATAACCCACACTGGATCCCTTGTCATTGGATGTCATTATATTTGTAGAATAATTATATCTTATAACGGTGGAACCACAGAACCTACGTAGACAACATGGGGTATGGGACTCTAAAGAAAAAATACCATTGCAAAGAACATGCCTATAGGGCTAGGTGTTTGCTACCTGCTGCTTAGATAGAATAGAGGGGTGGGATAAGAATGGAGAATGAGCTGGTATTGGAAGGTTTTATCTAAGGGGTGACCCTTGTCTAAGTTGGAAGAACAAATAGATAGGGTGGCGCTGGAGGCGTTATAAGGTAGGGATAGGTGGGGGATCCAATCTCAAATGGGTTCGCCAGGAAGATTAGTCATGATCCAACACAGCTCTCCGGCAACCAGGTAGACGGTAAAAGAAGTGACTTCAGTTAGAGCTTGAGGGAAGACATTGTGCAATATCATGCAGAAGATGATTTTGCAGTAGGGGGTTGACAAGAGGGATGGCTAGTGCAGTCACCCCCTCCCCTCCCCTTGTGACTATTGAACTATGTCCTCACATGGAGATGCTCTCTCTCCCCCTCAGGGATATTCTGTGCTTGATATGATCGTCTCATCCCCCTTTTATCTAGTTAGCATTCATGAATTATCCCTTTGATAACAGAATATCCACTGCAACAAGGGAATGATTTCAGGCCATCCATCTCTTATCTACCAGTTGTCTGCAGAAAACATGGATATAACTAACACGTTGATGGTGAAATGCAAAATGCTATGGACATCAAGATTGTTCTCAAGGATATTCAATTTAAAGCCATACAAGGCTAACGTTGTTTATATGGAAGCTTTTGATTCTAAATTCCAATTCCCTCTGTTCGAGTGTATACATTCTACCTCCCATGTTTTGTGTAGACATGTATATTACTATGGGAAGACCATGGCAGAAAGGACAGGTGCACCTGCATGATTTGAATGTGCTTTCAATGTATTTCCATATATGTTTATCTTTTACTTTACGTCGAGAGCTAGGAATAGAAAAAAAGGGTGTGTGACATATATCCCCTCCCTTAGGGCAGTCTCTTTCTAATAGCAGTGTGCTGTTTCCTGCAAAAAGAAAAAATCATGTAAGGTAAATCTGATACATTTACAGCTGAGGTTAGATCATCTGACCACCTCCAGCACAGCCCGGTTATCGATCAGGCACGCAACGGACTGTAACCGTGCGCCTAAATTCAATCTGCCTATTGGCCTGTCAGTGTTTAACATTGATCTAGGTATTGGTCCCTCTGGAGCCACCCATAAATGCGATTTCCCCAAGGCCTCTATAGTATCAAAGAAATGATTTAAGAGAGTCAGGAGCAGCTCACTTCTGCTTACTGCTCAAGGCTAATGCTGTCCACGTTTGGCACAAGTCATCTCACTCACTCCCTCCTACTGCTTTGACAGTGTCACCTTCTGCTTATCGGATTTATAACTGTTATTGAATTCCGACTTTTTCTATATAGGTTACTTGTGTTAGTCTGGTCATTATATTTTTCCAGCATGAACTTAACTTTCTCCAAACTCAACACTTCGAAACTACCTGGCCCGTTGTAGATTGATATTGTTAATTATGAAAGACGAAGATCAATCCACGTAGTATAAATGATGATACATTTTTTGGTGTAGGTGAAACTATAGCCTTTCTGGATGTACGTGAAATTATAACCTTCATTTACATGTAAATAGCATGCTGAAAACAGGCTTTCCAACCCCGTGCAAGTATAAAATCACTCGTTTATAGACACTCTTAAAGCTTTAATAGCTAGCATATAAAACCAGCTGAAAATTCAAACCCACGTGTTGTGCTTCATTTCCCTATAGTAGACTGATTTACCTTCTGAATACGTATGGGCCTGGGGAAATTTACCCTTGCATGCCCCTGTAATCCAACATACAGCTGGTCAATTGTACCATAGCATGCATCTAGTTGTCTCTGAATTAGGATCTTGTTGTCTCTTATTTATCTTGCTCGGCTTAGACTACCTCTAGAGCTATTCATTTCGGACCAATCAGAGCAGGATTCAGGTCTTCCCCTGAGGAGACTTACCGTGAAGGGGACTTTCATTACAAACTATCCAACCCAAGCATAGTTCATTAATGAGCATGTCCCTTTGCAATAAAGTACACCAAAGGAATGATACACAGCCCCTGTCCTCTATATCACGTGCCTCTATGTGCCCTGTTACCCCTATATAAAAAGCAGGAAGTGTGACATATTTACTTGATATAGTACCCACACACGTGGGAGGGGGCTGCTCTTTGGGCGCATGAAACCCTTATGTAGAGGAGGTCCTCCCCTCAGTGCCTCCATCTTCTGGAAGCTTTGTGCTGCCATCCAGAGGCCTTAGGGAGCGTTCATTATTTATGGCAGGGGGGGGACGACAATCTGTCAGAATGAATACGTCAGAAAAAACTGACCCCCCCCCCTTCGGAATGGGTTGAAAAAAAATGACCCCCCCTTTCGGAATGGGTTGAAAAAAAATGACCCCCCCCTTAGGAATGGGTTGAAAAAAAATGACCCCCCCCCCCCAGAATAAATTGAAAGAAAATGACTCCCACCACATTTAACTACGTTCAACAGAGGCTACATCAGGTCCATTCATTATACAAGGTGATATTAGCAGCTTTAGAACCATTTCAGTTATGTGTCATCTTTTGAACAGTCAAATTGTGAATACACTGCTGTTGATTGATTTACCTCTAGGTAAAATATCAATTTGAAGGCTAGCATGGATAAGACGTACGTGCGTGCGCATTTTTTTAGCTGGTTTCTGTGAATTTGTGAACGATCTTTGAGCAGGTACCCATATTGTTTTTCCCGTGCTAGCCCCCCTTTAAGGGCCGGCTAGCATGGGCTACTACTGATGCAGCTAAAATAGGTATGTATTAGTAAAATATTCCATGTGACCTACTCCTGACCAATGGAAAAATTGTTCTGATTGAGGGACTTGGTTCTGGTTTCTTTTTCAAAAACTTTATATACGGTACAGAAATAAACTTTTGTAGCTTGTCTTTCTCTTTAGATTTCATTGTAATCTCAGTTTTTATATCAATTTGAAGGGTGTTATAGACATTATTCTTGTCAGGGTTGATTTCATCAATGGGTGAAAACAAGAGTTAAATCTGGAAAGATCTGATTGCGAGTTGCGGTGATTTTAGCATGTAACATTTTTTACTACTGACAACTTTGTTGGTGCCCTGTTCACTCTCGTGAGGTGTATGGTGTAGCACCACAAAGTGTTGTTTGTGGTGTACCATACCCTTCCCTGTACCCTTTTAAAGGAAAGTACTTATTTTCATGATGACATCTTTTGAAACAATCAGCAGGGCGAGCAAAAGAACAAGGAACATTGTGTCACAAATTGGGCCAAATACTTCAATCTCAAGAGCTGAACAGTGTTACACCCCAGGGAAAACTGTATACATATACCATAGTGGTAGTGACTGGCCTCATCCATGTTTTAAAGGGGGCTTATCATGTCAAATTTTAATATGGGTACCTGCCAAAAGATCTTTCACAAATCTGTAGGAACCAGCGGAAAAATTCCGATGCCCCGATTGGTCAAGGAGTGGTCATGTGAGTTTGTAACACAGGTACCGGTACATCTTAACCGTGCTAACCGCCCTTTGACACAGAAAGGAGTAAGACTCTGATCATATAACATAATCAAAAGGATATGAATTATAGGTAGCTGGTAACAAAATGTTGGGCAGAATTATATCTAGAATTATTACTGAAAACCAAATAGTTAAAATTCGCGACGCGTCGCGAAAATTTTTGTTCCTTTGTCATAAAATTTGCATCACATTGGCAAATACCTCCCAACAGGAAACTACCTGGCCCTCGGGAATGGGTTAAAAAAAAATGACCCCCCCTCTAAGAATAGGATGAAAAAAAGCGACCCCCCCTCTAAGAATAGGTTGAAAATAAATGACCCCCCCCTTTGAATACCTCCAAAAAAAATGACCCCCCCCCTTCATTTGGTCATCCCCCCCTGCCATAAATAATGAACGCTCCCTTAGGCCCATTTTCCACCACCCGATACGGCCCCTCTACCGGCCGCTAGACCCATAGTAGATGCTATTTTCGGCCGACAGAGACCATGCCCCACCATTGAACCCTATGGCAGCCCCGTCGCCCCAGGTGGTTGTGTAGGGCAGCTATCGGCTGATAGAGCACTCATATCGGGTGGTGGAAAATGGCCCTTATGTAGAGCCCCCACCACTGCCACCACCATAAAGGGTAGAGGGAGACTCCAGGAGAGCTCTGATGCTATAAACAAAGGTGCTGCCAGCTGAGGAACCTCCTTGGTAAAAGAACATGTATATATAGGAAAGGAGAGCATTTGTCTGCAATGCAGGGGGCCTCTGTAAAAGATTCCCTACTGAGTAGTTTGAGCTTATGCAGAACGTATAATTAGGCTTTGCTAATTAGAACGGGGGAGGGGGTGTATACACAGGGGTCTGATTAACGGAGGCTGCTGAATTGATCTGATTTAAGCAGGGAGAGATAGGAGACAGACGTATGAAGAAGTCCCTGGCAGGCCATTAGGACAAGCTTTGATTGTAATAACGATTGGAATGTGCATTGGCTGCTATTAATGACCATTCCGCACATCTTCTTTGAAACGTCTTCCCGTCTTTACCCCTAACACGAACGTGACCTCCAACTCAGTAATCATTTGGCAAGAAATCTCTATTATTCTACGTTTGTAGATCCTGCTGTCACGGAGGGATACACTCTCCCCATTGGCCTAATCTGGCGGCCGCAAACTTGGGACTACACACTACTATTCCTAGATCCATCACTTGCCTTTCTTAGCCTTGTCGGAGGGTATATTAATTGTGCCAAAAGTATGGTGTCTCTAGGGGAGGCAGCTTTATAGGGGGTAAATCATGGTTTATTGTGTAGTTAACAATATGATTTTTCCCCATTTTGCTGCATGTGGTATTTACATAACGCTACACCTTGTGATTTAGACCCTTATTGGTATCTCCATCGGGTGTTGCAGGTGAAAATATGAAAACAAATTGTTTTTTGTTGTTGTTGAGAACTTTACCTTTTTCCACCCTTAAGAATATGCAATCAATAATTATAGTTTTTTATTTGAATTTACATCCCCTCATTACCCATAATTATAACAACATAATTATGCGTAGATATCTGTTAGTACTGGGTTTGATACAGAGGGAACATGGCCTGTTTAATTCACTGAAAATTTAACTGAAGGAACGAGGACCATATCAGTGCAATAACCACTTTTGCTATCCTTGCTTGGGGAATGGTTCTAGGGTTTTTCTTTCTATCCAGTAATACTCTGCCAAGGCAAGTAATCTCTTGCCTCCCTCACTCTTTGGATAAACGTTTATCTATTCTACCACAAACATTTTCACATCCTTGGTTTTGTTATGTCCTAGTTGATTAAAGTGCCAAGGTACATCAGTTGTACCTTCATTCTTGATGATACTGTTGAGATGATCTCCCAGTCTTTCCCTCAGGCCCCGGGCGTTATGTTTTCATCTGTTGTTGTTTTTAGTGCACCGTAGGTAATACCGAGGTATTATGATTCTCTACACCTTTCAATGTATTTGGTACACTTAAAGCCCCAAGGTCAACACACTTACCCAAGGTAGTCAAACTGATGATATAATGTTGTTAGAGTGACAACCTTGGTGCTGACTACCTTGGGTCCTCAATCTGACTACCCAAAGCTGTAGATTTGGGTATCGTCAACTTGAGCACCTAAAGTCCTCAGCGGTGAAGACCTTCAGTTAAAAACTGAAGTTCTGATCATCAAACATGAGTGGCACATACCTGCCACCTTATGAGTTTGTTATATATTTTCAACAGAATGCCATAGACTCATACTGAGGAGAGGTAGACTGAGGGAATCTACTGGAGGATTTTCAGTGTATAGTCCACTTAAGAATTCATGTGGATACTGTAAACAGCATTTGGGCATCTATCTAAACAGGGGTAAAGTATCTTCAGCTTTTGATGTCAAGCCCCAGATCTATCTTCTAGTATGCTATTTCACCAATAGAGGAGCTGTCACATACCTAATTTCTTGGAAAAATAATTTTGAATATCTCCCTGCTAGCTGTGAGACGCCGTCTCTGTCCAGGCTTTCTCATGTTTTGTGGGTTAAACTGTGTCAAACCTAGTAGATTACACAGAGTTAAATATCGATTTCAATGCTTTGATAATGATGTCTTATACTATGGTGTCTCCTAGCTTGACAACAATATTTTCGGGCAAGGCTATGATCCAGATCAAAGGATGAAGAAAGGCAATGGCTCAATTTCTTTATTCGCATATCATAAGAAACTATAAACATATATAATATTTTGTCAAGTGTCAATTGACAATAAATAGGTCCTCTTCACATGTAATATAGGTATATGAATTTCAAATGGCCACAACATAAGACTGCATGCAGTGCATTTAGCTTAAAACGTCCTGACGCTCCTGAATTTCACAAAGAGTATTTCCTCAATTGATGATTATATCAATCACCACAGATCACCACTTTCCCAGTACTGTCTCCGTCCTGGGTCTCTGTCTAGTGTCTTAGTAAGTATCAGCTTAAAACCAGTCCCAGTTCCATCAGCCAGAACAGTCAGGCGCTTTAAAAAAAGGATATTTTCCTTAAATCAAATAATGGCTGAAGAAACACAGTGAAAAGATTTGTTGAAGCTAAGTGTATATATCGTGCCTTCGTGACTTCACTCAACTGACACCTCTCTTTTGGTCATTTCCAGCTTAGCTACTTTACCTGACGTAGCTCTAGGCTCTGAGTTGGGAGTGGCTGGTGGTGCTGGGCTATTTACGTCATGTTGTGACGTAGAATTTACGTCATTGGTTGACGTCTCATTTACCGGCGTCTTAGGAGGAGCCGGCGGAGGAGCCGGTAAGTCATTGGTGTCATCTTTGATTACCTGACTCGTCAACAATTCCTGTTTTTCAGATGCTACAAGGTTACTTTCGTTTAGGAAAGTCTGACTGCGCGAGTGCATATTTGGAGTCTTTGGCACAAAGCCCATATATCCCTTCTCCTGTGCCTGCAAGGCTGAATTTTCCATCTGTTTGAAGATGTCCCTGCAGAATAGAGACAAAAGAAATCATGCATGCTCAACACACAGGTATAGACATCGCCTATAAGATCGATCATTGCATTAGACGTGCATTCAAATGAAAAATCACATGTAGAATCTCATCTAAAACAGACATTTTCTCATTTCTGGGAAGCTGTTTTATAAAAGAGGTTGCTAACCCTAATTCACCAGGACCTTATTGGAGCATTGCCATCAATCAACGAATATTTTCATAAACTTACCCGTAGAAGACCTTTCCGTCACCTTTCACATCCAATTTGATAATGACATCATCAACTTGTTCCTTTGTCAAAGGTGAAAAGATCTCCTAAAATGAGAAAATATATCGTGTTTATGGCAGTATGAATAGGCCCAAGCTGGCATGAACGCAATACGATGAGAGTGCATTCTGTAGGTCTATGATACTACATAGATAATTATCATGTTTATTCATAGGTAGATTATTGGTAGTAACACACCTGTTGAAAATTATACAAGACATTATTATAAGAAATGTACATACAACTTAATGACAAATTACAAAATCAAAACTTTACCTCCATGGCTGCTATGAAGTCATCAGGGCTCACACTATACGAGTGGTCAGCATCGAATTTGCCAAGCACATCCAATATCCGTATATCGTACTGGAAGATGTGCTCACGTAGAAGCAGTAGGGGGTCCCTCCGGAAGGGGTCAATAGCTGGTTTGCCTATGTCCTCTGGCGTGTTGCCCGAGCGTAACGTGGGTCCATGGAGCAGACGCAGTTGACGCTTCTGCTCCATGGTCTCACATAGCTTAAGCAGCTCACTCTCAACTGGGATGTCCTGTGTGGCAGGAGCAAGCAGGACAGTGTAAGCTGAGCAGCTGATGGGTGTATCAACATACGGTTTAATTTCACATAATTTACAAAATATATAGGAGCCTGCTGTCCTAATCCTTTTTACACATGGATACCACTATATCTTTCGTCGGCGCTCTCCTAATTTAATCAAAATAATAGCTCAAGAGCAGAGTATGAGAGTTTAACATGGCAATGCAGGGGTAGCTTGTATACTAATCTGATACTGCACATCTACTTATTAGTTTTCAGTAAAATATTTGGTTGCCAATGGGGTCACACATCATATCATCTAATGACTATTATATTTTACGCTGTTGGAGGAAAACTTACAGTGAGGTCTAAGCAGGTCAATTGGCTGTTCTCGTTGTCGTGTAGTGCATGCGCAATATCAATTGCTCCTTTTGTTGTTATTGGATTATTACCCATCTAAAGGTGAAAACAGCATGTCGAAAATGTTGAATACATGTATTATTACTGAGTTTAGAAGTTAATGAGTTGTGAGTTAATCATATAGACCTGATTATTCGAATTAGGTTCGGCAGTATTATGAACGAACCATCGGGAGGAATTCACTACCGTAATATCCTGTGTAGGAGGCACGGCTTATACGCAAAGTTGATAGTTCCCCTGGAGGGTCTTGCCAAAAGAGAGACGTGAACCAAAAAAGAAAATGTGCAAGTTTTTGTATTGCTAAAAGATTGTCTTGATAATCATTTTGATAAAACGTGCACTCTTTTTGACACCTCAGAACGATTTTTCCATACATTCTGCTGTATTACTTTTTGTCAATACTATGAAAACGATTTAAGCCATGCACATTTTTTTCAGCACTCTCTAAAATTTTTTAGAGATGTTCATCCTCGTTATCTTTTGGCAAGACTCTCCAGGATCCACAAGGGGGGGGGGGGCAACAAGTGTTTTAACACGACTGCAGCATAGGGGCCCGGGAGTTCAGACCATGCATGGCTTTTTGTATTTTGAAAATTCATCGAGGACAAATTATAGCAATTTTACTTCTTTTCTTTTGGCCAAATCCACGAACGCCAGGTTCGTCCTATGTGTGAGGTGCGCTTTGTGTACGGACTGATCCTTTTCCAAAGTTAAGAAGCAAATTGGTTATTAAATTTTTCTTGATAATATCCAATACATGAGAACTACAACCTTTAAACAATCGTCAATGATTAAATACCGTACTCTTAAAGTGACGAGATCCTCGTTTTTCCTCAGACCCTTAGCGATAGACCCAGCGGCATGTGCGTCTATTCTGTTTCCGCTGATGTCGACTTCTTGTAGCGACTCATTAACACCAATAGCGTCGCCGATCGCCGCACCTCCTTCTGGGCCCAGCCCATTCCACGCCAAATTTATCGTTTTCAATCGGATGTTTTCCTGCAAAGACACCAAGATGTATTTCACCTATAATATTCTATTTACAGATGACTGATAAAATCTAACGAAAGTGCAAGTACACTTGTTTGTATATCTTTGTAGATCATCATTCATTATGTAATTGTTTACATACATTATTATGAGAAAACTGTGAGTTTCATTTCAATACAGTCATGCTGCTTCATTTGTTGACAGTCATTAAGTGATAATTTCTGTCATTTTATATCTTTCAGAATCCATGCTATTTCCCTGTTGTTTTAGTCTAAGCTACCTTCATGTAATTTGCTAATGGATTCCATTCTATCGCAATGTGGATGAGGCTTAAATTATTCAATACGCATCTATCCCATTTCCATCCGACTCATAAACACTCTCCAATATAGAGAGCTTACCTTGAGTCCTCTTGCAATACACACAGCACCTTTCCTTCGTATTTGGTTCCAGCTGAGGTCAATCGTGTCTAATATGTCGTTAGCACCTGTGCCAGAACACATCCATCGTCATTACTGAGGAAATGGGCTAATCACCCACGTAATTAATGGGTCCAATTAATGTCATGGGAAGAAGTAATTCCCATAGCTACATGAATACTATAGAGATGCATGTTAAATGTTCTCATGAATTGTTCCAATTTACTGATTGTTCTACAGGTAGAAGGGACTGTTTCCCAGAACTAAGCCACCAAACTATGGGTATCGTCAGCGAATGCGCTACATATATTGTATTGAGGAAGTTCAGCAATGATTATTAATGATACTATGGAATCCCTGTGATAAGTTCTTACTGGAGCCCATATGATTGAAAAACGAAATACTTAAACAATTGTGAGGAGAATACAGCTGGCACCTTTTCATTTTTGGTGTTGTTTTGATGTGGAAAAGAATAATTCTTTTATCATTCAGGGATTGCCTTATAGATATAGGCCTAACAGATGATAACCATGTATGATCCAGCTATAGGAAATAGCCTACTAACCAATAGCAGGTCCAAGAACCTCTCCACTGTCAGATCCAAAGTGGTTGTAACTGAGATTCAGCTCCCGCAGGAATTTATTTTGCTGAAACCAAGGAAACATGTCATACATTTGTAGGACATTTTTTTTTTATATAATGTTGTAAAATGCCTCTATGGCACACTAGAAATAAAATATCATGTAATTTTTTTTACAGATCATCGCTGTTATCCTTTGGTAGCTAGATATATTCTGACTACAAGTATTGCAGAAGTGTCAATTAGAGCTTACCTCGAGAGCGTCTGCAAGTAATGTTGCATCTTTGTCTGTAAACCCATTATCTGAAAGCATCAAACATTGTAATATACTCTGTAAACTGTAGTATTTAATTTCCATAATCAGCCTGTACAGTTCGTCTATTCAAACGCCTTAATATTGTCGTTTTCTGTGTAACCATCAACCCTCCGACCAAAAAGATATTTTGAACCTATTATCAATAACCGAACTTCACCTGTTCACCTGCCTCCTTTCTTTTTTCCAGGCAGTGTTATTTTTATACCCATAGAATATATCCTACGATCCTAACGTGATTGTGGACAGGATATTCCATATCTGGCAAAATGTCACGTGAACTTACTGGATAAATCTAGTTTCCGAAGACCAGAATTGACGGACAACATTTTAGCCACGTGTGCGATACCAGCTGATCCTATTTTGTTTTCAGAAAGTGACTTAAAACAAGAGATACACCAAGTGAGACACCTCATACATCAACATGAGAACATAGAAGGTAATTCCATGGAGTAATGATGTTTCTGACAACTAATAATAAGTATAGAGAAATGTTAAAAGGAAATAACTGGAAATGCAGTACATGCATATATAATTATTATCAGACAGTATATTAAATAATTTATCCAAATGAACAGTTCTTTCACTTCCTGATGAGATTATTGCGGAGTATACATACTAGTTCAGAGATGTAGTCGTTTTCCTGTAACATCCTGCACATGAAGAAGGCCCCTGCAGCTTCCATCCAGTTCCCAGCCAGGTTAAGCCGCTCCAGGGTCATACTCTCCTAGGCCGAACGTACACAACACATAGTCACCAAGTCTAGGATATACACGCTTAAACCAATTAGCCCTTAAGGGAGCCTTAGGATCATTCAGGAATGTCCTCAGTGAGAATTATTTAAGGTCGAATCCCATGATGCAATTTACAGAGAAAAGTTTCTGCAATATAGACATCTGTAGCAATTTGGTGCACTCCCTGCATATTGCAAGAGCGAGAGGGAGGTATGATGGCAAGGAAACTCTTGTAGTTTGGTAGACAAATCAAGATTTAGCCATGAAGGTATGCTTGTCCCTTCAATTTGCAACCCAAGTTCCACTTTGCAATCTAATCCTTTATCCTATGTTGCAATATCGTCTGCATAAACTATACACAGAGTTCAATCTTAATCTAATTGTACACTGGGATTGCCCACATTAGCTTGCAATTTTAATATCAAATAGAATGGCATAGCAATTTTCAAATTCTTACTTGTTGCATAGGGTCTATATTGCAAGGCTGAGAGGCCATTTCTATTGCAACAGTGGGATTTGGAAATTGCAATAGTGTGTACCCAGAGTCCTTGTAATTTGCAGTATAGGCAAGGCCCCCTATTTGCAGAATCTTTTTAGGGATAGATCTCATCGTGGGATTCGACCTTTAGCAATTTAGTCTTGAGTGTTTAATGATTTTGTTAACTGTGGTTCAGTTATGCAGATTTAGCCTAGATATTTGCTAGGGTATCATAGCAAAGTGTGAATAGACATAATTATAATCTATCATTGCCTCGGCTAGGTATGAGTTTACCTTCAGTATTTTGGATATTGCCTGTGTTCCTTGTGGTCCCAGACCATGGTACCTCATGATGATCTCAGGCTCCTCCAGGTGCCGCATGAAGTACGAGACAGGGACCACCCCCAGCCTCTCACACTCACTTAGGTAGGCTGACTTCCCACCACCCTCCCCATCCTCTGACCCCTCCTCGTCATCTGAAAGTATATCATTATATGCTATCGATCAGCGTTATGTATGGGTATGAATTGATATTGTCATTTCAGAAGTTCAAGACTAATGCAACCTGGCAGTAGAGTAGTAGAGTGCATAAGCCTTTTGGTAATAAGTAATCATTGCCATGGCATCTATATAGGCTTTCGGGGCATGTCGACCTCAATTGATGAAAGGCCTAAATGCTTAACAAGAAAGCCAACAAAGAGAATATTACTCTTTGAATGGTAAGGGATAACCACCATGATAGATCATCACTTGTTTTCTTCTTCAGTGTGGGGAAAATCATTTCCATGAGACGTTCGGTTGAGGTGTAGCCAAAAAAAAGGATACAATGTCATATGAAATAGTGCTACGGCTACTGTATTTGTTCCACTCTATATTGAGAAGGTGTTTTGATGGAAGTGCTCACCTCTGTGATTACCTGAACGACCTTCCTCTAGGTCCGTGTCCCATTCCTCCTCTTCTGTTTTCTTTGTTCTCCGCCCGGAAGCTGGCCTTTTCTTGCGCGTGCGCCCTAGTCTGATCTGTGTGACACGGCCTGGAGTGACTGCATTGTTTGGGGACTCGGGACCACCCTCATCCTGTGGGGATAATTTCCTTATGAAAACAGGAGTGATATCTGCTAAAATGGCTTCAACCCTGCTAGCACTACTCATCTGAATGATGTCTTTTTTACGTAAATAACATGAGTTTTTACGTAAGAACGACGTAAATTGCACAAGTTGTGCTAGCTGGGAACTGTATGACTTCCGAGAAAGGGAAAATGTGACCTGGGCAGCGAAATTGGGGCTTATTTGCATCTGGCAAGATACTCAGAAAACGTGATTGAAATTGGACCAAAAAAAAAAAGGGTTTGTTTCCAATTACACGACCAACCCTAGCAAAACAGGTCAGATTTATTTTTACCATAGTAACAATACAAATAGAGGTACAAAAATGGCAGACCACTTTTTGGAAAGACCTCTTTCGGCTGATTAAGCCAGTATGCCAGTGTTCACAATACACTTTTTATTTACCGTAAATTCTCTTGTATAAGCCGTGGCTTATACCAGAATCCAAATCCAAATTAGGCTTATAGGATGATTCCAAAGTCTGGGTGTGGCTTATACGGGGGAATTTACGGTATTTGGCTTTGGCCAGACCTTTTAAGCTCAGAATTGGGGTTGCCAGAGGCAAAAAAAAAAGGATTAAAGAATTGCCATCCCCCAAAGCACATCATGGAATATGATGTGCTTGTTTTCCATGCCCTGACCCCGTGACTTGGTGTTGACCCATACCGTAAATCTTGGCGCATAAGATGCGGCTTATACACTGGGATTGCTTCATCTGCGTCCTATAGAACTTAACCCAACTCAGTACTAAAAGGACCACAAGTTGACCCCAGGTGGATCGTATAGTATTAAACCAAAGTCAAGGGGCATCCTATACATGAGGGGCATCCTATATGAGAGGATTTACGGTAATCCAGTAGATACTAGGGAGGTTTAGCGAGCACTGCGTGGGCAATATAAAACCCAGACGTGTAGCATACCTACAGCATTGGTAAGTCTGTGAAATCAGGAAAAGTCGTGGTTGCTAAACCTCCCTACTGTGTGATCATCTTGTTTTAGGATTGTAAAACCATGAAGGCATTGTAGTTAAGGCCTATTTTCAGGATACGTGAAATGTCAAGGTATCTTTTGTTAAATGTGTTTTCAGAGTTGAATTAGGGTAATTTTAGCGTGCTGAATTCAAATCTGCTGTATGCCCACACAAAGTCCTGTGGCATAGACCTCAAATCCAAGATGGCAGCCACCGAGGGATAATTTGGTGAGAAAATTGTTACGCCCCTCTCATGAGGGGTCCAAAATGTGTATGCCCCTCCCCTCAAACCCATCACCCACCCTGTTGATAAATAATGACCACTCCCTTACCGTACCGTCTTGTTTGAGGGCTGGTATTCATATTTATAAACGCCTGTCTTGTATAAGCGCCGGAGGTAGAGCAGTGTTGAAATATCTCTTAAGCACTAAAACTGTATCTTGAAATTATAAGCGCCTGTCTTGTGTAAGCCCCAGGGAAATGAGGTCGCCAAAATAAAGACCGCCGGGGCGCTTGAACACGACGATATGGTGTATATTGTTGGGTTGGACTATTGTGGCCGCATATCCTCTAAGATTCACATTGAAATTATTTTTCTTTTGATATATAACTTGCCTATATTGGACAGACGGAAGACCCCCCCCCCCCCCCACCAAAAAAAATCAATAAAAAAAAATCCGACCTACCGACCCTAGCATTGCAGTCCATGTAACTGGAAACACACCTCTCTTCTTTTTTGGCACTGGTGAGGAGAAAAAATGTACCTCATGCTTACATTTTTGCTCATGATTCAGAAAGTTGTGGTCCGATCAAAACAATTAAAAAAGCCCCAGATCCCCAGGACAAAGTACTTTCATGGAGTAGATTGTGCTGTTGGAGGGGGGGGGGCTAGGGAGGAGAGGGGGGCATGTTTTAGGGCAGTAGAGCTGGGAGTTTTAATTACCAGCTGCAGCGTCATTTTTGACCTTTCAACAAGAGAAAAATAATTTTAATAATGCACCCATGCTAGTTTGTCACGCCATAGAGCAGCAAATATTTGCCACATTGCCAAAATTATGCCAAAACCGTCTAGCTTCAGAATAGATTGAAATCCCCAATAAAATTATGACTTTTTGACTCTTTAGCCCCCATTTTGGTGCCCATGTCACAAATATTACCTCATTCCCTACAAGAGCAGAAGCTAATCTAGCAATTTATGTCACGGTTTCGAAAGAAACTTTCAAGAGAGAATTTTTGAATCCATACACAACGAGGTGCTGGCATGAATTCCCATTTCATTCAAGAGGTTGTTTCAATACAACGTTCCAGCTCATCCTCTCAAATCTTACTTGGCACTCAGACAGGCTAATCACGGTGCATTCACAGGACCCACTATCGCACACATACCTATAGTACATACAATATTTGGAGTGGTAACAGTGCAAGTTCATTACATCCATGCAGTTACTAAACAGCAGGAGGGCTGCCTACCACAGTATGCTGTGATAGTAAATTGTCTGCACCTGCAAAATCAGTATGCATGCAGCACCTGTGGTATAGGGAAAGCTGCAGGTCTGTTGCCACAAATCCAATCAGGAAATACACAGTTGGCACACTGTTAGTGAATGGCACTCCCACAACTCCTGTTCTAGCTGAATATTATAACACAAACTGAATGCTAGCACAACCAACCCTCTGTGCTAGCTAATTGCGATTTCATTATAAAGATTGAGAGCACTAACATTGCTATTTATATGCATTTCATTTGTCAACAAGAAACTGATAGTGTTGAAAGTGGAGAAGAAATACTCCGAATACATTTCAGACGTCTCTCTCTCTCTCTCTCTCTCTCTCTCTCTCTCTCTCTCTCACGGCTGAAGAGTAATGTTTAAAGTAGGAATAGTAAGGAAAGAAAAAAAAGAAACAGGAGAATTGAAAGTAAAATAACGTAAAGAAAGTGAAAATTAAAGACAGCTAGAGAAAACAAATAAATAAAAAACAGACACACACTACATGTTAACCCTTTAAGTCTAAGGGCTGCATAATATTCTCTGTTTGTCGTAAGAACTGGGGAGACTATTCGGCAGCGCGCCATTGGCATGACGCGCATTGGAGCAGTCGACCCTTCAGGAGTGCATCAATCCTCTAGGATCTGCGTAATGGGCCAATGCATCCTGGTGCCCTTAAACAGCTAAAGAGTTAAGAACAGGAATAGAGCTGTTGGTTGTCAGGTACCTTTATCTCGGTGATGAGGACAGAGCTGGAGGCGTCCTCATCCTCATCAGTAGACATGGCGTCCGCTGCCTCAAGACGCGCAGTGCTGGCTGACATACGGGACAGGCGGGCCTGGTGAGAAGAAAGCACATGTCACTAAATGATGGCAGAGGGAAGATGATGATATCGGAGGATTATTTCAAGCCCTCATACTAAATATCAAAATTGGGATTCTACAACTTGTTGAAAATAGACGATTATATTCTAATTTCATCCACAGTTGGTGTGGCATGACTAATCTCATAGCTGATTTCATTTTAGTATGCAAGCAGGCATGGATAATTTCCTAAAACAGGAAGTATCAAGCTGAATGTCTTGAAGCAACAGCTCTAGCTAGTGTGATACTGAGACATGGTGGCTGGCATATGTCAAAACGGCCATATAACCATGTGTACGTTTATGATAATGATATTGAACACGAGTATTATAATCATTCAACCGGATCTATCTTATTCCATTTACAGGATGGCTGGCTGAGGAGTTTGACTTGGTCAATGTAAGCATCATCTGCCAAGGATGATTAAGAAGGAAGATCTCATGCAAATTCTAAACGGTGTTTCTCCAGATACAAAGGGAACGTATACATGTGTTACATTAGCAAGATGACTTCATCATGTAATTATACGTGGAGATCTTATCAGAAATATAACATGTATTTGGAATCAATGGAACTAGGACCATTGCAGTACACAAGTGGGAGTTTGAAGGTGTTTTAAGAGTATGAAGATCTTATATTTTTCACATTATATCACGTCAGGTTTAAAGTGCTCGTTTATAAAAACCTACTTGTAGGTAGAGTACCTATAAACTTCTCCAGCGTTGGCTGAGTCCTCTCATAATACCGCTATTAAATTGACATAAGTAGCATACTGACCAAGCGATACAAGCACTAAAATGTTCTCAGACACTTTATGCATTTGGCAGTATATTCATAATGGTACAATTAGTCTGAGCAGTTAAAACAAATATCAATCATAGGTTATGATAATAATATTTAGGGCCGCTGTACAGGAAATACACGAGATTTATAATTACATATAAATATATATATATATATATATATATATATATATATATATATATATATATATATATATATATGTCCTACTGCGCATAATCCTCACCGCATGGTATTTGGCACAGATGGTTTAGATTTCTCCTGCCGCTGCTGCTCCACATAATGATATCACGCTGTACTAGTGACAACATACGATACAGGAAAGGTCTCATAAGGATTAACTAATCAAGAGAGACCTTTTTGGATACCTTATTGTGTTCTTGAGCATTTCTTGCTCCTTTCCCAAATAATTCCCAAAACAGCTCGCCAACATCAATTGTCACAGGTATGAATAAGTTATAGGTCGGCCAGTGGTTTGTACTCCCCCTGGCAGCCGGAAGGAAACCCCCTAATCAGTTAGCAATGAATTACTTATCCGTGGATGGTCATAACCAGTGTATTGGAAGAGGATTGAAGCTGACCTCGCCAACGTGATTTTATATCATGCAACCCTGGACCATCATTTCTAGATGATATGCAACATGTCGGGTGTAAAATGGAGTGTTTCATTGATTTAAGTTGCGCCACACCCAGAGTCTAGCCAGAGCTATTTTAAATATCAGTTGCATTTTATTCTGTTTGCCAGCACTTCATTAGTGCATCATGCCGACTCTCAAGGCGTGTATCAACCCTATAGGGTCTGCATGATGCCTGATTGCAGTCCTGACAAGTTACTCACTAGGCTGCATCCATGCATCATGACAGCCAACGGGCATGATGCTTTAATGCATGAGCGGCCCTGGAAAGGTTCACCTATTCTACCTGCCCTATCCTGCTGGGTGGCTAAAAATGTTAATCTGCCAATCCTATTCAATAGGTTATCTGAATAGATTAAATAGACTAACGGTAATGATAAGCTATCACAGATGTCTACTGTACTGTAAAACAAACGTTTAGTATGCAATGTACGGTTGGATACTATTAGATAATCTACAAGCTGTAACTTCAGGAAAGTAAATCTAAATTGGAATTGAGATAAGCCTAACATAGTCTACTGTAATCCCAGGCAATCTTACCAAAAGTGCTACATGTATAGCTCTACACACAGGATTAGCACAAATATGAGTCAAATATAAAGTGGAGCTCCAGAAGTGTACATATCCCAAGGCATCCAATACAATGACCATGGTCCCATGGAGGTGATTCCAGGTCCATATGGGGTAGTAGTCCACTTACCTTGCTGTGAAGGGAGGGGAGACGACTGACTGCTGATTTGGTCATATCCCTCTCAGCCGCCCTCTCCACGTCCCCCCAGTTCTGCTGCTCCTCCCCCTCCGACCCTCCATCCTCACTCTCCTGTTTGGGAAAATAGCAAACAATTAAACACAAATACTTACATTGTGGTTATTGTGGCAGCTGCTGCAGGCAGACATGGCTCGTCTAATGGCACAAGTCTTGATAGTCCTCCAGTTAGCCAGTCTACTCTGACTTCCTCCAGGTTTAGCTCTATGGAACTACTTTAGGCCCACTCAGAGGAAGGCCTTTTGATTGCAGGAGGCCCCATGGAGGGACCAGCCAGTTATGGGCCCATGGGTGGTACACGTATACATAAGCCTGACACACTACCGTTATATTATATGCCACAGTATTGATCAGAGAACTCCGGTTATGTTTGCCTGTCCATGACTAGAGTGTTATTCTCCACCCCCTAAGGAGTTGGCAGGCGCCGTATAAATAATATGGTAACAATGACATGGTCCTAATCAAGTCCCAGAAGTGGGAACTGCTTCCCCAGACGACCACCGAGAGTGTTTGTATGTGTAACTTTGAATAGGATATACCGGTACATGAAAAGGAATGGTTATGATCTTTATGGCATCATAAAATGTTGTAACTGTGGACGGCTAATCTGAAAATATTTTGATTTCAAGATACGGTTCCTATAATAATGGGGGAATTCCTCTATGGCACATTTTAAGACCATCTAGATTTATTATAGAATACACTTGAGTTTGAGTATTAAGGCAATCTATGTTATTAAGCATGGGCAAAAGCACCTAAACCTGTTCTTATCACTGCACTTAAGATAGCTAGCTGGTAATTAGCTATAACGAGAGTGGGATGTCGTGTTATCCCCGCAACATCAAATAAACCATGATAGCCTTTGATATCAGAAGCTATTCTGTGCTCCTCCTGATAATAATTTTAGTCATTGCTCTTACTATCAGTATTTTGCCTCATACTGAAATAAATCAGTACTGACATGTATGTGAATATTCCAATGATTCACACAAAACGTGTGATACAATTACACTGCTGCTGATGATCTTTACAAACTGGTTAACAATTTAGGACCTAAGTACAAAATATTCAAATTCAATATCACTCTAATTCTATGTGTAAGGAAAATGTGGGTGAGAGATTTGGAAAAGTTTGTAATAGTTCCCTTCTGTGATATTTGTTATGTATTTTATTATTTGTAAACATAAAATATGTGACTAGTTCTGGCACATACAAAGCAAGTGGAGATTGATGAAAAAGAGACAAAATCGTTCTGCACGTTAGCTATGCTACCACGAAAACAATGTGTATAATTGTCATTCGATCGATGCATGTAGAGGAAAATAAACATTTGGTTCAAATACCCTAAACGTCTAGGTAGATTGTTTGACACTGGCTTACCCGATTCTCTATATCATTGTGTGAACTGTAAAGGAGAGTTTCTACGTGACATGCTCATCTTGTGTGAGTAAGATGATTTTTGTGCTTCGTGTTATTCATGAAATTGTGTGTCCCAGCCAAGCAGAAATGCGGGTCCTCTAAGGACAGGCTATTTAATCATGAGCCTGTAGTGTGAAATGTTGTGGAATGACAAGTGAGCTACCCATTGTATCGTGTGATCCTACAATAGCATAAAAGAGCTGCTCATTGTATTTGCAGTCCTATGAAAACAAAAAGAAATGAGCTGCTCTTTAGATGACTGTTTACCGTTCTGCGCCTCATGGAGCCGCTCAGGTCCATGTGGGGCTCGTCTCGTAACCCATCCACAGCTCCACTGGATGGTGTCGACTACAAACACTTTTTGAGCTGCTCAGAGCTGCTCACCGAGCTATGGAGTGGTGTTACATTTGATGGCTTTTGGAGTGGCTTCCCCAATGAGCTGCTCATTCAGTCCCTTAGCAGATCCTCTGCTGATGGTCATCCACATACCTACAATCACACATACACCACAGCTGCGGCCACATACTAACTTGTTTCCCTCCGACCACGCTAGGGTCCCATCGATTTGGCGGTCGGTCCAATCAAAGAAAGCTGGTGTTATTAATACTTAATCAACAGCGTCTTCTCAAGCTGGCTGGGTAGGGGGTTCTTTTCTGTATGTGCGTGCGTGTGACACGTGGGTTATTATGTACTGCACGTGGAGTCTTTGTGCTTCACGAAGTCTTTGTACACGTTGAATGCAGACCGCTGCTCGACTGGTGATTACACCAAGGTGCTTGCCAACATATTTCTAAGGATGCATCCAGCATTTGGGAAATCTAATGAAGAAGGGTTGGTTTGTGTCCCTAAAGACAGGCATCGGGCCATAGACTGATCAGGAGCTTAATTCAAAACATCCTGGGATCGCAACCCCAGCGATCTTAGTGTAGGCACATATCATAAAGCCTGGCCAGTCTACCCTATCTAATGCAGTGGTTGCAGGCCTGTCAGGAATAATAAGTCCTGGGATCACTTCACTGTTCATTTTCCAGCACTAAGATCACTGCGATCTTAGTGAAAGAATTGCATAGTGGTTTCACCTGAGTACAAGAGCACTTACAGGGAACACTCCTGATTGAACGAGTGAATAGCCTGCTGCATATACATAAACAGGGGAGTCCTTGGGGGCCCTTAGGCCTACTCATGTGTTAAGGGCACTCTAAGGTAATTCTTCCTTCTCAAGTTTTGAAGTGAAGTCCTACCCCACTCCCTTTGGTATCCTCTTGCTGCAAGCCAGACTCTGTCTTCGGGGAATTTCATCTGTCTCTCTCTATTGAGGTAAGATATTTTTATTTTATCCTGGTTGAACATTTGCATTAAAGTTACCTTATTTACAGATGGAATCTAATATATTTCTTAGCCCATATGGGGATGGGGAACGATGGTATAAGCACTCTTGTGAAGAAGAGTGACTCCACAGCTATTCCTTTATTTTGGGACTCTTACCCCTGTGCCTAGTCAGTACTTCTTGGAAAAGTGTAGGAGGGCTGAGGCTAAGATCGATGCGATCTTAGTGCTGGCTAGGAAATGTGAATGCAGTCTGATCTTAAGATTGCTTAATAGGATAAGGTAGAATAATTCCTAAGATCGCTGGGGTTGCGATCCCAGGATGTTTTGAATTAACCTCCTGGGCATAACAACAGTGCTCTCATTTTGAGCAGGAGATCCAGGTCAATATCAACCACAATGGAAATCTTTAGTTTCTTACTTTGTGATATAGATTAAATTGATGATTGAACACTGTCACTATATCTCAGTACTTATGCAATATCCAAAATGTGTCTCTACACTGCAAAAATGGTGTTTAGATTTTAAACATGTTTAGGTCTAAACACGTTTAAAACCTAAACATATAGGTCAGTTAGGTGTCTCATCGACTACACATTTAGGAAATGAACACTTTTATTCTAACTACATAAACATTTATGCTAAACATGTTTAGATGTTTAGATTTGAGACAGTTGAATAATAGGTGTTTAGAATTAAACAACAATATGTTTAGATACTTGGATGTTGAATCCGCACCAGGTAGCAGCACTACCTTTTACTGGACTATCTGCACACAGTTATAATCAATTGTTGTGACAAATGTCCCCAAATCCCATGTTTATCATAGTTTCATTTCATAGAATGTCATGTGAATAGAAAGGGCAATAGAAAATTAACTAGATTCACTTCATGCCACCATCATTACCATAAAATAATCAATAAACTCCATGACTAACACCTATTTGATGTTATTCTGGAATAGATAAGGCAATTTCCTTCCTGCCAAGCTGTTGTACTTTCTCAAGTCTCTCATTCTGATGCAGTGTGTAATATATGTACACATATATAGGTGTGGCTGACATCTTTTGAGACTTTGACAAGTAAATACCTGCTGATGCCCCCCCCCCCGCCAAGTAAATGAGAAAAAAAACAAAATATATCTCTGTTTTTTAATGCATACATGTCTGCAAACCTTAACTCTCCATCAAATCATTTAAACATCTAAACACAAAAATTCCTAAACACCTAAACACAAAAATTCATATATCTAAACACAAAAGTTTTAAGCTAAACACCTACATTTCTAAACACTTGAGCTAAGCACATTGTTTGGCTAAACATGTTTAGGAAATTAATGTGATTTCAAAAACGTTGCAAGAATATGTTTAGAATTGTGTTTAGGATCTAAACACCATTTTTGCAGTATACTGAAGATACCTAATGGCCCAGACACTAGACATAGAGCCAAACGATATCAATTTCCCAGTACTGATTGATCATTGACATTGGGTTAGGTTAACTATTTCTCATAGGAAATGAAAGCAATTGATTAAGCTTTTCATAGCGCGGGGTCAAGGAGGACAGAATATTACACCTTCAAACTAATGACATAGCCTTGACAGAATGAATGGTATAGATCTATTCTCCCTAGTCACGTCAGGAAATTGGCTATTTGTTTGCTTATACCAATTGCAACTAAGCAATAACAGTTTTTTCTCTGTATCGGCTACATCTATTGAAGAGGTTTTTCTTTTTTTTTCAATGTCTGTTCTATTAAGTTCAATATACTTAAGAATTGCTGGCCCGACTATGTGAACCGGTGATTAATCGTATAGCAATGTTGCTTTTATGTGTAGAGCATTTCCTGTCCATGTTATAGCTCACATTTATAAAATAGATGAATATACTTGCTCCTGCGTACATTAGTCAGACTAACAGGAACACAAGATGGCCCTTGGCAAGGGTTATTCATGATGAAGAGCGGTCCTACCTATAGCTGCCAGGTAGCCATGTTTGGAAACAGGGTGGTAAATATATAACACAGTAACCACATCAACACTACACCCATAACCTGCATGCCAAAAAGGGAAATGGAGAAAGGGGGTTGAATTCATAATTTGTCATAATGTGGTGTTCTGAAAAGAGCTTATTGGTAAAGGTGAGCCTTAAACTGTTAAATGTGCACCAAGTCTAGAATTGTTTACATCATGAATGGATATTTCGTAGGGTAAGATAAATTTGCATCTAAATTAGTTGGGGGACTTGAGCCTTAACTCTGGAACGGTACCTTTAAGGCACTGGCGGATCCAGGATTTGGAAAAGGAGGGGGCGCGGCCCCAAAGGAGGGGGCGCACCCCCTATTCTTTTTGGCAAATTTTACTCTTAAGTACTGGGGAAAAGGGGGGGGGGGCACCCTCGCGCCCCCCTCTAAATCCGCCACTGCCTTTATTGCCAAGGTTTAGACTGTAAAAACATTATACATGTACGTTGCTTTCCTTTCCGTTACTGGGATTGGAAATTCATGCATTCCAGGTTGGCAGCATACTTTTTTGAACGTCTTTCAGAAGAAGTAGATGTTTTTGGTAAGGTGTTTCTCAGATCTACACTTTCGCATACATGTAACCCAGCCAACTTAACTCAACTAATTTTGCAAAGTGTCATATCTTTGCGGAGATAGGTTTAATTCTAATGGGGTGTACTAGTCTGTGGTGTGCCATTGTTGCTCTCACGGAACAGAGTCAACTACTTAATTAAATGATGGTGGAACGCCAGTCAATAAATGAAGGTCTTGCCTGGATTTACAATTGTCTGGTTAGAAAATTACAATATGACAACAGTCACAAATAATCCCATTTCCCAAACGGATTTTTATGGGGCTAAATTTAGAAGGGTGATAAATATTGAACAGCCACTAGAAATACCAATCGAAATATAACAACTGACATTCCATGAAGACTATGACAATATTGTTACTCTTGCAATACAGTGAACCGATATATCAACAGAATAACCATTATTCGTCTTGTTTTCTATACATGCACAAATCCTGCTGACCTGATCTTGTGAACTGCCGGTCTATTCAAAGGCATGCTGAACTCCTGTTTGCCTTGAGCCTGTTCCAAGATCACTGCATTACATGGGGGTGGGGGTGGGGGGTCAACCCTGGGGGTGGGGGTGGTGGTGGGGGTCTGCCTCATTTCTATATCCTCTAAACTCATTAGGCAGTCTTACGTGTATACATTAATATAAATTGGCAACTTTGACCGAGGTTAAACCAATACACTGGCCACATACAGGTAATGGAACACATATCTATAATCATGTCCGCTATGGATGATGTAGGGGAAGCTATATGGAGTAATGCAAATGGGAATGACTGTGAGAGTCAGAGAGTACAGGGTAGATCTAATTCAGAACTTTACTTTTGTAGCTGAAGATGCTGAAAGAAAAAAAAAATCTTTAGAAAAAGCTGAGAGGAAGTTACACATTTGACTTAGTGTCGGGTCCATGCCTCCAAATCAGTATGGCACAGTAAGTAGCTACAGTAAGCTCAGAGAGTGAGAGAACACGATTCAGTGGCCATACACTTTGGTGTGCATCGCAAGAGGTGGCGCCATCTACTGATCAGACCTTGAAATAGTAACATTTATTAGAGCCTCAGGTTCTCGATAACTCGTTCACCTTCCCTCATATTTTAAGCAATGCCATTGCTTGACTTATGTCTATAATTACTCAGGACCGGGATTTATTGGGCAGGCTGAACAAACTCATTGAATAGTCTATCTTTGATTTTGACACAATAAAGTTCACAGTCCATGAAATGCCGTAGCAATGCATAGGCTACATTTGATACCAAACATCAATATTTAGAGAATAGACAACGACATTCTTCTTGTCGAGATCCTCTGTTTAGAGAATAGACAACGATCTTCTTCACATCGAGACTGTCTGTTGTCCTATAATGCAGGAAAGCACCTGAGTCCTACAAAGGGTCGAGATGTGAAGAAGAAGTTGTCTATTGTCTTTATAAAACCTTATTTGGTAAAGTATGCTTTTACATCGCCAGTATTCAGTGAAAATACACTCCCAGTAGTCACTTCTATTGTGCAGCAGTGCACTACACCTAGATTTATAATTGTTTTGACACAATGTGCTTTTTTTTATGTTGTGCAAGAGTCACTTTTAGAGACCTATTTTAGATGCCACTTCTCCCTTTCTTATAATAATGATACAATATAACATTTTTATATTGGGAATGACATAAAATTATGATACAACGAAGGATTCACACTGGAATCTTCATCGATCAAAAAGTCCATAAATTTAATCAAAATTATCAAAGACAAAAGCATGTTTAAAAATTGACACCTCTTTTTTTCACTCGAACCATAATTATAACCAGAGGGTCTAGCTTATATTCCTTATACAAACATCTACATTTATGCCTCAATTGGGGCATAAGTCCGCTATTAATGCACACAATAAATGCTTGGTTGAGTGGAAAATCTTAATCAGTGACAAAGTAATCATTCACAAACTCCTCTCCTCTCTGATCAGGTCAGACTGATACTCTGTAGTGATGACTCAGAGTGATCATAAGTGATCTCTTAAAGATCACGGGGTATTCTTCCCAGACAGGGCCCACTAAAAAGGGTCTATATCTCATTTTTCCTATCCCATCGGATGTGTGTGGTGCACATGCGCGGGAACTGAAATATTCATCTTTGAAATTATGTGTACTGTAGTTCTCGCCATGAATATGACTTTAGCTGTCGAAGTGACGTCTATTAATCACATACTCACTCACTCGCTCCATTGAGATGAGCAAAGGTGATCACTGCAGAGTACACTTTTAGGTCTTATATTTTCAAGTTCCTAATAGTTTGTAAACATGCAGGGCTCTATTTAAATCATGCCCCAGGATCTTGCCTTTCCCACACATGGTTTAGAACCCAAGTTGGCAAAGTTTACTTTGACCCTGCTCTAATCCTTAGAGGCTTAATCATTATAAGGTAATTCTTTTTGAGTGCTGTAAATCTTCTCGTTTGGCATGAAGGCCTACCACTATTTCGATTTTATATCGAACTCCTCAACTTGATTGTAATAATGTAATTAATATGGTGATTGGCCCCAAGCTATTGCCTTTTCTATAATCTGACTAGCGCAAAATATAGATATCCAGGAATGGTTTAAAGATTTACAGGAAGTATTAGATCAGTTTCATGGGTAGCATTTGGCCTGTATTCAGTGGGATGCATACGAGACTCAGTTGGCGCTGCAACTAACCCGAGGTGCCATATATAAGCTTTTCAATAATCCCACTCAAATACCACAGTACATTTTAACACTGCATTCGCTTGACCAGCCACCAGTAGGACTATAATCCTAGGGTTTATATATCCTGGTAGATAAGCTTGTAATAAAAGTATGTGTACGATGTGGAAGTGTAACGCCTTAATTGAAATATGTATAGGACCGCTCCCACGTCTAGGAAAACTTTCTGTCAGGCAGGTCTATCAGGTATCTGACTTTTGCCTGACTGTATCAAACCTGATTCCACAAGGAAAAGTTAACTTTTTCCATCAAAGAGACGACTTTCCAGTAAAAAATCAGATTTTTTCAGTTATAACTTCTGAAGAAAATAGTCTTCCAACTTTCTTTTAATTAAACCACCAAAAGTCGAAAGTGAAAAGTGAAAAGTCGATTTTCCTAACTTTCTCTGGAGTTTGACTGAAACAGTTAACTTGCTGAATTTTTGTTAAAGACATCACATTCAAAGTGGGAAGTCTGGAAGTTTACTGAAAAGTTAGAAAAAAGCTGATTCCAATAGAATAATAAAATAAAAAGATAGATATTTATTGCATGGCAGTCACTTTTCCCTGGTACTCAGTTCTCTACACAGAAAAAAAAATCCAAGTAAGTAGATACTAATTCAATCTAGACAAAACTACTGATTAGGCAAAATACCCAACATGTTAGTAAAATCTTCCTAAGGTGTTAGTAGTATCAACTAACCTATTCAGGCAAGCTGACTTGACTCATCCAAGAGAGAAAATCGGTCATTTTGTCTAAGGGGTAGTAGTTTTGTCAAAGGGGTAGTAGATTTCTTCACACCAGATGGCAGTGTGGTTTGCATGAGGATTATTCTAGCAAATGTATATCATGGAAAAACCTATGAATGTGAAAATCATGGCACTTCCAATGACTATTGACATGATATAGCCTGTAAAATTCAATCTGACATAGGATTTAACAGAATACACCTATTAAGTTCACTTGTTATTGAGGGAGCAAGGAAGAAGAATGGACACGCCTTTTCTGTGGAAATTCAAATTACTCATATATCCACATCTATTGCCTTATGACAAACCAAGAGCAACTTAGTTCAGTGGCTGTAAATGAAAATGATGTGAGGCATTGAACTTGCTTCTCAAATGGAGAGGCTCTGTTCTGGGTTGTCGTAAACTATGTGGAGTTTACACTAACCATTTCAGTTAAGATAAAAAGAATTGAAATTCCATGTAGTTGGTGGAAAAGTCTAAGAAAAGTAAGGAAATATTTTCCTAAGGGTTAGACATAAACTCCCAAGAAAGCTTTGGTGGTTTGGCGACGTGCAAACTCCCAACTTGGGTTAGCAAGTCCAACAAATGTTAGTCGAAATGCCTAAGATATTCAGATTTTTTTTTGTGTGTGATGGGTCCACTTCTTCATGATACCCCCTTCTAGGATACAGATCTCCATGGTACTTACTTCTCCAGTTACCATTTCGAATAATGTACAAATTGATTAAGACCAGAATACTCTGTAGCTCTGTTCCAAAGGTTTATTCTCTGATTGATATTATGATCAATCTGGTTCAAGACCAGACTCCAAATTTTATCGATGTGTCTAATGGATAGACGTGGGTTGATGCCCAATGTGATGTTGCTACTTACATTTCTAACATAAGCAAAGTCATTATTCTATTGAGACGAATATTGCTCCTACTCTTGCATGCCAAGTCAATACATTAGCTCCTGAAGGGTTCATTTCAAATCCGATCATGTAATATCTGCTATACAATGTATATTACATGTGCACAGGGCTATCGTTAGAGCAGTGTGCTTTGCATTAGGGCTTCTGTACTGACACTGGTTGTTTGAGTCTACAATATGGCACAAAGCCATATCTTAGAACAGTATAGCAATATTATTGTATTTGCACTATGAAAAACGACCGTATAGTTGTCTTCCATTTGTCATTGGGGAGAATTATGGTGCTGCTTGTAAAAATGATATTTTGGATCTACACCCACCCACCCACACACACACACACACACACACACAGATATATATATATATATATATATATATATATATATATATATATATATATATATATATATATATATATGCAGTGCTAAGAGTCCCATGGGCATATGGGACTATCTCTATATATACTGGTCAGCATCATCACTAGGGGGGTGAAATTATAGGCATACTTATTAATACCTCTGTAAAATATCAATGACACTGATGAATTTGTGTATATGTGTAGGGAATCGTATTCATCATGTACCGAGGTCGAGGTGTATTTGAGACTATTATCATGTACCCTATTGTAGTAGGATAGGCGCTCTTCAGCGGTGTTTCCTATTTCTCTTGTGAGAGTGCACCACAGGTTACCTCGAGAACATGACATAGGGAATGGCCAATAGGGGGCCTAAAAATTATCTAAACGAGAGCATTACCACCTATCAGGGTATTGACTAACAGGCATGCATATGAAAGGTTGTAATGTCTGAAAGTTCCTTATGGATAAAAACGTAATAAAAGTGATTTGAAACCTACTCGATCCTACTAGTTATTGTTAAGATAGAGTATCTGTCTCGATAGTATCTCTCGAATAACAACACCTACATACGTGACACGATCTGCGAAAAAGGGTCTTAGTGCAGGGGGCAATAAGACCCCCTTTCCCAGTACGTGTCACATATGTATCAAGATTAATCCATTACATACACACGTTAGTCAATTGCTGAATTTCACAGACTAATAATTATATTGCAGGAAAGCTTAAGGGCAATGAAACTCCCTTTCCCCCTCCTCCCAATTCTACGAATGCACATCGTTCTGCAATTAGTCCTACCTTCAAGGCCTCGATTTCGGAGTTCTTCTCCTCCTCAATGGTGTTAATTAAGACATCTGCCATGTCGTGGTATGAAGATGTCCTGTGCACAGAGAAAATCAGGTCCTATAATTCCGTGTTTGCCCTCTCCATGGAGATATCCACCGGTCAGTGCTTCAGCCTCCACATGGTCGATAACAAGGGGCTATTAATTGCTTCCGTGACTACAATCAATCCAATATGCACCTCGTGGTTACTCCCTGCTCATTTAATTCCATACAATATTGTATATTCCCAGCAAGGGCAGAAAACTGTGTAATATCGAACTTGATTTGATGCACTGTTGGTGGAACAAACTAAGTCGATTGGATGGAAATATTGTAGAGGATATGAGATATATTTTCCTATATGGTTTCCATAAGTGTGAACAAGTTGTGGGTTGTGGAAAGTGACTCCTCTCTACATGGAAGTTGGCAATCAAATCAAATGTAAGGTAGGTGTGGCTATATAATTCCTAATGGTGTAGACCCCTCTGTAAGGCAGATGAATTATTAAGTAAATTAGTAGCAACAGGGTCTCTCTCCTCCCTCCATGCAGTTACAGACCCACTAGTGTACACCTCAATCCGCTGGTCTCCAGTATTCCCTTCGGGCCATGTAACGTTGTTAGGGCCCACGCCAGGTATCAGCGAAGATTGAAATCTCGTCTGCCAATCAGCAAGTACACAACAACACAGGATCCCATTAGCTGACATCAAGGCTCCTAAATCCACATCTTTCACTCTGATGACGACAGAGCTCGAATTCAGGACTGTGCCTCCTAGGCGCTCCTGTGTGGTTAAGACTCTTAGTAAGCGCTCAGCCAGTTTGGAAGTGGCACCAAACATATCAAGCCTGCCCATGAGCCCTGTTGTTATAATAATCTTCTTCATAACTGATCCTTAGGCTCGGCATAGGCAGTACATTATACACATCAGCGGCATGTAGTACATGTACATGTTTGATTTTACATACATGAATTGTGATCAGGTGAGGGCCCAGGCAGGTATCTGATGCCACAGCCCCTACAAAACATGTGTTTAGTCCCACTCAACAAAAAGAAAACGTTATTTAACGTCAAAAAACCGTTTTTGACGTTTTAAAACGTTTTGCCACTATGGGGAGCCATGGGGAAACGTTCTGAAACGTTTTACAACGTTTTCTTTGTTGACTGGGGTAGGTTTGCTTCACTCATACTGTAAGCTTTGATTTGATATCAGTGCTTGCGGTTGTATGACTGATATAGAAGTTTTAGTTGTTTTTTTTCAGATGCGCACAATGATGAGAAACCGTTTTGCATGGCCTTAGGCAGATATCTTACAGAGATATGATTTCATTTTGGCCTTTGTGTAGGAAACCCTTTGTGCATGATATCTATAACATATAAGAAAAATAAACGTCCCCAAATGAGGATGACTTTCATACATCAATGACGACTGGACTATGTAACCAGAGTGAAACAATCCTGTTTATTTGTCAACTTATCTATTCAGTCGGATAAGGGTCTAACAGGTATATCGGAGGCCACAGAATCTACAAAACAGTATTTACAATTCAAATTTTTCTACCATATTGTAAGCTGTGACCTGGACTGGCAAAAGGGACCTTATCCCCCCTAAAATAAGGTCCCTTTTTGCAGATCCTGTCACTTAAATGATGCTAATTCATTTGATCTTATTTGCCTATTTCCTCCTTATCTGTTAATCATGTTGTTCAATTATATGGACATTTGAAAAGAAAATTACTAAACGTGGAAGCAAGTTTTTCTCCGCGGTGCATGCAATGATGAGAAACTTAAGATGATTTTGACAACCAAACAATAAACAATAATGAAAACTGAAACTGCTGTAGGACCATACAAAAATATGTGTGGTAGAACAGTTTCCATTGAAATTTTGGGGCCCTTTCAAAAGTGAAACATGATATGTTTTATCAATAACCCCCATATCCCCGCATATAACCTGGGTATATAGTTTTATTATGTTCGATATTACGTGATGTGGAGTGTGTATTGTATAAAGTCAACATGAAAGAGGAGAAGGTTTTTATTTTATAAATGAAAAGCTTCAATCTAATATAATTTATCATTAGGGAGATTATTACAAATTATACCACATATCTGTCAATATTGCACACCCTGTAGGCTGTAACATCAATTTTGTAAGGCGTGCAGTTATCCATGGATAACCCGCACCCAGTTCCGTTGTCCATGGTTAACCAGCACACCTTACATGTCCTTCCATGTCATATGTTACATGTTAAAACCCACAAAATATTCCAGGCCAGGGTAGGGATCGAACCTGCAGTCTCACATCCCAAATCCAACTCCCTATGCACTGCGCCACAGGGACTGACGAGATACGATCGGTTCGAACCACGTCTGGATATATATACAAAGCCCTGGAAGGAGACGACTGCGGGCTGACCGCTACCATAACCGCGGGACGCATTCAAACACGGCCGGTGAAGGAGGAGGCTGTGGTCTAGCGGTTAGCGCATTGCGCTCAGCCGTCGAAGGTAGGCGGGTCAAATCCCAGCCCGGACGCGTCTTTTTTTCGCCGTGTGCGACGAGGTGTATTATACACAAACATAACCGCGAGACGCATTGAAATCTTTAGCCGTGTGCCGCTGCCTGTCCGCTGGCGGGCGACGAGGTGTATGTATTGTACATTGTATTGTATTGTACACAAACATAACCGCGAGACGCATTCACTGTGCCGCTGCCAAGCCTAGCTGAGACGGGCGCCGTTCGCTGCCGGGCAACGAGGTGTATGTACCTGTGTACACACACTATGGCTGGCTTCGAGTCCCAGGGAGGGGGAATAATTTTTGTTTTCAACTTGAATTTATTGGTATTCTATTGATTATTTATTGGTTTTGTGGTATAAAATAAGTAGTCAATGGATAACTCATGACTCGTGTGTGTTAGCAAAGGCTAATAACACACACTCGTCATGAGTTATCCATTGATTACTTGTTCACTGTATTGATCCTGATTGCTCCACGTACTTCTTTTAACTTCAGTACAACTTGATATGGTATCTATTCCGTATTTCTTCTCCATTCTAAGGAAATCTACATCTACCATTTACACTAATCCATTTGTTTTAAAGTGACTTGGATATTGCATGACCATCAAAGTAGATTAATTTCAGGTCATATGGGTAATGAAGCACACTTAAGATGGATTTGCACTAGTTGGGTACAAGGGCCAAAGCCAGGTAAAGCACCATCCGTCGAATTACAAAGTATGGTATGCAATATCGATGCCAAATCACCAAGCCATGTATAAATCATATCATGTTATCACACAAAGTTAATATGTAGAATAAATTTTAAAATTGAAACTCTATACAGAATTAATAGTAATTATTTGAAACCCAGGTTTCAAATATCATTATCATTGTAGCATATTCATGTGAGGCCAATGAATACAACCGTGGATGGACCTTGTGTTCAGAAATGATGGGAAGTGGTATTTCTTAAAACAGATAGCTTGGTCCTAGCGTATCATAGGTGAGGTGCGCGTCATAGGTGTACAGGAAGTCATTTCTGAGACGTTAAGTTTAGGGCACTCCCAAATCGTACCAACCTGCCTAGGATCGTAAGGGAATTCTTGAGTATGCAGGGTCAATCACTACGACGGGAGGTTAATTCAAAAGATCCTGGGATCGCAACCTCAGCAATCTTAGGAATTATTCTGCCTAATCCTATTAAGCGATCTTAAGATTAGACTGCGTTCACTTTTCCTAGCCAGCACTAAGATTGCATTGATCTTAGCCTCAGCCCTGCTACACTATTCCAAGAAGTACTGACTGGGCACAGGGGTAAGAGTCCTAAAATAAAGGAATAGCTGTGGAGTCACTCTTCTTCACAACAGTGTTTATACCATCATTCCCCATCCCCATATGGGCTAACAAAAGAGCACAGGGTGCAGTTGACCCTGTACAGTATTCAAGAGTTTTTCCCATGAATGTATGATTTATGCTTGCCTTTTTGAAGCATTGTGCCCCCCCCCTCCTAGGACAAAGAGAGAGAAGGGAAGAATTACCTTACAGTGCACTTAACGCATGAGTAGCCCTAAGAGCCCTCAAGGACACCCAGCAAATGCCCTCCCTCCCCTTTATATGTATGCAGCAGGCTATTCACTCTTTCGATCAGGAGTGTTCCCTGTAAGTGCTCTTGTATTCAGGTTAAACCACTATGCAATTCTTTCACTAAAATCGCAGTGATCTTAGCACTGGAAAAGGAATAGTGAAGTGATCTCTGGAGGTTAATTCAAAAGATCCTGGGATTTCTACCCCTGCAATCTTAGTGTAAGCACATATCATAAGACCTGGTCAGTCTACCCTATCTAATGCAGTGGTTGCAGGCCTGTTAGGAAAAGAGGACCGTATTAAAGAGGGTTATCTTGATTCCCCCTACTGAGGCCCATGCTAGTACAGTTGACCTGTACCACAGAACTGCACTCGTTACTGTTTGGGAAATGCAATTCTGGTGTAGTTATTTCTGGTAAGCCATACCAATACCACCGGTCAGGCAGCCTCGCGCGGGCCAGTCGACTCTCATGGCGGCAGGCGTGTGTACTATTGATACAGTTGGGTGCCAGGAGCTTAATTCAAAACATCCTGGGATCACGACCCCAGCGATCTTAGGAATAAATCAGCCTTATCCTATTAAGCGATCTTAAGAGTTGACTGGGTTCACATATCCTAGCCAGCACTAAGATGGCATCAATCTTAGCCTCAGCCCTCCTACACTATTCCAAGAAGAACTGACTAGGCACAGGGGTAAGAGTCCCAAAATAAAGGAATAGCTGTGGAGTCACTCTTCTTCACAAGAGTGCTTATACCATCGTTCCCCGTCCCCATATGGGCTAACAAAAGAGCACAGGGTGCAGTTGACCCCCGTACAGTATTCAAGAGTTGTTCCCATGAATGTATGACTTATGCTTGCCTATTAGAAGCATTGTGCCCTCCCCCCAGGACAAAGAGAGAGAAGGGAAGAATTACCTTACAGTGCACTTAATGCATGATTAGCCCTAAGAGCCCTCAAGGACACTCAGGAAACGTCCTCCCTCCCCTCTTTATGTATGCAGCAGGCTATTCACTCTTTCGATCAGGAGTGTTCCCTGTAAGTGCTCTTGTACTCAGGTGAAACCACTATGCATTTCTTTCACTAAGATCGCAGTGATCTTAGTGGTGGAAATGGAATAGTGAAGTGATCCCAGGACTAGCTATTCTGGGCAGGCCTGCAACCACTGCATTACATAGGGTAGACCAGCCAGGTCTTATGATATGTGCCTACACTAAGATCGCTGGGGTTGGGATCCCAGGATGTTTTGAATTAAGCTCCAGGCTGGGCGCCAGAGACTGCCGGTCAGGTTGAATAAAACTAGTGTGTATTGTTACCACTAGATGTCAGCAGTTACCTTTGGAGAGCCTTATGTTGGCACTGACGCAACTTTCACCTTCTTCAAAATTCTATAATGTGATATTTTCGTTTGTCACACAGTCATGTGCTATCAGTTGATGCAATTTCCCGCCCCAAGCACACACCAATCCTGGCCAGATTTATTTTGTCTGTTATCTTTGATAACATTGTCGAAGATGTACATGTAGGCTACATATTGTATGTGCCGGGAAATCAACTGATGTAAAAGAATACATAGTGCACGATACATAGGCCACAGTGTTCCCACACACACACACAAAAAGGGGGGGGTCATATTTCCTAACCAAATTAGCAACAACGGAATATGATTGGCTGTAGTACCTCTTTACCAATGAAATACTATATAATATCAGACACGGTGTCAAATAAGAGGGAGGAGGTAACCAACCTACCCCACCCCAAGAGTGGGGAGGGGTGCATACATGCCAACACTCCAGGATTGGCCGGGAGACTCCCAGATTTTGACAATCTTAAATGGAATCTCCTGGTTTTGATTTCTCCCTTTAAAACTCCCGTATTTTCATCCATCCCCCGGTTTTGGGGATTATAATGTTCTTGTAGTCTATAAAATCTCCCGGATTTTGAAGTTTATGATTTTTTGACATAAAAAGAATACAAAATGCTCAATTTTGTATAGACATTTTGCCCTGTAGACCACCCGATCGTTTTCTATATAGGTAAATTTGGGCAAATTAGTTTCCATTTCCCATGGTCTCCCAGTTTGGGTCCCCGAAATGTTGGCATGTATGGGGGTGGATACCACTATTTTAAACTAGATAGTACCTACTCTGGCCCATATATAGATGCGTCCATAGAATTGTCTTATTACAGACGGGTTTCCACTGAGCATGAACGGAGAACTTTTCAAGGATTGAACAGTCTGAAATCTAAATACGCTCAACAAACTGAACAATCTTTTTAACATTTTTATTTCAATGATACAATATAGCACAATTTTCAACACATGGTTTTGTAGTGACAAGCTCTTTTCAAGTTCTCTTTTGTAAAGTATCAACAGCTAGTCAATTATAAGCTGAACATGTAAATGCCATCATGTATAGGGCCTATCTCTTGAGTCAAAAATAAGCACCACACTACGCCTCTCACAGCGAAACACTCAATAGAGGTGGCACATCTATGGTAATCTCAGTGAAAATATCTTGACACTCTAGCACTTCTATAAGTTGTTCTTCTAGACAGCAAATCACGCATATTAGAAATGAATCAATTAGTATGATTCTATTACAATCTACAGGCACAATAAACATCCTCATCTCAACTGATCATACACTGGACTAGACCTATACAGACGGGCATTTGGCTTATTTCAGTTGGGTAATTTTCTCACTAACTTCCCATAGACGTTTTGCAGTCCCTAATTCAAGATTGACTATGGGCCAGTGTTCTTCTTTGCAATTCCCATAATACTTTCCAGTTACTCCTTCAAGTCCCTCATCCAATACACAGTACAGTACGGTGTGGCATGCTTCCCAAGCACTCTTGGTCAAGACCCAAGCAATGGGGAACAGAATCACCTTAAGAATTTTTGGTATGGGCACATGTCGGCCCAGGTCGGTCCTAGCCATCCCTGGGTGCAAGGTGTGGACACAGATGCCCTTATCAGCCACCCTGACAGCCAGTTCTCTAGCAAAAAGGTTACTAGCAAGTTTACTGTTGCGGTAGGCAGCACGCATATCATAGAATCGTTCACTGTTCAAGTTGTCAAACTCAATCTTCCCAAGTTTGTGCAAACCAGATGAAACCATCACAACACGGCTAGGTGCTGAGGCTGCCAGTTTTTCGACTAGCAAGTTCGTGAGGAGAAAATGTCCAAAGTGGTTCACGCCCATCTGCATCTCAAGTCCATCAACTGTTTTCGAATAGGGGCAATGGTAGACGGCAGCATTGTTAATTAACGCATCCACCCTTTCCTCTTCCTCTTCAATCTTCCTCACAAATTCCCTGACAGAGGCAAACGACGCCAAATCGAGCTCTCGAACGACGAATTCCCCGCCGTGCTTGGCACGTTTCTGGATGCTTTTGACAGCGGCATCGGCGGCCTTGACATCCCGGCAAGCGAGGATGACCCGGGCGCCGCGTTTGGCGAGCTCTGCAGCCGTCTCTTTACCGATGCCCGTGTTGGCTCCGGTGACGATCACAGTCTTACCGATCATGAGAGCCTTGGTGACACATCGGCCCCCACCAAAATGTCTTTTTAGTAATAGGACACCCATGCCTACCCCGCCAAGGGCGATATATTTCCACGGAAACCACCACAAGTTGTCCATCTTGGATCTTCGGCACCGGAAGTGACAAGTGTGCTGGTTGTCGGCGTTTGTCAGCAACTTGGAAGCAGATTACTGTTGTCGGCGTCGTCCGCGGGACGACAGCTCGAGAGCGCGGGTGCGGACCTCCAAGCACTTAGGGAGTGATCATTTTTTAACAACGGGGGGGGGGGGCTGGTGGGTTTGAGGGGGGGGTCAGAATTTTTTCAACCCCATGACCGGGGGGTCAGAATTTTTTCAACACCTCTGATGGGGGGGTCAAAATAATTTCACCTGTTTTCAGTGGAAAACCCCACGCGTTACTAAAAAGGGGACGTTCGCGCACGATTTTTGTCCCTTATGGGGCGGGCGGTCGAAAATATTTTACCCCCTCAAGAGGCAGCCTGAAGGATAGATAACCTCAATGATATATAGCATGAGTGATAGGTAGATGTATGTGTGAGGTAGACTGTTAAATTTGTTCCTTAGGGGATAGGTTGACTAAGAGATCAAAATGAAGGTTGGTTGTGAGCTATCCCAGCTGATCAAGCTGTGATAGGCAGGAAAGCTATAAAGTGAGCTTGAGGGATAGGTATTGAAGAGGATGGGTAGCAAGGAGGATAGGTAATAAACAGTTTAAGAGATAGGTACAGAGGGTACCTTGTAAGGTGAGCATATTCAAAAGATACATTGGTGCTAGGTAATATCACAGATGTGCCAGTCAAACATGAGGGATGTGAAGAGTCGGGGGATAGTCACCATGAGGGATAGGTAAAGTGAATGATAGGCAGATTGAGGATAGGTAGACTAATGGTAAGAATGTACAGAGAAAATTAGGTACAAAGGTGAGGGGTAGACTTTAATCCTTTGAGCCATTTGAGAGAAAACCTAATTAAACTCTAGATGTTTCAAGGGATAGGTAGTATGAGTGATAGGTAGACTAAGGGATAGGCAGTATGTGGGAGAGGCAGAGCCATACACAGGTAGAGTACTTGTCAGGTTGAGATAGGCACACATTAGGTTTGTAGATTGAGGTACTGACTTTGATTAGCATGTTGCATCTATGAATAGTTCCAATCATTTTCAATATAACTTTTGTACATTTTTAAAATATTCTCATCATCAAACCTCATTTTTAGGTACTTTTGGTCAAATTTTGAGAATCAAGATCACAAATTCTGGATTTAGCAGGATTTTCTGGTATAGGTGGCCCCTTGTTTCCATTTGATATCACTCTGATAAAGATTGCTGACATCTCTATAAACCCCCTTATCCTACATAGGACTCAATACTGAACACAAAAGGGAGCCTACTTTGAAGGGGGGGTAGAGGGGGGGGGGGCTGTTACACTGTGTCCATAGGTAAAGCTCTGAGTTTCACCTCCTATCTATTGAAGCTTCTTGCCCTGAGTGTCTGTGGTCAGCCCAAGCGTAATTCCCTCAGGACTGGGGTGGGGCTAGGTCTACACGTGTGTGGCTGGCATCTTTTTTCATCCTGAGGGAGTGGTTTTTTTAACAAACAAAAAAGAAAAAAAAAAAAGGTGGTGGGGGGTGGTAGGCATACGCAGCTGTAGGCTAGGCCTATAGGCCTAATTTAAGACCCCTCTGATCGGGAATTAAAAAAAAAATAATCAACCCCTTTTTGCAAAAGTAAAAAGAAAAAAAAAGTCTGCATATTACTGTAGATTAAAAGAGCTAGGTTGGAAATATTTTGGACCCCTTAGGCGTTGGGGGTGGGGGTGGGGGGGGCGTAAAAGTGTTGGCACACACACACGCTTCAAAAAATCCACCCAGTCAGTCGTCAGTCGTTTCTGAAACCTCCCCAGCTGGGAGGGTGATGTGGGCATGGTCAGTGGGGCTCTAAACATATGGGTCGTAGAAAATAAGAGAGAAATTTCTCAAAATCACAAAATCATTGAAAGATTAGATTGAAAATGAACAGAAAAATCAAAAATAAATCAGGAATTTTTAAACCTTAGGACATCTAGAAAAAATACAGCCAATTGAGTAAAAGAAAAACTCCTTTATGAAAAATAGAGAGATTTGTAAACCAGGGGTCAGAAGTAGGAGGCCTCAAATAGACCCTTAGCTATCTTATCTCTTATCCCTGATCTTCTCAAAACTTCTCCCGACTGACCACTGACTGCACCACCCCTCTGTTCCACTACCTAATAATAGGCCGAGGCCTGCAAACAAGGGTCTGCATTTGGGCAAGTCTCAGCAAGGGTCGATTTTGACGAATTTTGTTGGGAATGCAGACTATTTTCACCCATATATTTTTACAAACGTAACTGACGAACATATTTAGGCCTACACCGTACGTTAGGCCCCCTAATATTGAAAAAGGAAAAAGAAAACTAACATTGAAAAACATCCTCAAGAGTCACCAGACACCAGAGTAATAAATGAATACCAATGAGTCAGGACTATTTATTTTGTATCTCTATACACAGAAAAAAATCCATGTTAGTCAGTCTAACTAAACTAAGTCGAAATGGCCAAATAATCTTAGTTAGTACATATGACTAATGTGTGACTAACAATGTCTAGTTTATGTTAGTCAAATTGACTACCCAAATCAGTTTCTCTCTCCAAGCATATCTTGAACATGGTATCTGCTGGGAGTTTCAGGCAAGCTAACTTATCTTAGCCACTGTCACTTAGTCACTTTGACTAAGTTCTCTTAGTCCCTTTGACTAAGGTATAGTGGCATAGTGTTGCCTTTACACACCAGGTGGCAGTGTGGTTTGGAACAGGATTTTTCTGGTGGCTTTGTACCATCAATTGTTTGATAGATGACAAAATGATGGTGATTTTCATGCACTGTATACATTTGAGGCTTTCGCTATTCAATATACCATCAAGCTTGACAAAATATATCAAATAGGTTGATGATTTGTTAAATAAACTAGGTAGACAGGTTGTTACACCTTTTCTGTGGGAGTCTAGATAAGTAAAATATCCAAAGATGTACCTGCTTCTCTGTGGGAAACCCAGAGTAACTTGACTAATGGAAATAATGTGAGGCATTTCACATGCTTCTTAAATGATGTTACAATGTTTTGTGGGATGTGGATCCTATATAGAGCTTACACTCACCATTTGAGTAAAACCAAAAGTATTAGATTGCATGCTTAGTCAAAACCACCAAGGTATCTTAGTCACAATCAGGCAAACCAAGGCAAGTTGGGCACTTTGACTAATGGTTAGTTGTATTTGACTAAGAAAAACTTGGACACTTAGGCACGTGCTTTTGACTAGGTATTATTAGAAAGTTAGCCTTGTTGACTAACATCTGACTACCATTTCGAACATTATTTTTTTCTGTGTAAATGAAAAAGGGACTGGTCAGTAGATCTGACAATGGCCTATAGCCTATACATTGTAGGTGTGGTACAAGTCCATTATTCATTCCCTACATCGAAACTGGTTGCTAATTCTATCACCTAACATTGAAGTGAAAATGTTCCCATTATCTCTCTCACGATTAGATGGATGCACAGGTTCCCGGCACGGGTTCCCTACAAGAGACCTGCTTCGCCACACCTGGTTCACATGGACTGATGGATATGTATGTCTCAGGAAAATATTGAGCCCCATGGAATATGTATTTGTTGGGCTCAGTGTGTATGTAAGCCGGAGAGTGGTAATTATTCATCAACAAGGTGGGGTGGTGTGGTAAAAATGGGGGGGGGGGGTAAAAACTTCTGACCCCTCCTGATGGGGGGGGGGCATAAAAACTTTTGACCTCTCCTGAGGCACCGTGCCTGAGGGGACGGGTGTAAAAATTGAGCCTCTTATTAGCAACACAGCCTGCATTCTACTTTAGATCGAAACGGGGTTTGAAAAACTTCCACACCTCCAGCTTGGGGTGACATAACAATCCCATCAAGGGGGGGGGGGCATAACAAATTTCCGTGTGTCCGCACAAAAACTCACCACCCTTCCTGGTAATAATGATCACTCCCTATAAAGGACTGTTTAACATGCTCCGATTCCTATCGTGAGTAGAACATCTAGATGCATGGGCTACCAGAAGTACCTAGAAGTACATAGGCCAGCACATGTGGCTTGATATACCTGATCATGGCGGGACAACAATCACAAATGAAACTTCTACACGAGCCTGGTTTTAGGATTGTTGTAGCTATGGAATTACGGAGAGGAATCGGTTCCAAGCACGGCCTTCCTTGGCCTTTTATAAAGTGAGTTCTAATCAATCAACTTCAGCAGCTGTTCAGATCCTACAGCCAATTAGAAGAGTTGTCTCAGGTTTATCTCGTTATATTTTCTGATATCTCTATTAAAGGGAATGAGGCCTGCAGTTGGCTGTGAGCCACCATATATCATTGCCATGCAGTATCGGTATGGATGACGGAAAGGTTGGTTCTACTGGTATTGACACGTATATCCATGCATGAATGTTTACCCCATAGAGGTACACTAATCGATTGTTTGACCTGGTTAAGTGACAGTGCTATATATCAAAATTGCGCCTTTTAAACTTAGAAATGAAAAGTCTTTTTTTAAAATTTCATGTTGGAAACAGTGGAATACGAACGCCCCATATTAACCTATATAGTAGCGCTGTATCTCACACATCCCTGAATCATAGTCTAAACCCTATGTACCCCATATCTCACCACCCCAAATGCCTGGGGGGTGGGGGGCGACTTGAATTTTTTTACCCGCATGTGTGGTCATAGCTCTGGGAGACTGGTCCATCCCAGTAAACACACTACGTGTTTCAACGTAGATTTCTGGTAGATCTAGGTTGGTTTTCTACTGAACCTCTATATGAGGTTCCAGCAACGTAGATATCGGTTGGTGGATATATGTTGATAAATAAGGTTTATGCTTCGCAATTTTAAGAGGTTTATCCACGTAAATCTTGATCCATATTTTTGATTGGCTTTGTTCGTAGGTAGAACGATTGTAAGACGTAGATATTGGTTGGTTTATGTATGTAGATTTTGGATAAAAACTTCTAATGATAAATATTATTGTTTCATTTATCTAACCAAACTGTCATTTGCCTTATAAAGATCAGGGATGAATAATGATGAAAATCAATCACTTGACATGAAAAAAGATAACTCAGCTGGGCCTAGGTCTACAAGAATCCTGTACATATCATGGTGTTTAGAGTCCAGTACAGATAGATAGGATAAATAACAGATTGACCCTGGAATAAACCATGTTTTCTATCATAATCAAATCTATTGGTGGACAAGCATCTGACCTACATGCAGTAGTTGTAATTATGTGCACTTTTAGGTAATAATGGATAATAATTCCTTTTTTCATATCACTATGGGGATTAACACTGTATTGACATTACATCTTAAATATGCATTATTTAAGCAAGAGTATTTGTTGATCATATAAAATATATGTACCATATGGGTTAGAGCATCATGTGGTAAAATCTCATTCAGTAATGAATTCTAGATTCCAAACAAACAGTGGAAATGTAGGTGTGCAGAGGGTGATAATAGGGAATATAGAAAGCACATGGTCATAGAGGTTGGAAATACGTTAGATTACGTCCCACATACGTTATTTTGTGCTTCACTCCTATCTCACTAGATGGCAGCATATCCAATACCAGTACAAATATGAAAGCTGTATGGTTACAGCTATCAAACATAGTCTGGGTCTATCTAAATGTAGAAAATAAAAATCACAAGGCAGATTCATTTCCATTTAGTGCTCACCTAATCTGTTCTAAATGTTTCTACACGAAAAGAGGTCTGAAATACGTAAAATTACGTTTATCTACGTATTTCTGTACTTTCAGTTTATCTCAACAGGTGTCACTATTGCTGAGCATTGTATTTAATTTAGACCTCCATGATGATTGTCATCTATATTAATCAACTATACTAATTAAAAACACATTATTGAGAACTCATTGTATCAACCTTTCATTTGGGAATAGGTTTGTGCAAAATATTCAATGATTGATGATGATACCATGTATATTTTGGGATCCAGGTATGGTAAACACCCATGCTGTAGCATTAAGAAATAGACTTATACACCTAGCATCACAGAACCTTCAACATGCAATCAGGAGTTATACTTGACTCTTAATTCAAATGATGAAACTGATGGCTAAAGCATTGGTGTCTCTTGCTAAATACTGGCCCTGAATATACCAGTATTATAGAATGAGACAAGGAAATAACATTCTTAAATGAATAAAGTTAACTGAGGGTATAGGGGTAGGTATATGAACGTCTCTTTGAGGTAATTTTACGTATATTGGAGCATAACCAGAACCTGCAAAACTACATACATCGTAGTTATTAGTATAAAAGTATTGAAAATATAAGTTGGATATCTAAACATATAGGAACATTTACGTTTAAAGAACATAATTTTTCTTCATTAATTCGGGTAATAATGAGGTATATGTACGTAAATTCTACATCTACGTCAGAAATACGTACATCAGCATACACGTTTATACGTTATTCTACGTTGAGAAAATACGTAAATGTACTGAAATTTCTACGTGCAATCTACGTATGTATAACGTAACTGTGTTTACTGGAATAATGGCATAGGCCTGGGGTTAACAAACATGACCCATAATGGTGTAGGGCTTGACAATATAACCCATAATGGTGTAGGGCTTGACAATATAACCCATAATGGTATAGGGTTTGACAATATAACCCATAATGGTGTAGGGCTTGACAATATAACCCATAATGGCATAGGTACTCTGTACACAGAGAATACCAGTATCATAGTTACACTTCTAAGGTTTCATTTGTTTGAGATAACCACTACCATACCAATGAGGGGATGCTTTATATTGGTGTACAATATCCATAAGTTAAGGCATCCATTGAACCCCTCATGTAATTGTATACATTAACCCCTCCCCCACCCCTTCGCCTCCCCAATAACAAGAAATGACACCTACAATGGTGTATTCTCTGAAAAAAAAAGATCCGTATGGGAGTACGCCATCCCCCTCCATACAGGCTGAAAAAGGACACATATATCCCTCCAAATCATGACCACACATCCGGGTAGGGATGGAGGGGAGTCACCCCCCCGGGCCCAAATGGCTATTAAACACTTCCCTAAATAGCTATTAAACATGTAAAATTAATACAATCTTTTTTTAATGAAACTTTAGAAGAGTTTTGAACGTTTTTGGCTAAGACAACACGCAATAGATAAATAAATACAAAGGTTCACGAGTATTGGATCTGACTGAGGATTATCTGCCGAGGCGAAGCGACGTTAAAAAAGATAGAAAAGGGGTGGGGGGACGGGGTCTAAGTTACACATAAAATGATAAGATCTATGTATATGGTGTAACCTGATGCAAGGCTGGTGGCACTATCAGATGTGGAGATCAGTTCTAATAATTCAGATGTGACAATCATTATCATTAATCTTTCAACAGGCGTGACCATGACCATTACACCGGATTGAGCTATACACCACGGACGCCTGGTATGTAGGACGTTTATATGTATTATAATTATAGATGTTTTGCTTTTCAGTGTAATCATGGCGTTTTTATAATATATCTCTCTTCATAAACAATGATCATATTTATAATCATTTCTTTCTCTCTGAGTTTCTGGTGTAACTTTTAATTCATTACCCCTCACTCTTTTTTTCTACACCTCTTTGACTAGAGGATGGAGTTTCATAGGTTGTGTGACCATACAGTGTTATCAACCCAAATTTTAACGCCAAAAGAACGTTATTTTTAGATTTCCAAGTTCTCAACACGTTTGTTCTAATCGTAAGAAATGTAATGAGGATATACCTTTTTTTACATTCTATCAAAAATCTTTTTTGTTTGAAGGTTAAAGAATCCCCATGTTGTTAAACATCAAACAATGACCACCTACTTAATATAATATGTTTGAATTATAATTCTTCAATTCATTCAGGGAAAAAGGTAATCCACATCATGGGGCGATTGTCATTTGAAAGTACATCGCCTGAATTGCTGAGGAAAGCATTTAACATAATCATCTCCAATACCCTGAAGTAGGTACACATGTAGAGCGTGTTAACTTCATAATAGTTAATTCTGGGAGTTGATTGCCATAATTCCACATCAATAGATTAAGAGAGAAAAGTAAGTGAGTCTTACATATCACTTTCGAAACAAAACATAGATACATGTATATAACATATTTAGGTGTATAAATCCGCATATATTTTAGGATATAAACGCATTAAGAGATATGCGCATACCACTTTTGGCAGTGTAATAACTTTATAAAGAGATGGTAGATTATTATATCATGATGATGGCATGTTATTTTCAAGGGAAAGACCGGAATATGCTGATGCTTTGGTTCCCGACTTTGATGCGGCTCTCAGACTGGCGTCATCCCCGGAAGTGTATGACGTAGGGGATGACGTGTGGATAATGGGTGGACAGAGAGTCTATGAGGTAACAATTCCATTGCATGCATATATGGTGTCTCATTGGTGCATGGTGTGGAGTTTTTAAAACTGTTTAATAGCCTAGTGAGGGGGTTGCATTGGAGCATCAGATTTCGGGTTTTATCGGGTGTTGTGTCTTTCCATGTCGCATCCTCTGACTACTTATTGAGTTTTACAGTAGATACATTATTCTGAACAATTTATTTCTCATGAGACGAAAACAAAATCATAAATGGCAAACCTTACTTTAAACAAAACCCTAGATTCTAAGAATCAGTAGAATGATAGTAAAAATTGATTGTATATTAGATGTATTTTTTTTTATGATATGGCAAAGGACTGAATCTTTATAGTAACTTAGTAACCATAGTGTTTGTCTTTTTTCAAATTGTGGTGATACATCTAAAGCCAATCCCGTCCATCGTTTCCATACGATGTAAAGCTATTGGTGGAATGTCACTATGACTAGTATATAAGTCCGACATGGTATGAGAAATTACAGCCTTTAATCAAATTTTGCATATAGGAAGCCTTAAAATCGCCAAGGTGTGAAAAGGTCTACCTAACCCGAATCTTCAACAGTTATCAATTTGACTCCTTTATGCCGGAATTCGAAAATAACTGGAATCTTGTGAAGTAAGTAAATCTTTTACATTTAATTAGATTCTATGCCGTTTTAGGTAGTGGAAAGGATATACTAATATTTGCATGCATAGCAATATCTAACGCATTGTTCAACAGGTAGTCTATCAAAGGCTTTCAGTGTATTTAGTGATTGATAGCAATATAGTTTCTACATTACACCACATGATTAGTCGGACAGTCCCACTGCTATATAGTATAGGGCCAATTGATGACATTTGGGTGAGAGTGCACTTTATTACATGGTCTGTACGGACAGTCCTGGAGGCTATTTCTTAACACACTACGACTGCTGTCCTTTAAATCATAGTGATAACCTAACAAGATGGCCTTAACAGCACCATGCACTAGTAGCCACTAATGTCTGCACCAGTACGACTGCCCTACTAAACCTTGTGTAATTACTGCATAGCTTCTAATCATAGTGAGCAGTTGTAGAGCAGTTCCTATGATAGCCTGGCTTATTCTTGGCATTTCTAAATCATAGTGGCTGTGTGTAGTCGTAGTTCATTAAGAAATGGCCTCCTGTTAAACATGTGGCTGCTTTGTTGAGGCATTGTGTGATATGCTCATGACACACCTTCGGGAATTTTCTGCAAATTACAAAATATCTGATTATCTTTGCCTATATATCTAACGATATAGCAAGGCAAAAAATTAAGCTGTCAACAATGATGACAAATACTCCACCTTTACTTACCTACGACCGTTGCCTACGTTTGGTGGTATCAACTAAACAAACCTCATTCTGCTTCTTTCGAAATAGGGACCCAATGATTGACGAAAGACTGATAGAGGAGAACGGAGTGAGCTACCAGTTTGAAGTTTATGAACCTCGAAAGCGTGATGTAAAAGCAGTTATATAAACTTTCAATATGACAATCATTTTACTATTAAACACACAATTTCCTTAACCGTATTGTTTCATAATATTTAGAGAAGTAATGCCTTTCTAGGGCAGAGCATTGATCTGGAACATGTACCACATATGGGTCAGTACTTGGTATGCACAATTGGGCCTGAGGATATTGTGATAGTCTGGATAGCTTCATTATATATTGAAGAGGAAATACCATGGGTCCATAAAACCACCTGCATGTGTTATATTACACGCCAATAAAATTGACTAATCGATCAATTGATAAGTGTATCACATGAACATATCTTAATGTTCCTTCCAATTTCTCGACTATCATACAATCCTTCACTTTACTTATACCCGTAAAACACTTATGTAAAATGTCAAAAGAGGAAGTCCTGAATATTTTCATCATTTTCGAAAATAGTTTACTGGTCTCATTGCATCGTTAATCATCCTGATATGCTCCAATGGCTGGCCACCTGCCTGCAGACCTTCACATATATAAAGACCTCAGAAACTTCAGGGGACCAGGAGGGCATTTCTCAACATGGTAAACGACGAGCCACAACTACTACAACTTAGAACACCTCCAGTCATACAGAGCATTCGTACCAATATCTACCTATGGCGGTATTACTGATATACCACGTGCTGTAAATCATTCAGCAAGGGTACTTCTAGTTCTGGTACGATTTGAGTAAATCAAGTCGTAACATGTTGATAAATGGCATCCAGTCTACCTGATATGCAAGTATCAAAGATGTTACCACAAGTCAGAGTCGACTAATATCCTGAAACTGCCTTATGTTTATATACATGACTTGTATATGGAAAAATTGACTAATCCTGCATTTTTTTTATAAGGACCCAACAAGGCTACCCAAGCGCCGCCGAGGTATATGATAATTTACCTCAACATACCACTGACAAAATACCTACACCCATAGGGTGACCCCCTCCACCATAACTTGGACTATCATACTGACAAGTTAGATAATTTTCATAATTGTTGACATCATTGCATAGCAACTCGGTTACTATGGTTACACAGAAAAAAATAATGTTCGAAATCGTAGTCAGATGTTAGTCAACAAGGCTAACTTTCTAATAATACCTAGTCAAAAGCACGTGCCTAAGTGTCCAAGTTTTTCTTAGTCAAATACAACTAACCATTAGTCAAAGTGCCCAACTTGCCTTGGTTTGCCTGATTGTGACTAAGATACCTTGGTGGTTTTGACTAAGCATGCAATCTAATACTTTTGGTTTTACTCAAATGGTGAGTGTAAGCTCTATATAGGATCCACATCCCACAAAACATTGTAACATCATTTAAGAAGCATGAAGCATGTGAAATGCCTCACATTATTTCCATTAGTCAAGTTACTCTGGGTTTCCCACAGAGAAGCAGGTACATCTTTGGATATTTTACTTATCTAGACTCCCACAGAAAAGGTGTAACAACCTGTCTACCTAGTTTATTTAACAAATCATCAACCTATTTGATATATTTTGTCAAGCTTGATGGTATATTGAATAGCGAAAGCCTCAAATGTATACAGTGCATGAAAATCACCATCATTTTGACATCTATCAAACAATTGATGGTACAAAGCCACCAGAAAAATCCTGTTCCAAACCACACTGCCACCTGGTGTGTAAAGGCAACACTATGCCACTATACCTTAGTCAAAGGGACTAAGGGAACTTAGTGAAGTTAGTCAAAGTGACTAAGTGACAGTGGCTAAGATAAGTTAGCTTGCCTGAAACTCCCAGCAGATACCATGTTCAAGATATGCTTGGAGAGAGAAACTGATTTGGGTAGTCAATTTGACTAACATAAACTAGACATTATTAGTCATATGTACTAACTAAGATTATTTGGCCATTTCGACTAAGTTTAGTTAGACTGACTAACATGGATTTTTTTCTGTGTACCGGGTGAAAAACTTGATCATTTTCATTACCTCAGAAAACATTTTTGTACAATTAGCATCTTGCCTGATGAAGAGTCATAAATGACTCGAAATGTCGTACCATAAGATCAGCAACAACAGAACATCAAAATGTAACATCAATTATCATACTCATCAAATGTCTAAGAAATAAACTGGTATTGACATAAAACTGACTGTGTCTGGTTTTATGGGAAATTCTTATTTTTACATTTATCAACACATTCACACTAGCATCCTACCTTGGGATCACCAACACAAGTCAAACATCAGGAATGAGTTGTAGGAATAATTAGTAGCTGTTTCCCCCATAACAAGAACCCTACAAGCACCCATAATAGGATCCTCATCCAGAGGAACATTAATGTTCTCAACCAATATGCAACAACAAACAACAACAACAGTTTATGAAGACACCAACTATGATGAAATTGATGCACCCAACAGTGTTGACCAACAATTGGACACTACAAAAATCCAAGCTGATGCCCAACCTCGATTTCAAATATTACGTAAAATCACCATAAATCGAAAACACAAGACGAATTCATAAATGATTGCATCATCAAAAACATCATCCCAAAAGGACTCATGATCAGGACACCACTCCAATTCCCAGAAACTGATTGGGACACACAACTAAAATGGGAAACAATATTACTTGACACTGGCAAAAGACTAAGATTAGTCTTAAAAGAATATTACCTGGCAAGAACAACAAAACTAAACCAATACCATCAAAACTGCCTACAAGAACTCAAAAGAATGTGCAACAAGGACGAATTGGAACAAATATTAAAATTGATCACCAAATTGGAAGAAGGCCTAACCAACAAGCTCAACAAACCCAAGAAATCTGCCAAACCCAATAAAACACATTCCGCCCACTAACGGTTAAGTGGCACCTACAACAACCAACAACAACAACAACAACACACCTGAATCACTGGTCCCCGCCATGAATGCTCTCAATACTGATCACATCTAAAAATTGACATTGGACCACCAAAACACAAAGGAACCCAACCAATTATTGACCCAAGCGCTGAAAGAACCATCACCATAATCGAGTCTTAGTGTTTTTTTACAACACCAAAACCCACTCTAGGAAGCCAACCTACTTGAACCCAACCAGTGATAATATTAAAACCATATTTACCACCGGTCTTGCCTTAAATTGGATAAATACTTGAACATACGGCCAGCTGGGGGGTTCCCCCGTCCTCACACCCCGCATGACGTCACCCACGGGACCCCCCCATGAGTGATGTCACAATGACCGGATCTCCTTGGAGACACCTTGGAAACATCCATTTGTTTACACATCACTATATAATGTCACTTCTTGACGTTCACGATCACTCTGCAAAGCTGGATCAACAGAACCACATCAAAACACCGAGCAGCCCTACAACCACCAAGAACAACATCAAAACTAGGATGGCCAAAAACAAAGAAACACTCTAAAAAATCACCAACACAACCATCAATGGCTAACAACGAGAAATGCCAGTGGTGTACGAAATTTATCAAACAAACAGATGTGGCCATTAGCAGACACATTAGAACTTTTCACACGGGCACCACAGAAACCACCACAGCCTCATGTAAATACCTTTGCCCTGGAAACCATTGCAATAATTCCTTTATCAACAAGAGTAACCTAAAGCGCCATCTAAAGAAATTTCACCAATCTCAAAATGTTATTTTACCAAACCCACTCTAGTCTACAAAAACCTCCAAAATAAATAAAAAACCACAACTAAAAATTACTGACTACACCAAAGATAAATTCAGAGTTGTTTATTGGGATAAACCTCCTTTTCCAGGCCCCAAAGCAGAAGCTGCTGTGGCAGCCACAGAAACCACCAACATCCCAACAACACCAAAACCAACACCTAACTCGCCCCTGAAATCACCAAAAAACTACTCAACATGCCAGCCATACTAGAAGATGTGGAGACTACCCACACTACCAAGGAAACTACAAATAACGCGGAAACTACTCCAGAAATTGTAGAAGAAACAGCCACTTCTGACCCATGCATGAGGAAGAGAACAGCCCCTCTACCGGTACCAACAAAGAAAAAAACATTTATAAAACCAGTTCCCCGCCAGTACTCACCAATCAAGTCAAAACCGATCCTTGATATTACTGAGAAATCCACCACACCAAAACTACAGAAAAAAACACCAACACCAACACCCACCAAAGACATTAAAACAGACATTTTCGGCGCGTCCAGCTCATCAAGCTCATCATCTTCCTTGTCATCTGACTCCTCATCATCCAGCAGCTCAAGAGACAGTGAAGAGGGCGAAATCACAGAATCACCAAAATCCAAGAAAAGGCGTTTCTCCAAAACAAAGAACACCAGTCACAAGAAACCATAGAATGATAAAATCAGCCCACTGGCCCAACTTCAAGTTGAGTTATCCCACAACACCAAAACCATCTGAAAAGAAAAAATCACTGACTAAATCACCAAAGAAATCACCCAGAAGGATAATTCAAGTTATAAAGAACAACACCAGCGTGAAAACCACTAGTACCAGCAACATCCACCAGCGCCTGGGGAATAAAATGGTTTCAAGAGATTATGACCGGTACCATGTCAACCACACAAATCAACCTAGGAGAGACTACCCCCAACCAGTGCAGCAACAACACCATCAACACCAACCCATCCTGCCACACCAACGCACCACCAACACCAGGAAACTACTGTACCAATTATATGACACTATCTTCACCCTAGACCACCACATGGCCCAGGCTATGAAGCAAGGAATGAGAGACAAGGGCTACTAAACACATCTTCCAATGCCATATTTATAATGCTAATATTTATTTGTATTCCTCTTATATTGTAGGATATTTCATGCTTGCATGTTAGCTTTTTATAAGGGCCCAACAAGGCTACCCAAGCGCCGCCGAGGTATATGATAATTTACCTCAACATACCAGTGACAAAATACCTACACCCATAGGGTGACCCCCTCCACCATAACTTGGACTATCATACTGACAAGTTGGATAATTTTCATAATTGTTGACATCATTGCATAGCAACTCGGTTACTATGGTTACCGGGTGAAAAACTTGATCATTTTCATTACCTCAGAAAACATTTTTGTACAATTAGCATCTTGCCTGATGAAGAGTCATAAATGACTCGAAATGTCGTACCATAAGATCAGCAACAACATAACATCAAAATGTAACATCAATTATCATACTCATCAAATGTCTAAGAAATAAACTGGTATTAACATAAAACTGACTGTGTCTGGTTTTGTGTGAAATTCTTATTTCTACATCAATCCTGCATTTGTAAAGGAAAATTGTGATATTCTGCAATGATGGAGAAAATAAAATTTATAAAATTGTATTGATTGAATTTAACTTGACATTTGTGATACAGAAAATAAGTGGGGTACAATCTTCAAGATGCCCAAATTACAAGGTAGACTTCATCAAGACATATAGCAGCAAGTGGGATACAACGTCAAGTGTTTTGGATATAATTTGCAACCTACACAGAATTGAAAGACACAAAGAATAGCTTTTGTATTTAAACTTTATTCCTGATGTTACAGCAACTTTCATTTATGATGACCCCTATGGCATATAAAGGACAACTCTCTGTGATTTAGTCAACCAGCTGTTTACCAGAGATATATAACAAATAGCAACAAAACTTTTGAAATGGGATTAAAGACAGTATTATTCAAGGGTTATGTTTCAATGACGCATGCCAATTACAGATGATGTGGATATCAATTCCCTGAAAGCAAAACCTAAATGAAGTTTCAATGTTTTATATATTATATTCTTAATCCAATGCTACCCCCTTACATACATGGAATCATGAGGGGCATTTTACTTCTATTTGAACATTGAAGTGATTGCACAAGCCTTTGTTTATGTACTTTATAGGAATATGACTGGTAATCCTTGTTCATTGAATTTTAATAACGTTTTGGTAGGAACCAGTTACAGGCAGATGAGGTTCACAGGATATAAACCATAGTGGTGATCATTTAATGTATACTAATGTGATCCTCTAAGTCTACAGGAGTTAGGAAGCCATTCACACAGGTATCACAGGCAGAATAATTTGGATTAATGTCGAAATCAGTTTTGGTATAAAATGTCCCACAGTCATAGAACTCTGGTTTGATAACAATTACAGAAGATTCATGGATGCCACTTTTATTGTCTGCCTCACTTCTACAGAAACTTCCAGACCCATTACTCACAGAAACAATGTGGGTCAATGGTAATAAGTCCTCCTTGGTTAACCTCCAATATGATAGGTTTTTGGGGAATAGATGTTTCTCTAGATGATCCTGTATATCAGATATATACAAGAATCCTCTGACACATTCACTACAATCAAAGGTCTCTATACCGTCGTAGTTATGTTTGGTATATTCTCCTGTAGATGTACTGGACATTTTATGTTTAGACTGTTTTTGCCCTCGTCGTTTCAGGGCCGATTTTATAGCAGTACTGGAGGGCATTTTGTTCCTTTTCCCCTTTTTCACATGGGTGTTCATATGATTCTTAAGCTTTGTGGGGTAAAAAGATCTTTTTTCACGGGGAGGTCGATCTTCTTTAGGTTGATGCAGAAACATGTGTCTCGTTAAATTAGCTGCGCGACTGAAACTCTTGTTGCATATAGAACATATGTGAGATATCTTTTCCTTTTTATGTACTGTTTCCCTTTTGTCCTTTTTCACATGGGTGTACATATGGGCCTTAAGCCTCGTGGGACCGATAAATCTTAAACTGCACAGGGAACAACTGTAAGGTCGATCTTCTTTAGGTTTATGCAGAAACATGTGCCTTGCTAAATGTTGTGCGCGATTGAAACTTTTGTCGCATATTGAACATATGTGAGATTTGCTTTCCTCTTGATGCAGATTCATGTGCCGCTTTAGATTTTGGGCTAGAGTGAAACTTTTGCTGCAGAGAGAACATTTGTGCAGTCGCTCCCCTGTGTGTGAAACCATATGTACCTTTAGATTACATGGCAAAGTGAAACCCTTATTGCAAAGTGGACATTTATGTGGTAGTTCTCCAGTATGCACAGTGAAGTGTCGAGTTAATTCTACTTTGGTGGCATATGCCTTTTCACACTCAGTACACTTGAATGGTTTGACTCCAGAGTGGGTTTTCAAATGCTGGTTTAGATACATAGATCTTACAAAACCCTTACTGCACACAGCGCATTGGTAAGGCTTGTCTTTTGCGTGGACATATAAATGACTTGTTAACCTGCTACGCTTTTTAAAGGCCTTGCCGCACTGGGGACATAAATGTTGTTTAATACTCGTATCAGTAGTTGTATGGCTACCCCCATCATTTCCAGCTATACATGCCTCATCAGTGTCAAATTCAGATTCCAGGGTTGGCTTTCTCTCAGAGTGTGACATTCTGCGCTGTCAATGTAACGTTGCAAACTGATTGAACCTTGTCCGATATTTTCATGAAAGTCCATCAAAGTGCTAGCACTTGGGTAATAGTAAACTCTCCACTTCGTGTGTCAGAGCCTGTTCTTCAGGATATAATACTAGGGTTCTTGTTAGGCAAGTGTTGATACCTGATGTCGTTTTAAACTGGGAGTGTTGTCCTTTGAAGTGGATGAGTCCATTTCGATCTTGTACTACAATGTTACCCGGTACCTCTTCCCTCGTCTGTAGTTGAAATATGAAACAGGTAGTAGCTAGTTAGTAATTTATTACATTCAATGGCATTAGGTCTACCGATGATGAAAGATGTATGTTTTAGGCAACCCTACCTAGCAAAAAGGACTGACCCTAATTTCTTTTCTCAATTTTGAAAGTTATGTCATTTTGGATCATTTATGACTGACCCTTTGAGTATTCGCGTGAGTCACGAGTCATTTAAACGTTGGACAAATAACAAAATTAAAGAAAGATAATCTGATATACCCTACCCTTTTCTTTGTTTGTTTCCTGAAACACTCAGCTTTTAAGACCCCTACATTTATATGATGATATCTTGTCAACGGAGAACAATACCGGGTAATAATCTGTATCTATCAAATATCAGCTTACATAAACATTGTTTAACAGTTTTATCATATCATAACATTTTTTTTCAAGCTGGTAAACCATTTTTTGGACAACGGAAAAACAAAACACGAAGGAATTACCCTTTGCGCCATTCACAAAAATCTTGGAATTCAATACCAAAATATGCACATCTACTTAACAGGTCATTCGTGAGCTGTTATCATTACTTAAGATAAGCCGCAACAGTGACAATATCATGGCTTTAAGACCAGTATTACAACCTTGAATTACCCTTTAAATACACTGTCGCCACCCTAAGTGTTTCACCAGGTCTCCCACTTTAAGGAACCCCTTTACACATGCTTCACAGTTAGAGTATTTCTGTATAGCATGGTCAACATGTTTCGCTAAGTCTAAAATAGTTGTGAAACTTCCCTTACACATGTAACACACACGAGATGTCTCAATCGTTTTTTTCTCTGTGCTCATTTTAAAGGAGCTATGAATCGGCGACGTCATCTGTGTGGAAAAGTCGGTGGAGTTAGTTCCTCGATTCAGTGCACCTTTAGGTTGAGAATTCGTTTCATGGATAAGCATGTGTTCAGTCAGAAGTTGCAAATCTGTGAAATATGTCCTGCATAGATAGCAAAATGGCCGTCCCCAACTTGTATGCACTTTCACGTGATTATTCAATTGTGCAGACAAACGAAAGGGTTTATTACAAATAGTGCACTTGAGTGAGTTGTCTACTGAATGGATTTTGAGATGCCTCCTCAGTGTAACGGGCTTAAAAAAGTCCTTATTGCATATAGTACATATCTGAGGGCTATTAAACTGTGATGACTCTCTACCGGTATGAGACTTCATGTGATTTTTAAGAAATGCTGGCATCTTGCAGCGTTTGTTGCACATACAACACTTGAAAGGTTTGGAGGCATTGGCTTTTGATTTAATCTCTTTATGGCTCAGTTGGTGCTTTTGCAACGTTTTACTGCACAGGGGACACTTATCACGCCCACATGAACCATAAGATTCCAATTTGATGGCATGGGTTAGCATATGCTTGTATAGATTTATTGCTGAAACAAACTGGTTACCACATTGAGTACATTTGTGTGATCCTTTACTCTGATGGTTCGTTCTGTGCTTCTTATTTGAAGAAGGCACTCGAAACCCTTTACCGCTAGTGGTACATTTAGGAGTTATTTTCTCTTCTCCATTTTTCATTCCCATTCCCGCGCCAATAATTGGCAAGTTAAGAGTAGAAATTTCTCTGTCATAGGGATTCTGGATGTATTCTTGGATATGAATTTTAGTGTGTATTTCTAGTTCATCTTCATTGTCAAACCTCTGTTCACATTGTGGACACGTGTAATTCTTCACAGTATCATGCACCTGCATATGTGCTATCACGTCTGCCCATGTATCAAACTCTAGACCACAAAGGACACAAATATGAGGGCCACATTCATTTCTTACACTGTATTCTTCATTACAGTAGGCCCCTATGTTTATAAAACTTTGGTCTTGATTTCCATCTTGTACATGTTTTTCTGTTGGTTCTCCAAAAGTGTGAGCCAGTCTATGAGTTGGTGCAGTGGGCTGATAGCTAGACATGATTTACAACAACAATCCTTTCTGAAATCTTGAATAAGATTGCTTACTCTGTAAAATATAACGTCGACTTGCTCCAGTATCACTTGTGTTCTATGTGTCTATCATCCGATAAATGACCTCCAGATATATGGGCTGTGTCTTGTTCTGTTGGGATATAGGCACTAATGGCGGATCCTACACTGGAAATCTGCACGGAAATCAAGACAGGGTCAGGACATAGGTAGATAATACAAAATCACATTTCCATTGAAACCATACATTCAATGAGCAAAGTTAACTTGATGGCAGCAATAACGGGTACATTTTAACTACTTCCAACCATTAGGCTATCAAAAGAGAATTTTCAAGCACCAGGGGCAAATACAAGATATAGATACCGGTAACATCTTTAACTTCTCCATGCCCCACACACAGTCAGATGCATAAGAAGCAAATCTTTGTAGGGGGGGGGGGCAGCCAGGGCACAGTCACAACCACCTTGAATTGTTAGCTCGATGACAGGTATTAGTGGTTCAAAAAGTGCTTACAATGCCACGTTTCCCCCAGTTTTAGAGGCAGAGTTCCTCAGCCTATAACCCCCGCCCCCTGCCCCTCCCCCTTTTCCTATAGTGAATGTCAAAGAATGAAAAAGAAGTAATTCGATTCACTTGTATTGATGTGGAACATGGGGATATAATTATAAATGACATGTGACATGAACATTTTCTTAAAATCTTCATTTGACATACCCCCTCAGAGCCCACTCCGTGTCAGATGTCACTTTTAAGAAAAGTCCATGTCCCATGTCTATCCCGTTTCTCCCCAGTTCTTGTTACTAGAAGCCCCATATCCTTTGTCGATTTTAAGAAAGGTTCATGTCACACTGCCGATTTTAAGGGTCTAGCCCCATATATATACACTGGGCCAACAGTGGCTGTCAGCACAGCCACTACTGACAGTGACACTAGCAATGACAGCATTTACCGTCATTTGGGCATTGACTGAACCTATTAGAGCTTGATGGCAATGTTTAGAATATGATATGTAGATGGTGAACTATGCCTACCTGTTTCAGCAACCGTAATTTTGTCATTCAGCTCACCAGAATCGCTGGAATCGCTGAGGATAGAATGTAAACAATATACACTAAGTGTCTAACCCCTGCATCCCATAATTCTCTGGTAGCCTATGGTAGGTGGCAGCACCTCAGTGTTGTCCTTATGCTGCTGCCATCTGACTAGCACGAGTAGAAAGAGAATGGACATGAGCAGCCAATGCATCATTGGTCTTAGCTTAGAATACACTTACTTTTTTTAATGTCAAAGAGTCGTCCCTTTCAGGTTTTGATTTTTCCAAACGATTGTTTTACACTTAAAGATGTCTAAACATGTAAACCAACAACTTTTTTTTTCTTTGTATGAAAAAAGAAGTTAGACCGACACAATAGGTTAAAACATATAAAGTACCGTATTAAAAAAAAAGTAGCCCCGGCCCCGTTAGGTATACCAAACGCTTTTACAGACGTTGATGAAACGAGTCAGCCAAAGTTAGGGCACATCTTCCAGGTGAGGCTATTAATTTATAGTGCTATCAAAGGTGACCAAAATTTTGATCAGATGCGCCTTATAGAATATGGCTGAGGTCAAGGTGCATCTTTTGCGTGAGGTGCGCCTTAAGCACGGGTTTTACGGTCTTATCAAATGGCCTTAAATCAAGCCCTGCAATTTAACTCAACCCAGGGTGCGTCCTACACGTGAGGTGCATATATACGCCAGGTTTTATTGCCCAGTTGGTATTTATAGGGTGGGGAGGGCTAACTGAATGACCGATAGGGTTTCAGAGGGTGTACTAGCGACAACGTGTACACATAGCCTGCAGTGCTAGACTAATAGGCCTAATTATACAGCAGGATGCCCACACTTGAACATAACAGTTGCCATGTCCGCTAGAGGGACATGTAGGTAATCTAATTTATGAGTATTAGACTTACACTTCTTTTGCGTTTTGGATCATTGACATCACCAATCGGCACAGTAAGCAGGGAAAACGTCACCCATGATTATCTAGGCCTATGTATTTATATGGATCTACCTGTTGAGTTGATCGCTAGATATTTACAAGCTCTCGCTAGATCATCCAGCCACCTCCTTTGACAATCTGCAACACGCAGAGGCTACTGACCAATTCTTGGGAAAAGAATTAACACAGCGCACAGGCTCTCTGTTTTGGGAGATGAACATCCCAAAGTTTTATGTCTTCCTAGCAGATACACTTACTTTTATGTTTTCAAATTGTTTTATTAGGTCCAACAAAATCACCGTAGGTCATTAATTGATAATGGTAAATGATTAGGCCTAAACGGTAAAACCTGAGACTTTCTATTTCCCATCTAGGCTCATAACCTGTATTACAAACACTACGGAAAGCCGGTGCGACACGCCAGTTTGAAGAATTTGCCATTTCCTATTTTTTGCCCTTTCAGAAAAATTTGCCTTTTTCAAAAAATATTTGCCCTTTTGATAAAATTTGCTCTTCTGAGAAATTTGTCTCTTTGACAGAATTTGCCAGTTCACCAAAGTTTGCCATTTTGTATAGAATTTGCCCCACTGAAATATTTGCTTCTCCACGATAATTTGCCTTTTCAATAAAATTTGCCCTTTTGACAAAATTTGCTCTTCTGATAGACCAATATATGCCAGTTGCCTATAATTTGCTCATCCAAAATATTTTACCCTTTCGAGCTTATTTGCCCCATCTATCATAATTTGCCTGTTCAATAAAATTTGCCCTTTTGATCAAATTAAAATTTGCTCTTCTGAGATAGATTTGCCTCTTAGAGAAAATGCAGGCTTTTTCACTAAAAATGGATGAAATTATTCTGACCTAGCTCAGAGGCGTTGAAAAATTTTTGACCTCCCCGGTTATTTGCGCACCCCCACTGCACCGGAGGAAGAGAATTTCCGCGCTCCTCTTTGATCGTAGTAGGTTTTGGTAAATTTTGTACACCCCCATTAAGGAGGGGTCAAAATCTTTTACGCTCCCCCTCAGAACACAGTTTATAGGGGAGGATTACTGTGGAATTTTAGGGAGTGATCATCTTTTTAACAACGGGAGTTGGAAGGGAAGGGTCAGAATTTTTTCGATCCCTTGACCGGGAGACGAAATATTTTCGTTCCCTCTGAGGGGGCGGGTAGAAATGATTTCACCTGTTTTCAGTGAAAAAGCCAGCATGTTACTATAGGTAAAGGGCACGTTCACGCGCAAATTTCGTCTCTTATAGGGGGGTAAAAACTTAACCCCCTCGAGAAAGGGGGGATCAAATCTTTTTTGTGTGCATCAGTGTGCAAACCCACTAACCCCACTCCCTGCTGTTAAAAAAAGCAGGTCAAAAAAACGATCACTCCCTAATATCCATGGAAAATGGGGTGGGTCAGGCCCCGGGGGCCAGGCATATTGAGCTAGATTACGTACCAAACAAAAAACCTGCTATAACCTGTGTGGACTGAAAACAAGCAAATAATCTGAGAAGAGGCAAATTTTTTTTACAGGAAGAGGCAAATTCCTTAGAAAGGGCAAATTCTGTCAAAAAGGCAAATTTCACAAAGGGGCAAATTCTTGAAACTGGCGTGTCGCACCGGCTTTCCGTACAAACACAGAGGCGTTAATTACTATATGAAACTATTAGTCTGCTGCTATGTACGGAAAGCCGGTGCGACACACGGCCAGTTTCAAGAATTTGCCCCTTTGTGAAATTTGCCTTTTTGACAGAATTTGCCCTTTCTAAGGAATTTGCCTCTTCCTGTGAAAAATCTGCCTTTTCTCAGATTATTTGCTTGTTTTCAGTCCACACAGATTATAACAGGTTTTTTGTTTGGTACGTAATCTAGCTCTTATGCCTGGCCCCCGGGGCCTGGCCCACCCCATTTTCCATGGATATTAGGGAGTGATTGTTTTTTTTAACAGCAGGGAGGGGAGTTGGTGGGTTTGCGCACTGATGCGCGCAAAAAAAAATTGATCCCCCCTTTTTCGAGGGGGTTAAGTTTTTACCCCCCCATAAGAGACAAAATTTGCGCGTGAACGTGCCCTTTACCTATAGTAACATGCTGGCTTTTCACTGAAAACAGGTGAAATCATTTCTACCCGCCCCCTCAGAGGGAACGAAAATATTTCGTCCCCCGGTCAAGGGATCGAAAAAATTCTGACCCTTCCCTTCCAACTCCCCAGCCCCCGAATTATAAGTCTATGTGTGAGTGTGAAATGGGCGACTTTGAAGTCAGACGCTGAGTGCTCGCAGCGACACCACGCGGCGGCGTCGATCAGGAGACGCCGCACTGATTACCGGTGTGGTTTCCCACGGACGCTGATGGTGGCGATGTGCCGGGGGCATACAGAGTGGTATATCCATTAGGGGATTGTAGCAAGAGACAGTGGATCATTTATGGCACATTAGGCCTGATCTAAGCAGACAAACATGGGTCTTCTGGGCTGTCTTCACAGGACCATTGTCAATGTATTGACGACGCCTCAAGCAGTGCGCGGCGCTGTCTTTGATCGGGAGGCTACCGGGAGGGATGGGAGGGGGAGGGGGTGGGTGAGAAAATGAAACGTGGGGGCCCACGCCTACACTTGTTGAATAGACTTGAGATCTATGTGACAATAGACAGATGCCTCAGTACTTCGCCACAAACTAGGGCATTATGGTATAGTGCACATGGTATTGCGTGAGGTTGTTATTACCCGAGATGCACTGTAAATCTAGTTAAAATGTGATATGATAATGATGTTGCAGCAGGAGGGGGTGTACCACCTGACCACCTGTCACTAGTTTCACTACGCAGGAACTAGCAAAACAGGTGCAAAAGCTATAAAATAGAGCGCTGCGTATATGTAGATATTCTAATAGCTATTTTTGAAAGGTCATCAGTGACTACATGAGTATTATAGTCAGACATAGAATACCTTGCACAGCGTAGAGACGTGCAACTATTGGTTATGATGTTTAAACAGGTTGAAAAACATGGCATATTGATTGACCCTGAGATGAGAAGAACAAGGGGTGATCACGAGATTAGGTTCCCTCCTGTCAGAAATAATTATATAAAAAGTGGCAAAGCCCCATGGGCTAGAAGTGTACGGCTTTGGGAAAAAACTCAAACCCGATGTACAAAAATTCTAGTACAGCTTTCAAGAATGAGATTTTAAGAAGCTAGATCTCACCAAGCTTGGAGGGAGACAGTAAGGGGGGGGGGGCAGTCGGCTCACAATTGTCTGATTCCAGAGGTTAGTGGGCTTACTGTCTGATGTCAGAAACCCTATCCCTCTTGTCCCATACTCTCAGACTACACGACTCTATTTACAGCACAATGCAGTGTATTTTTGGAAAACACTAGGACCCGCTGTTAATATAAACCCATTGACCCCACAGTAGATTGTCATGTACCCAGTACAGTAGTCTTTGCTGTTGATTTACAATTCGGGCTGAGAGTGCATGTTCCATGCTTTTCATGTATTATATTATGAGTTCATAACGTGTACATGCATGCTATGCTGAATATAAACCTTCAACAATGTATGCCAACTGTTTGCTAAGACTCTTATACCACCTGGTACGTACAACGTGTTATTAGACATATCCGTATATTGTACACTTGAACCAATACGAGATACAGAGGCAAAGCTTTCACCATGTAATATAAACCAACATATTTCTATTGGGTTAAAATGTTAAATATTGGGTTTATTTAAGATTGACAAGTGTTGAAATTAGCCTGTAACCAATTATATTATATCATTAACAATGTGTGTATCTCACGACCTGTATTATTATAATTATATATACACTTCAATATGAAGCTTAGTACAACAACGATGGAGCAAGTTAGTTTACAAATGACCTTGACATGATTGAATGGTTGGATCTCTTTGTTTGTATGCTCACTGAACAATGTGTAATGGAACGTTGCTAAGTAATGCACATGGAGTAGATTATGTATGTTTATTATTAATTTACCGCTCCTTTATTGATAATATAAAACATAAAAGAGAAAAAAAACCCACAAAAAAAAAACAACAACAAAGAACCAATAAATGAGTCCACAACACTAGCTAGCCTCATGGCGGTGTTGAAGCTACCAGTACTCGTAGCTGACTGACCTGGCGCGGTGTGGGATTAACCCTGGTCACCTATAGGCGCCCCCTACCTATCAATACTCGTAGCACACTGTGTGTGTGTTACGTCACGCTATACTAATATGGAAATAATGTATTTGTTATGTATTATCATGTCAACGAAATGTACTTATGAGTATGAACCTTCCTTTATACTATGCTAAGCACTAAGTCCTGGACTTATATAATGCTTGGGGATTTGGTCTACCCAATTCACATAAACTGGCAGACCACTGTAGTGAAGTGTGAATAAAGAATATCAAAGTCAAAATCAAATCTAAAAGATTTTCGTTGGTAATTCACAATGTTCGTCCCCCAAACTCAGTTGTACTCAGACCAGGACTGTAATGTACGCGATCTGGGCTTTCCAGTGGTACCAAGAGTCTGCTATCCTTTTTTAGCAACAGGTGGTCTCTGATATAGCCTGTAGCGGTCCAATGCTGCAGCACTAATAGGCCACTGCATTTAAACCTATTTCAAAATACCAATTTGAAGGCAAGCTGAACATGAGAAGGTATACTTTCCGGTACTATATTGATGATGATTAGAGCGTGATTTTTACTTTGTGAGTAGTATATGGACTTGGGTGTGTTGCACAGGCTACACTCTGAGTAGTGTATGGACAAGGGTATTGTGGACAGACTACTCTGTTAGAAGTATATGGGCATAGGTGTGTCGATGAGTAGTGTATAGACATGGGTGTGTTTGGCAGGCTACTCTGTGAGTAGTGTATAGACATAGGTGTGTTGGGCAGGCTACTCTGTGAGTAGTGTGTAGGGGACCGGAAATCCCTCTACCCGGTAGACCGACTCTCAGGAGCCGGTTACCTGGTCTTCACTGCTCCCCTAGTGTGTGTCATACCGATCAAGGTGTAGTTGAAAGGTGGAAATATCAGGCAAGGGATCGTGGTGTAATGGTTAGCATGCTGGAATGTCATGCCAGAGATCCGGGTTCGAGTCCCGGATACCATCCTCTACAAGTGTATAGACATGGGTGTGTTGGGCAGCTACTCTGTAAGTAGTGTATAGACATGGGTGTGTTGGGCAGGCTACTCTGTGAGTAGTGTATAGACATGGGTGTGTTGGGCAGGCTACTCTGTGAGTAGTATCAGAAGGACTGTAGGCCTAGTTGAGTAGTATAGCACTGAATTGGGAGCAGAACGGTTCAGCAGTTGCCGAGCTAACCACGTTCACGCTGAAATTAGAGACTTCCGGCTCTGATCTCACACCATGATGCTTTTTCCTGGCATGTCATGCAGTTTGGATGTATGGTACCCATCTGAATATCGCAAGATATTTCGAGATCAGAACTGTTATGGCCATGCAAGCAGACAAAAAGAATCTTCGCTATAGGCCTAGTAAGGTGCAGTTTCACACAGACTATTACTGCATTATAAACGGGAAAACCTGCTATGTAAACATTCAAGCACGATACCACCAGTAAAGTATACTGTGTGTTCTAACATTTCTAAGCATCTATCTACATTTATGTTATATGTATACAGCCAATATACATGGTAAAAGCATATATATATATATATATATATATATATATATATATATATATATATATATATATATATATATATATAATAAAACAAAACATCACTTATAGGGTGAATATAGTGGATGATTCATGAGCTCCTAAAGCATCCTCAGACTGACTGATAAACAGTGCCACATAAATTGTCGTCTGCACATGCCACACAAGAACCGCGGGGTAAGTCTTTCATAGCGTCCGCTGTGGCGCCATTGTCCCCTACTACATCATTGCCCCCTGCTGGTCGGTCAGCAACTTACAGTGCCCTACATGGAAGTGGATCCATTAGTTGCCCAAAGGGGCATTTTGCTAATTGTTTTTGTTGCTTCTCGGAGGCTACAAAAAGCGGCTGTCAGGAAGCCTGTGTGTCACGGGTGGAAATTTATTAGACTCCCTGCGGTCATACGTCACGGGGGTGAATCCACTCTACACTATCTATCAGGGAACACAGCCCCAGGGGTGGGCCCCTCCCCAGTCTCTACCAACAACGTAGGCATTGTACATAGGCTATATACAAAATGTACATGTATCTCCAAAGGGCTCAGCCCAACGTCGTCTCTATGCGAAAGAATTATAGTCTATATCTAGGCCTATTCCCTGTCATTTCATTTTGTGACAGTTTGACAATATGTACTGTTTCTCTATCAGATGAAAATAATGATTGTGTTAGGGCCAATTATTGTGTTAGGTCCCAATCGTGAGGACCATTTAGGACACATCACCCCAATATTGGCCTATATTACATTCTCTTAGTATGGACAGTGATGTCATTTATAGACATTGTCTCGTGGTCTCGTGATCGTATTTACCCACTTGGCAAAAAAGTTTTTAAACGCTTTTTTAATCGATTTCCAACCAAATAACGCAGTGGGGAAACCAATAAAAACGTTAAAAACCTTTTTTTGCCAAGTGGGTATTGCATACTTATAGCGAAAGCACTTGACAACACAACGATATCATTCTGCCCTACTGGTAAGCCTATTCAAAATGTCCGAGGTGACACAGTTTATTGTCGGAGATGCTACATTGAATTGACATTGGAAGCGTATCACAAGCTCACAGTTTCTCATAAGTTAAACACCGCCCTCGCCAATCACCAATTCCTTGCAACAGCCTGTAATATATGCCCTAATTAATGATCCACAGACATCGATTTAGCCCTGGGGTATGTTCAGAACAGGCAACGATTTGCCCCCCATTTTCTGTATCAAACGATCATCTATTGTATGATTTGTTTCTGTGCATAATTTCACCAATTGCATGATATCTATAATTGTCAAATTACATGGAAAATATTCTTGAGCTATTCAAAACCATACTCGAAATGGACAATTGCATACATATGTACTCAAATCCTGTACAATGATGTATACATTGAGAGATAGATCCTACAATTGAGTCAGATTCTGTGATCGTAGTATCATTTTGATGACCGTAGATCTATTTGGTGATCGTATGTTGTTTTGAAACATACCAGCCTATGCCCACAGTAGCCAGAATAGCCAGGCTGAACTATGGCCAAATACACAAAGCGGGCAGTTTCACAGGTGGCCACTTGTTTGACAGCGATATGTAGATTCTACGGTAGGACAGAATACCAAGATGGCTAATTTACATAGGCTTCAATGGGAGTCCATTTCCCCCGTCATCAGGGCCAATTCAGTCCCCGTGTGGCCAGAAGAGTCTTGTCCCCTGTGGGAATACTAATCACCAAACACTACTAAGCACTTCACTGGGAACTCTTCCACTCGTTTTAACTTCTGAACACAACTATGTGCTTAGACAGACTTTATGAGGGTCTTGTTGACGTGGTACATTCTATTCTAAAGTCTAAAAGCTCAGGTTGATATCGCTTAAATAGTCATGCTCTGCTCCATATTCTGGAATCAATTTTCTAGAATTAGAATGGATATCTCTGAATGCTAACCTGCTCAAAAAGTGGTAAATAAAGATTTCACTACAAAGCAGCGTCGTATTCCTTTCTTAGGGATACTCACTAAGATTTTTTCACAAAGTTCTTTATTGACTACACTCTCAGCCCCGATTGTAAATATGCAGTAGATTGCCCTGTACTGGGTGCGGGGCAATCTCGATCTGAGGAAGGCCTTTGATACGGTCGACCACTCCCTCCTACTGGAACATATGAGAGAAAAGAGAATCATTCCCACACTGAAAGCGCCAAGGTCGTCAGACTGACGATACCCAAAACTACAACCTTAGGTAATCAGATTGAGCACCCAGGGTAGTCAACCTAATGGGTTTAGGTCAAGACACTCACCCAAGGTAGTCAAACTGATTACATAATGTTATTAGAGTGACAACCTTGGTGCTGACTACCTTGGGTCCTCAATCTGAGTACCTAAAGCTGTAGATTTGGGTATCGTCAACTTGAGTACCTAAAGTCCTCAGTGGTGAAGACCTTCAGTTGAAGACTGAAGGCCTGATCACCAAACATGAGTGGCACATACCTGCCACCTTGTGAGTATGTTACATATTGTCAACAGAATGCCATAGACTCATACTGGGGAGAGGTATACTGAGGGAATTCACTACCTGTAAGGTGCTGCCCCCTGTCTATACCTCTTCCGACGAATCTAGGTCCTCAATCTGACGAGTTTAAAGATCTGCAGGGTTTTCAGTGCACTGCTTTAAATTGGTTCAAATCGTATTTATATAATAGGTCCCAAACTGCTATCACTAATAATATAGAGTCTTCAACCTCAAATATTACCTGCGGAGTGCCCCAAGGCTCCGTTTTGGGGCCATTACTATTTATAATATATATTGACAAAGTTGTGTCTATGATCAAATCTTGTAAATACTGTCTTTATGCCAATGATGTTGCTATTTATCTCAGTGACCCTGACCCATATATTGTTCTTGATAATATGCAAAATGATTTAAATAGTATCAGTAAATGGTGTGAGGCTTTTAGCCTCACTGTCAATATTGACAAAACCTATTTGCTATGGTGTGCCAGTGATGTGAATTTTGAGAGAAACAACTTAAGGGATAAAAGTGTGTCTTGATGCTCAGCGATTACAAGTGGTGGATCAATGCAACTATCTTGGTGTAATTATAGATCGTGCTCTCACCTTCAAGGCAAACTCTGAGAAAATTAAATCGAGTTTTCAACATAAAATGTACCAACTTCGTAGATTGCGGAAATATATTAGCAATGATCTGTGTTTGAGACTGTACAAACAAATGGTGCTACCTGTTCTGGAACACGCGAGCTTCCTGCATGAAAGTGGCCCAAATGTGGGTCGTTTCCAACTAATGCAAAATCATTGTCTCCGAACCTGTTTATGCATTTATAATACCCAAGACATTTCAATACATGACCTACATATGCGAACAAATTGTAAAATGCTTAAGGACAGACGTAATAAGAACTTACTGTCTATAATGTATGATGTCTCTTGCAATCCTGCAAATCTACATATTCCGGCTAGGAATCTGCGTGGTAATGTCAAAAAGCATTTAAGGATCGATAGATCCAGGTGTTTAACCTATGACAAGTCCCCTTTAATTAGGGGATCTGTGTTATGGGACAAGCTATCAGCTGATGTGCAACATGTAGGTAGCAAAAAGGAATTTATGAATAGGTTGTGAATCTGTCACTCAGTTGATAGATCCACCTTTTTTGTCAATAGACTGTTATGTAATGTGTAGGTTTATTGTATAATTTACCCACAATGGGTTGTTTGTTTGAAATATCTACATACTGAATGTTGTCATATTCATATAATGCAATGTATTGAAGCAAGATGGTATATTGTCTGGATACCTTCATTATATTGTCAACTCAATATCATAATTTACACCTTCTGTCTTATTGAGCACTATACCTTTTTTTTGTGTTGTTTCCGTTTTTTTTGGCTGACCTGAAAAGTGTACATGTTAACCTGTTAAACTCAACCCAACTCAATCTACTGTAGATTTATTAGATTTGTACTAACAGAAGCTCTTACTGGTAAAAATACAGTAGAATGTCCTGTAAATAGCTTGGCGTGGTATGACAGTGTAGTGTGAGCTTAGTTATTCCACCAGAGATATCTAAAAAATATATACTATGTATTGATGATCTATTCATGTACAGTTTTGCATTCCTTTTACCACATACACAGACATCTAGCCAACACCATATTCATGTACCTTGCAAACGTCTATCTAAACATTAAAGCCTACGGTCCGTGATATAAACTAGACACAAGTCCATTTTCTGCATGGACTGAGTAGGTTGGAAAAGGAAGGTTGTGTGGTCGTCACAGTATTTGCACAGGAAATGTGCCCAACCGAGCGCTGAATTACGTATGAGGTGGTTTATGAGCTTCCATACAAGATGACACTTTTGACAGAGAGTTTTAACTACAGTTGTTAACAGTACTGTATGCCCACATGGGTACCATTGCCCTTATAAGAGCTATTTCCCTTCCCTTTCCCATAGAACAAAATGGGTTTTGGGCATGGGAACTATATGGGCCAACACGGCTACATGCATAAGTATGAAATTCAGTCATACATAGAATGGCACCCCCTCCTCCACTGATAACCATTGGTTAGTTCCCAGTTGGAAGCAAAGGTCCTGGAAAGGGAGCAGGTTTGAGGGTATTTCAGGGCAAATCATTTCACCCCAGGGAGAATGACCCAACCCCCTCTGTCCATTTCAGGGGGTAATTGATTTAGCAGCCGGAGAGGGCTCTGCGTTAGCTTGTTTGCTTTAATGCTCACCAGGGAACACCGCGGACGTCTATAGTGAGCTCGTTACGGGGGGCAGAATGGGGAAGAGACAGAGGGTGATGTGGTCAACACGGTAGGGGTTTCCTGTACAGCATACAGAGACCCTCACTAGTTGGACATCCCCTCCAATATGTCACAAGGCCTGCCTTCTCTGATAAGACTTGTGTTACTCACATAGAAGTGATGGTGATCGAGGCATGGTAACTTCTTTATTTCACCCATAACCTGTCCCAGGTGCATATAATATTATGTTACGCACCAACCCCTCCAAAAAAAGGAAACAATAATAACCATTAACAAAACATTATACTTAATGTTTACTTCCCTATGCCATACCCTTGACCACACGCCCTGCATAACTGTGCTGTGTGGGTCTAGGAGTCCAACGCTGTGGGCCTATCTTTGTTGACGATACAGCCCATGGTGACAACTCTCTCTATTCCAACAGGAAAACACGAAGTTATTTCTTGAGTAGGTTAGTAGCATATCTTTTGATGTACAGAAAGTGGACTGTACATTGCATCTAACATGTTTCTTGCATTGCACGTATACATGTAGGTCTTTAATTGAAACAATGTAAATGCTTATCTGACTAAAGGCCTGGTTTAAATGTCATTGATAAGTTAAACATGTCTGGGATAGTATTTCCAAACAGTTTGCCTTCTTTTGAGTTTTCATTCTCTTTATTGTGCGAGCAGATAACTAATTCTCGGGTCTACTGCCAGTACCAAACACTTCGGTAGTTAATCAGCACATTCTTTTGCAATTAATCCGCACTATACACCATAACTTGAATTGCATAGGCCAGGTTTATTGTGTCATAGGCCGGCCCCTCTGATTATAGGCCTTAATGAAGACTTCCCTGTTTCCATGACTTATTTTGGTAGTATTTTCATTGAATAAAACATTCTGGCGTTTTGGTAAATCTGCTATTGCAAGAGCAGGAAGGAGACCTATCTAGTGCAGAGTATTTCGTCACAATAGACCAGATGCAGCCCAGTATTGACTGCATAGTATTGTATCTCTACAAATAAATAGTACCTATAAGTGTCCTTTGATCCTGTTGCCATATTTCCTTTCAGAACTAGCACCAACTAGTCACATTGAGTTGTCCTACATGGTGTAGTGTTACTGTAAACTTTAATTCTAACATTGAAAAACATATTTTGTAACACATTCCATGCCTAGACAACGCAGCACCTGATGCAATTGGTCCATTGTGACATCATAGACGGCACCAGAGAAGCTTGGACAAGCTTGCTGCCTGTCCTGCCTGCAGCTGTCCCAATCAGTAAGTTTGAAACTTTCTATTCTATGTAAACGCTTCCCAAAGAGGGCTTCATGAAAATAGGGTGGTCTTTTTTTTTAAATTCCTCCTTGTCCAGAAGAAATAGAATCACTGTTTCGACTCATCCCAAACTCATTTGCCATCAAACCGGTATTTCTGCGTTCAGCATCAAATGGAATGTCTCAACCAATAAGTTGCACGGGGAACCCCCTTTATCACCTAGGGGCTTTGACACACGATTGACCCAAACGCCAAAAAACGCGTGCTAACATGTGAGCCTTTCTCCAACACACGCCACCTGTGCTACAGATGTCACATGTAGTCCTACGTGTAGGCATACTTCGTGGACGTTAAGAACGTGAGACCATCCCCTAGGTCCTTCTCATTAAGGCCCTGAAATATCCATGCTAATGCCCAGCTAGCGACACCCACCAAACTCTACACCACCGGAAATGGGTACAGGTTTGTGAGCGCGCAAAGGGTGTCGGAAAATGTCTCCCTCGGGGAGTTTATACATTATGCGGTGCGTGCGACAGGGCCCATGGGTTTTAATGGCCGTTTGAGATGGAAACGTCAGCGTCCATTTTATGCATGGTCACATGGGCACTCAGTTGAGCTGCGTGCGCATGCATGTGTTGTCGTATGTAATTAACGTGCATGGTCATGTGACCTGGACTGTGCTTTGTGAGTAGGCTACATGTATGTGCTTAGTAGAAATGTTCATGAAAGCGCCTGTGATGGGTAAGAGAAGAATATTAAGGAACGGGCCGACACATTGGCAGCTTGAAATCAGCATATAGGATCGTTTATGGAGTTTGGACAAAAACCTTTGGTGTTTGTGTACCATATGGCTCACGGGTAGCCTTCAGAGTCTAGGTTTTAGGTACCAGGTACTCACCTCGATACAGACACAAGAGGACGGCCCTGTCGACATGTCTAAGAAAGAAAAAGGGGGCTGTCAATGATCTGAAGGTTAAGAGATAGGGGGAAATGAACCTAAGTAGGCTATGTCATGCCTTCTCCCAGAATTCCCAGATACCTTAATGTCATCAGAGAATTTCCCTACTCTAAACTCCCAGAGGCTCTGAACATGTCCAAAAAAGGCGGGTGTTGTTTCACAGCTGGTATTTGCCATCAGCTCAGTAGCCCCCCCCCCCACCCCACCTCCATCCCTCCTTCACCGATGGATATTAGGGCATAGGCACGTTCATAAAGAAAGGCGATCCGCTGTATGGGTGAAATGTAGTTATGGTCTATATCATGAATAGAAAATACATAGAAAATATGCTCTTGAATCTGAGAAATGGGCAGGCATTATTTACAGGCAAGCGCTGCATTTCCTTCCCTGTTTTAAACCTTCAATCTCCCTTTTTCTCCCCTCATTGACTTATTTTACCGTCACTCTTGGTGGCTAATTTCAGACAAAAACTTTCTGGTTGGCCGCCTCTGTGATTGGCTAACAATGTGTACCATAGATACAGACCTCTATGTCACCCGTGCAGTGATGGAGAGACTTGTCAAAGGGAGGGATTGAGTCTGGGTTTCACTTGTCTACGGTCTCACTCCTTCTTTCCTCATTTAGTCATTTTTTCCCCTTGAACAAGAAGTGTTTAAATGGCGGAAGCCAGCTTTTTTTTAATAGCCAGATTAATAGCTTAGCATTAGGAATATGGACCACCCCCTCTTTTGTAATGCTTTTTAATGGCGTAATATGGTCTGTCTTAATGAGCAATCTATGAAGAGCAAGTTATATGCCTATCTGATATCAAGAAGATGCTTCAGCATTGCTAAGCAGGATTCCATAAGCTGAGTCACAAAGGGAACAAAGGTATAATTATTTCTTTGGTCTGTCAATATTATCGTCATTTTAGCTCCATTAGGCCTCCATATCAGGTTCAATCTAGAACAAAGTCAGCACATCTTTTATGGCTAGTCATGTATGATGGCTGCCAGCTGAGAGCACTTTCCAGTTATAGTTGGAACAGACTGTTAAAACTATAGGTGCACGGTCACACAGATTATATATTTCCAAATTGGAAACCACTTCTCTACGATATCATCCTTGTCAAAACCCTCCACCTTTGAATTTTCTTTACATATTAGGTCGGATCCGAATCTTATTTTCCTTGTAAGACCTTCAGAGTAATGTCCAAAATTAATTCGTACTCACATTTAGTACTGGCCTACCCATGCACAAATTCGCATTCCTATATAATACTCACAGTTACCCATTCACAAATCCACCTTCCTTTAATTACTCACAATTACCTGTTCACAAATCCACCTTCCCTATACTACTCACAGTTACCCATTCACAAATCCACCTTCCCTTAATTACTCACAATTACCTATTCACAAATCCACCTTCTCTATACTACTCACTGTTACCTATTCACAAATCCACCTTCCCTATACTACTCACAATTACCCATTCATGAGTCCACCTTCGATACTACTCACAATTACCCATTCACAAATCCACCTTCCCTAAACTACTCACAATTACCCATTCACAAATCCACCTTCCCTAAACTACTCACAATTACCCATTCACAACTCCACCTTCCATATACTACTCACAATTACCTATTCACAAATCCACCTTCCCTAAACTACTCACAATTACCCATTCACAAATCCACCTTCCCTAAACTACTCACAATTACCCATTCACAAATCCACCTTCCCTAAACTACTCACAATTACCCATTCACAAATCCACCTTCCATATACTACTCACAACTAGCCATGCACAAATTCAACTTTCCATATACTACTCACTACCGCCCATGTATAAATTCCACATTTTGTATACTACTGACGCTAACCCGTGCATATTTCCCACTTCCTGTATATTACTCACAGTTACATACTCTATCCGACTTTCCGTGTACCGGCACTACTCACAACATGCATCAACAAATCCCAATTCTTGTATACTACTCACACCTATTATATTGTTTTTTGGCACCGGGCCACCAACCTAACCACGCCATATAGCACAGGTTCGATGGACGAAACCTGTGGGGAGAGACAGTGTGGGGTAGTTGTTAAAGGTCTGACACATGGTGGTCAGCCATTAACTATTTATTGTTGTTGTGTGTGGGGTTGGTCTATTTTGTAAGGGGTCATATTTACTGCATTCATGCTGAAAAAATATTAAGCTTTATTGATATGTGTCTTCCAATTCAAATACACTTTCTATGAATTAACTGTAATTTATTCAGGTAGTACTGTATTTTTTCTCTCCTTTTCACTTTCACTCATGATGCCACACTAGTTCAAGTCTGCCTAGCAAGTCATAATAGTCTTACATTACTCCTTAGTGTGGGGCCTCTTAGCCTGCTGCCCTAATCATAGGGCACAGCTACTTGAAATCAACAACTATTAAGATGGTAGGTATGCAAATTAGCCATGTGCTTTTGGGACCGCACAATGTTGACACAGAGATGAAGGAAGACTAGCAGGGGTGTTCAATAGATTATGCAACAGGCAGACCAATTGATATACCTTTACTACTACAGGTAAACACCTGGATGTGTGCTTACTGAACACCCCATTGGGTGCAGAGATGACGTGCCACAAGAGTGTCACCCCTTCTCTATAATTAGAACACCTATACCCTCACTCTCCAGGCACAGGCTTCCATATACCCTGTGCCATATAGGTTTATAGCACTTCTTTTGAAAGGCAATTCCATGATGAACATTCTTTAAAAGAATATGCCGGGCTTCCAATGAGCCCTGTCCCCATTTAAGGACCGGGACTACAGAGGCGCCGACCTAAACAAGTGTTAGGGTGTTTCAACTTGACAATACAGTACCTGTGCACACACCACCTTCCATATACTACTCATAATCACCCATGAGTATATCCAACTTTTATGCATACTCCTTACAATTACCCAAGCACAAATCACACTTCAAATTACCCGTACACAAATACCACTTTCTGTATACTTCTCAAAATTACCTTACAAAAATATACTCCTTACAATTGCCCATACACAAATCCCACATACTATAAAATGGTTGGGAGGGCGACTAGATGGTCTGGTTAGACTCTGGTGAGTGGTTATAACAAAAAGGAGGGGGGGCAGGGGTAGTGAATAACCGATGCTCTTTCATTACCAAAGGGAGTAGGCTAATGGGGGGGGGGGAATCAAGACATTGCTTAGGGTATATCGCAACTTCCTTATACTGTGAAAGAATTCTTACACATATTTACACATACAGCAGTTAACTTCAGGTTGCCACAGAACAGAATCACATGATTAAACTATTAAAATTGCTTCTGGCAGGTGATTTCATCCATCACCTCAGTTCTGCCTCATGTATATAAGTTTGCTCTTAAGTCACATGTGTATGCCAGTCACACCATTGTCGTCAATTTGCAAAGTTACAGTCCCGTATGAATGAAAGACAGGACCTTGTATCAAGCGTCTACAATCTAAGTAAAAGAAATTCAATTAAATTGGTATATATATATGCCTTTATCTTCGGTTGGATAGATTTTCAAAGTAGCAAAATGTGTATCACTACTCATGTCAATATCCTGCTTTCTTCATACTCCTCACATTTCGCCACGCATAGGGTCTATAGTACTGTTGCCCACTTGCTATACTTTCCAACTGCTACTATAACTCTGGGTCCATGGCTGAATCTCACTAAAACATACTTTCCTTGTGCGGTTGATGTTAACTTTTTTCTTGCCTTCCTAACCTCTATTGTACTTAGTTCTACTAGCGTGTTATCAGCCTATACTAACCTCAATTGTATTTAGTTCTACTACTGAGTTATCAGCCTAGATACTAACCTCTATTGTATTTAGTTCTACTACCGTGTTATCAGCCTATACTAACCTCTATTGTATTTAGTTCTACTACTGTGTTATCAGCCTATACTAACCTCTATTGTACTTAGTTCTTCTACCGTGTTATCAGCCTATACTAACCTCTATTGTATTTAGTTCTACTACTGTGTTATCAGCCTAGATACTAACCTCTATTGTATTTAGTTCTACTACCGTGTTATCAGCCTATACTAACCTCTATTGTATTTAGTTCTACTACTGTGTTATCAGCCTATACTAACCTCTATTGTATTTAGTTCTACTACCGTGTTATCATACTATACTAACCTCTATTGTATTTAGTTCTACTACTGTGTTATTAGCCTATACTAACCTCTATTGTATTTAGTTCTAATACTGTGTTATCATCCTATACTATAACCTCTATTGTATTTAGTTCTACTACTGTGTTATCATCCTATACTATAACCTCTATTGTATTTAGTTCTACTACTGTGTTATCAGCCTATACTAACCTCTATTGTATTTAGTTCTACTACTGTGTTATCATCCTATACTATAACCTCTATTGTATTTAGTTCTACTACTGTGTTATTAGCCTATACTAACCTCTATTGTATTTAGTTCTACTACTGTGTTATCATCCTATACTATAACCTCTATTGTATTTAGTTCTACTACTGTGTTATCATCCTATACTATAACCTCTATTGTATTTAGTTCTACTACTGTGTTATCAGCCTATACTATAACCTCTATTGTATTTAGTTCTACTACTGTGTTATCAGCCTATACTATAACCTCTATTGTATTTATTTCTACTACCGTGTTATCAGCCTATACTAACCTCTATTGTATTTAGTTCTACTAATGTGTTATCAGCCTATATTAACCTCTATTGTACTTAGTTCTTCTACCGTGTTATCAGCCTATACTAACCTCTATTGTATTTAGTTCTACTACTGTGTTATCATCCTATACTATAACCTCTATTGTATTTAGTTCTACTACCGTGTTATCATCCTATACTAACCTCTATTGTATTTATTTCTACTACCGTGTTATCAGCCTATACTAACCTCTATTGTATTTAGTTCTACTACTGTGTTATCATCCTAGTTAAAGAGGCAATCAATCGTCCGGTCGTCCCGAGGTTGCCACACCCCTGTGCATCATGAGATTTCATATTCAGAAGTGACACCGTACCCCTCCCTTTATATACACCTTGGAATTGAGTACAATCCCTTTGATAAAAAAAAAGATATGCGAACATTGGCTTAGTGTGCTTGAAGTGACACGGCCAGTTAGTGGGCGTCCCGGGCGTCCAGCAAGGTGTGCCGCTCCCATCCCGGGAGTGTACAGTAGGGGTGGTTTCGGCACGACGCGCGGCTTTATTCCCCGCCTGAAGTGATCAATCGGCCGGTACGCCTTACCCACGCCCTACCCCATGCATACCCCTGCCATCATTGGGGTGGGTGGGAGGGGGTAGGGTGACCACCATCCATCATCATTGTGCTTTTGTCGGCCACCTCGTCCGCCGCGGAGCTACTCACGGCGCCTACAGCTATAGAACAGTGGGTGGAGGATGGAGGCGGGATGGATGGATGTGTGTGTGTGTGTGGGGGGGGGGGGGTTGTACTCGGGAATGTACTGATCCTGCCCGAGAGTATGTTGACTTAAGATATTAATTGGCAATTTTTATTATTATTATTTTTATTATTATTTTTTGAACAATCATTCCCTTGTTCCCTTGATGGATGTGGTAATTCTAGGAGAATGTATTTTGAAATGTTTACTAATCCAAATTGTTCACAAAATATTCATCTGCGACCACATCTGCGACCACACTATTTTACCAGGTACTCCTACCTGTAACATTTACACAAAGTCAACAAAGGATAATGCTGCGTCATGTTAGACAGTATATAGTTGATATTTGCATGTCATGAATATTATACGTGCACCGACAATCTGACATGGGGCATAAACTCAGACATCTTTTTACTATCAATAGTATAACAATACTAACATGTTGTGCTTGTAGGCCATTTATTACTCGCTATTATGAGACCAATATGCTTATATCATGAGATAGCGATCCTTCCATATCCATCTAATTATACAGCACAGTTATCCTGCAGACCTATACCACTGTTAACTGGCCAACAAAGCACTTACAGAACACCAGATACACAGTAAATTATACAATGATAACCCCCTAATTCACATTAACCTGTATATGCTGCATAATGTGCCCATATAGCCATAGCACTCTTTTATTCCACCTCACACCTCTTGTGTACAGTGTATAAAGAATGCATTTCCCCTACCACTCCCCCCGTCAGTGAGGCTGTCCCCTCATCGGGCCGCGTCGTGAGTGATGGGGATTGGGGTGGTCAGGGAAGTGAAATGCCTATACTAACCCATGTAGTGTCAATATCCATTTCTGGCATCATATTTCTCGAGGATGATTCCCATTTTATAGTGTTATACCACGGACATGGGCAGTCTATGGAGAGAATGGCTCTATTCTTTCTTCCTCTGTACCTAATGGTAAGACAGTTCAGATTTGCGTAAGGGTTACACATAAAATAAGAAACAATCAGCCGAGCCAAGAAAATTCCACGAAACAGCAAATTGCCCTATGCTTTATTGCAATATTAAGATGGTTTGGCCCTTGAGGTCCCTCGCTGTTATTTGATAGTGTGTCGAGGCCCGTGGACAGAGTGAATATTTAATCCTAAATCACCCTCTTAGGGCAGGAGGGTGTTGCTCCTATTGTAAAAAGAGCTGTGAGTATGTGCCCTCTTTTCAAAACAAGTCATGCACTACTTCACCTAAGTACTTGCACTCACCACATTAGTCTGAAAAGTCACCTGCCTTTAAAATAGAAAGAGCTGCACTACCAGGTACCTACTCATGTCACACACTCTATAGTTTATTATACTGACTGACTTCTCCCAACTAGGTACATACTCAAATCCCCCTTTGTTAGCACCATACTTGAATGACCACTTGTGAGCAACAAAAGGGACAAGTTATAGCTACATGAAACGAAAGGACTGGAAATGAGGGCATTTTTAGCCAGCTCTTCCTTTTACTATGGGAGCAACACCCTCCTGTCCTTGAAAGATCTGTGCTAAAGGAGCAACACACGGGCTGCACTCTACCTTCAGGGTAGTAGCGGTCACCCAATCTGTATTAGAAATGGAAAGGAGCATACTTAAACTGATGGAGACGACAGGCTATATTCCAAAGGAGTGAGCTTTTTCACGTATATATAGGGACATTGCTATCTGCATAGTTAGTATACACTCTAATAGTATATCATAAAAAGACAATATTATGTTTGTGGGCGGCACTGATAAAATCATCCGAATCCTTTTTAAAAGGGTTGTCCATATCCACTGTGCTATATCTTTGGAAAGGACACCCATTGAGAGTGCCTTTGTGTCCTTAAAATACGATTAACCCAGCTTAAAGGATTACAGTCCACTTTGCCATCTCTCGGCCCGCAGTGGATAACCTCAGATGTGTCTGTTGGATATAAAGATATAGAGTAGAAGGGGAAAGTTACAGAGCGCACACGCGAGAGAGAGAGAGAGAGAGAGAGAGAGAGAGAGAGAGAGAGAGAGAGAGGGAGAGAGGTGGGAGAAAAGATGGAGCCGATGGAGAGGGCAGAATCAATACAGCTAGTGTGGACGTGTACGGAGGCGGCTGTCAGAGTAGTACAGGGCAGCCAAGTTTAAGGGAGTGGTGATTATTTATCAACAGGGGGATGGTGGGTTTTCACGCTGACGCAGGGAAAGTTTTTAGCCCCCCCCTTCGATGGCAGTCCCTCTTTGATCTATATAGTAGCATGCAGGCTTTTCTGCTAAAGAATTTTTAGCCCCCCCACCTCGAGGGGTCAACATTTTTTTAGCCCCCCCCCTTCGGGAGGGGTCTGAATTTTTTACACCCCCCCTCAGACCCACCAGCCCCGCCCCCCCCCGTTGATAAATAATGACCACTCCCTAATGGGCTCTGACAAGAGACCCACAGAAGGGGTGGGAGTTTTGTGACTGACTGTGTGGTGGGGCTACTGGAGAGAGGCGAGGAGGATCGGGGAGGAGCCTACCTGTAGTTCTATAGGCGCGTGGGCGGCCACAAGGGGTCTGACTGGGAGACACTCAACCCCAGCGTGGATCAGTCACTCCCTCTCGTGGCCCGGGACCGGAGGGTGAACTGCTCTCTCTGCTCAGTTTGTGGAGGAGAGGGTGGTGGTGTGGCGGTGCATGCAGGGTGGTGGGAGGAGCAGGAGGAGGAGGGGTGGAGGAGGAGTGTAAGGGAGATCACAAGGGTGGCTGTCCAGCGCCAGCTGTGATAGTGACTACCTGCTCACATCAGCTCGGTCCCTGGCCTGTGAGTGACTGAGCTGCTCGTGAACAGGTAGTCTATCGGGAGCGGTACCAGGGCAGGGTCAGCCGACCCTACAGCCCACAGACTGCACTCCTCCCAGTCACCTACCTAAGGAGCCAGCATTTAACCACAGTTTTAAAGAGGCCCTTCCCTGAAAGGAGCACCGGATTGAGCGCCAATGAGCAGCTTAACACACAGAAGATTACAAGAGAGGAAGCAGACAGAAAGGAGCACCACATGAACTATCACATGAAAGGGACATTTCCCACAGCTTTAGTCAATTTAGGACTTCAAGCATTTCTACTTACGTCAGCGCCACCTTGTACTGCTAGAACTTCCTCGTGAGGGCAACTATAAAACTTTTTTTTTCAACACAATATATAGCCCAGAGAGCCAGATGACTTACCTACGTGCTCTCAAACTGCATTACTGATTTTATTTGGTATAAGTAATGGCATTACATGTCTTGTCTTGACATGCCTTGTCAAGTGTTGGCAGGAATATCATGACCGAGGCTCTATCCAGGAGAAGGCCAACTGTGTACTCATTCACCGGTATGTACATGTCGCTACAATCTCCAAGGCAAAAATTCAGCTAAAATCGCACTGACACCCATTGAAGCAAAGTGCGTTTTCACTCACCGCATCGTCGAGCACATTGGAATTTTAAGGATTGGCCATCCAAAGTAATTTTATCTTAACGTCCCGCTCTTGTCGATACCAGACCACGAAGACATGGAACTCAAGGCAGCCACATTGATCCAGCTCAGTGGTAGAGACCGATGCCTGGAGGCTATTGCGAAAAGAATCGGAATCAGATTCTCACTGTCGTAACTCACCTTCCAGTTCCTGGCTGTTCTGCTGCCCAGAACCCACACCCCACCTTACACTCTGAATCAATCCCCTTAGTGTGAGTCATACTGGGAAGCATCCCCCAATACATGAAAACTTAAGAATCAATTCTATAACATATTACCTTGCAGCAAAACAGGGGAGAAGTCATTGCTTGGTGGTAGTCAGTTCCCATTTGGGAATAGCACCTCCGACAGAATTGAATTCCCGTCCTTTCGCAACACCCTCCAGTGCCCTCTCTGGGATAAAAGAGAGAGTCAGAATCTCCATTGGGAGAAGGTAGCGGAGGAAAGCGAATGCTGAACAGTGGATCTTTTACTAGGTTTGACATCCAGTCCATACCATTCACATCTCATAGGGAAAACATTGGATATTTCCCCTGTTTGGATACAATACTTGAGGGGAACGGATTACGGCGGTAAGTCGGTTTTTATCAAAGGTTTTCATAAACCAAGATGAAAGAACAGCTTACAAAAGAAATTGTTTCATATATAAAAAGAACCCCATCAATAGCCATTTGTATTAGAAATGCTATAGGGAGGGAAATGTGTTAAAATCTTATTCTGGTTTTCATTTCTTACATCCTGGAAAGATGTTTGGGTGTGTTCATCAAAATAAGTCCGCTATAAAAATCCATCAAAATCCTGTCTTAAAAGATTTAACATTCACTCAGGACAATTCATGCACAGAAGATTATAAGAAAATGAAATGTTGTTAAAAACATGTCGAAATTGCCACCAAGTAATAACAAAATAATAATAAATGCCATCTACCTCTAGAGATAGACAAAGAGAGTGTAACATACGTTTTGCGTTAGATTCAATTTAATAACCACTGCACTGCCCCCCATTTCCAACAGTTTCTGCCATACCCCCACGAGAAACACACAGAGGCCCAGTATTTAAGCCCCTTGTTCAAATCACAACCAATCTCCTTCATTTTTTAAAATGGACTCTATGCCAGGTCTATGCAAGCTTTTTTTTCTAAATTGCGTTGCCACCCCTTGTTATTCAGATCTGCATGGAAACTAGTTCTAACTCTAAGCGCCAACCCTTCTTGAACAATAGATAACACCGTCCCTACACTTCTATAGACGTCATCATCCTAAAGACAGATCTTCAGTGCTTGGTACACAAAATAACCCTTACTGGAGGAGCTTCAAGAGAGCTTCCGACCCATGTCTGCTGAGGAGAAACACGGAGCACTATGGAGGTGCAGGAGTAAGCCATTCAGGGTGGGCGCTGGGTGTGTCGATGAAGTGGCTCATGTCAATACTCCAGGGTGGGGTACAGGCACTGAGGGGATCAAACGTTAAGAACCCTGGAGAACCTTCTTCTCCTCCTGCTGTAGGGCCTGTACCACCAGGAGGTGGCCTGGAGTGGTGGGTAAACTCCTCCGTCCATCTAATCCACTTCCTATGTCTGTCTCAGCAGAACCTCCCCAGATGGCGCCACCGCTAGCTTCTGGAGGAACTTTACCCGTAGTTTGGGTTGGAGACTGCAGGAACTTAGGTTTAATAATCATTGTTCGAGCTAGAGATCTACTTAATTTTCTGTCATATCATACAAAAAATGTATGCAGGTGACCGTAGGTTTGTCCAACGACTACTCTATATGATTAGCACTTATGCCTTTTTGCGGCAATCACATAGGGTTTGGCAATAGTCTAGGAGATATAGCATCAACGTTGGCACTTTTGGCAGAAAGCGTGAAAGTTTGCATACAGGGGTTTTTGAACGTGCTGAATGCATTTCTAAGCAGAAACATCATTTTCGAGAAACATTTCCCCTTTTAAATTGACTTTGAAAAGAAAAAGTAAATAATAAGGCTAACATATCATCATTCTTCTTAAAGCTAGAATGGAGAAACGATAATCCAGCCTGTGACAATTCTGTCCCTCACCTTACAGTCAGTTACTGATTCTTTGGTAATCATTACAATCAGTCACTACTTTTATTGGATGGCAGAACTCCTTTGTCACTGTTATCAAAATACCCCCCTTTAGCAGTGTAGACAATTTTGAACATTATTTTCCTAATCTGCCATAGCTAACCCTCACCCCAACACCCTTTCCTCCCACCCCAACCATCTCTCCAACCATATGCTTCAAACTGCCACTCGATCCAACTTCCAACCACTCTTTTGCTGATTATTGCAACTTGAATGTGCATTTATCTTAGGACCAATATACTGGGAGCATTGGAGTATGGCATGTATAACATACAGATATTTGCTTATAAAAGTACTCAGTTTCTTAGAATAGGCAAACATTTTATTCTCACCAAAAAGAAATTTTTGGTATATACTTTTTTGGGGTCAAGTTGGACTTAGAATATTTTTGGAGACGCTGGCAAACATACAAATTTAGTCTCGCCATTGTTTCAATGTGAAAAATCATCCCAACTCGAAGGAGAATTGAACCCTGGCCGCAGTGCTGGTTGGCGAGGATGTTAGCCATAGCGCCACACTGAATGGTGATGAAAACCCAATGCGAAAATAAATAAGATCTAACCTGAGGTCCTAGTCCTATGTTTGCACTCAGTTTTCATATGGAATCCAACCATGGCATGTTATAATATTGAAATCCCAAGAAGTTTTCGATCCATAGACGAGGAATGCATGCTAATTTTCTCCATTTTCTTTGATATAAATAAGAATCCATTGATTTTCCCAACGTACGCGAGTCGCGGCCCGGTCTCCGCTCTGTGCGAAGCCATTGTTTTTGTTCCTTGCCGGGAGAGGTACCGCCGTGTTCACACTCACTTTTCGTATGGAATCCAACCATGACATGTCGAGATATTAAAAAGAATACATCCTTAGATAGTCTAGATGATCCCTCCATACGTATTATGTCCAATATATTCAAAATAAAGGAGAATCCATTGATTTTCCAAATGGGTCCGAAATTTTCGGCGTCTTTCTTGTACGGCGAGCAGTTGACCTATATCCACATCCGGGCCACTGACACACTTTCGCCGGACAAGGAGGCGGGTGGGAATGGCCGGACCGCGACTCGCGTACGTTGGGAAAATCAATGGATTCTCCTTTATTTTGAATATATTGGACATAATACGTATGGAGGGATCATCTAGACTATCTAAGGATGAGTATGTTTTATTTTGAAGACTTGTCATGGTTGGATTCCATACGAAAAGTGACTGTATACACAGCGGTACCTCTCTCGACAAGGAACAAAAACAATGGCTTCGTGCAGAGCGGACACGGGCCGTGTCGCTTGCACTTACAAAATGTCTTCGCCTGGCTATATTCTTTGGATTTCAGGTAAGAAATTTATACAAAATGGAGGAAATGGTGGTATAAACCTATTAGGTGATGAATATTTCGCGGCTCAGGTATATACAGCATATACAGCCCTAGGGCCCCGATATTCATCATCTATTAGCTTAATATATGCCAATTTGCTGCACACCATAATACCCTAAACCATGCATTCCTCTGCATATTTGTTGCCAATGCCTGCCCCTGTCATGGACTGTGCTAAATCCTGATAGCATTCACATAGCTTATGACATCATAGATTTGTGAGTGGTTACATGTTTGAAGATAAAGCAAGTCATTTTAAGTCCAGCATAAGTGACTAACCATAACTGATAGATAGCTGAAATCTATGCTGGAGCTATTTCTGTCTCATCCTATCTACTTTATGACAAATGCTGCTTAGGTAAAATGGTATCTCAAGTGCCCACACAACACTGGTCAAAGGCATCTATCTGCAAATGTTGGGTACCGAGTGGCAAAAGCAAGCTAGCCTGAATACAGCCCAATTTAAAGATTACCTTTAAATATACAAAAGCCTACATAATCTAGGTGAAGGTATATTATTTCTAGATTGGTTATCATTAGGCCAGTAAGGAGCAAAGCTTTGCTGCTGGGGCTCAGGTATCTCAGCTTATGGGGAGGGGGAAGGTTTCTTCCCAAGCACCCCAGGGCTTCCTCGAAAAACATGTTATAACCTCCACAATAAATTAAAGTGTTACATGAATATATTAAAGGTTTAATTCCCTTGGGTGGACTGTACACCTGACATATTAACCATTTTCCAGAGGTAAATTAACTCACATATATATTGACACCATAATTAACAACCAAATATCTTTGCTTAAAACTAGTTTGGGAAGGAATGGAGAAAGCAATGAGTTTAAATTAAGATATATACGAATAGCAGGGTTTGTGCTAGCCACTCGCCAAATCGCCAATGGCTAATCAACGAGCATTTTGGCTCATCATAGCCCATGAAAATTCGCCAAATTAGCGAATTGTAAAGCCAGACAGTGGATTAACCTTCACCAGTCTAAATAGTATTGTTACTCTGATGCAACATGGACTTGTTCTGTATCACTGGAAAGGGATTTTGTTTGTTTAGTTTTACATCCGGGGGCCATCGAGGAACTCAGACATTCAAGGGTTCTCGGACATTAAGTCCTTTCTTTTCTTTTTGGACAGGTATTTATATGCTGCTTGCCCGACACAGCAGTGACCGAATCTATGAATGACCGAATCTATGAGATGAATGACCGCATCTATGAGGAGGGGTGAGGGGGAAAACGCTACCGGGGCTTCATTCCCCTACTCTTTTCGAAGGATAGCAAATGTTCTTTTATTTGCCTGGTCCCATAGGCAGGGCCAGACAAACCACGCCCTTTGATCACTCAGACGTGGTTCACTGAGGGGGACTCCCATGGCAAAAGACAAGCATGTAGGCCCGGGACCGCGCATATGGACACCAGCTACCCACACGCTCACCCCAAGCCACAAGAACCCCCCAAGTTTGTCACCTTTTACGCATCTGGTATGCCCACTGGTAGAATGGAGGGAGAATTCCTCCTTCATGGACTCCCAATGAAGTTATTCTGCTCCTCCGTGCCCTCACATGAAGGTCCCCACTCCACAGGGGGAAGTGGAAAGGGAATTTGTTCTTTTATTTGCCTGGTCCCATAGGCAGGGCCAGACAAACCACGCCCTTTGATCACTCAGACGTGGTTCACTGAGGGGGACTCCCATGGCAAAAGACAAGCATGTCGGCCCGCGACCGCGCATATGGACACCAGCTACCCACACGCTCACCCCAAGCCACAAGAACCCCCCAAGTTTGTCACCTTTTACGCATCTGGTATGCCCACTGGTAGAATAGAGGGAGAATTCCTCCTTCATGGACTCCCAATGAAGTTATTCTGCTCCTCCGTGCCCTCACATGAAGGTCCCCACTCCACAGGGGGAAGTGGAAAGGGAATTTCATAGCGAATATGATTCTGTCTAAATCAAATCTTAGTTCCTTGGTTTCCTTGTTTGTCATTTACGATTGCTAAGATTCATTACAGATATTATATGGTTAAATCTATTTTCTTTTCAAAGGGGTCAGGTATTTGCGAGATGCTGAGCTGGATTTTTTCCCCAAGCACTCTCCCCTCCCCATGCTTTACCCTTTGATTGAAAAGAAGAGATTTAAACTGGCTTGTCACATTCTAAAACACTAGATAAGTCACTGATAGACTAATACACCCACAGACCTATTTAAACAGGGCCTCTCATGTTTTTTTTTCTCTCAAATCAAGGAGGGATCGTCAGGAAATTGGATGGAGGAGGGGTGATTAAAGTAATTTTATACCTGTTTGAGGAAAAGGTTATACCCGGGTACATATTCCATGGAGAAGGTAGGGGTGGGGGATTCCCTCAGTACTAAAGAAGAATGTATAGCTCCATGTATCACTGGCCCTTGTCTTGTGAAATCACATAAATATGTGTAATAAATGCCATACTTAAAACAATGAAAACATTTGGCTAATTGATAGGGATTTTGGCTAATCAAAATCAATATGAATTCGCCAAATTGGCTAATAGGAAAGGTGTCCTAGCGCTAACCCAGAGTATGGCCATGTTTGGCAACTCATACACAGCATAACAAAAAGGACACCTTACTGGTGTTCCTAGATGGGATAATGTGGATATATATATGAAATTCAAATCTAAATAATGGCTGCCCTGTACATACCTATCATACACCAAAAATATATGCAGGAGAGGAAAAACAATGCCCCTATAATGTCCCTAGACCCTGCAAATGTGGATATAGAGCCCCATCAGGTAGTTGACTATCAGCCTTGGTAGCAAAATATGGTAAAAGTCAATTTTGGTAATGGCTTCCTTGTCCAGGCTAATGATAGGCTTATAGATATACATAGGAGAGGAATATCAATGCTTCTATTGTATTCCTTGACCCTGAAAATTGGGATATAGCTACACTGTATGAATGCTTATCTGTCTTATTAGCAAAGTTATTGCAAAAATTGTGAATTTCAGTAATGGCAACCAGAAATAGACCTATAATAGGCTTAGTGTACTTCTGAGAAAAAATCAGGATGTTACCAATGAGTTCCTAGACCCTGAAAATGTGCTAGTAGACACTTGAACTGAGTGTCTATCATCACCACCTGCAGAGTTATTGCAAAAATAAGGAATTCTGGTAATGGCGACCTGAAACAGACCTATAACAGGCTTAGTGTGTGTCTGAGAAAAATCAGGATATTAGTGTAGGGGTATAAGTATATAAGGTGTCGTCTGGTGTGGCAGGTGAGTCCAATCGCTGGGTCTTCTCTAAGGTTTCGGATAGGTGGCAGCACTGATCCAGACTATGGGCAAACCTATTAAAGACCCTGTGCTCAGCCGCCATGTCAGAGGCCCCTCAGGCCTCCATGCTAATCACATGCTTCCCATGCTACTTCAGGGGTAACCTACCTGTATTCCGTACTGCAATAAAACCATTGGCATACACTCGGATTACTGTCTGTGTCTTTCTTTCAAACAAGCAAGCAAGACTCGAACCACCATATCCGTAAACCACTACATTAGCTATGAGTTCCTAGACCTCAAAAATGTGCTAGTAGACATTTGAAATGAGTGTCTATCATCACCACCTGCAGAGTTATTGCAAGAATAAGGAATTTCGGTAATGGCTACCTTTTTCAGGCCCTATTTCAGAGAAAAACAATTTGTATGCATGATATCATATTCAATATAATATATTACAATGGGAAACACATGGCTTTTATTGTTCTTCTGTTTATTTCCCACCCCATTAAATACTCAATGAATTTTAATGTAATTTATTATTAATTATTTACTTTTTCTTTTCAAAGTCAATTTAGAAGGGCAAACGTTTCTCGAAAATGATGTTTCCACTTAGAAATGGATTCAGCACGTTCAAAAACCCCTATGTGCAAACTTTCATGTTTTCTGCCAAAAGTACCAAGGTCGGCCCCAAATCATGCTATATCTCCTAGACTAAAGGCAGTCATAGTGCTGCAGGCACTACAGCGGTATGCTACCTGGTTCGTAGCATTCTACAGAAGAAAATGCAAAGTGGATTGTTATTGCTGAGCTATGTTCCATGTTACCCCGCTTAGGCGTGACCCTAACTTTCTCTCTTCATTTTTGAAAGGAATGCATCAAATTTACGAAATTATCGGACAATTTTAGTTGCTCTAGTTTTCTGTGAGTCGTAATTGTGATTACTGATTTGCCATCACTGAAAATAAGTTGATTTCACGGTTATTTTGAGTAAGACCTTTAAAAACGCTTCCATCCTACCTACACTAGATGTGATCTTAGGACCAGTTAAAACTAACCGTCTTATCTATATCAATGTATGACATAGACTTACATGTAACTATAAGATAAAACAATAACCCAACTAAATTAGACAATCTCTCTTGTTATATTTTATATTCCAAACTTGAGACGGCACTTCCCAGTATCCTAAGGTTTGTATTAATGGATTTTGCTGATGGGCTGCTTGTCATTTCTTTATCTGTTTCCTTGTATTTGTGTTAGCCCTAAGAGGCCCAAGAGGTTTGAATAAAGCAGTTTTGTCTCAAGGAAATCTCTTATTTCTTATCAAGGCTCTCAGCCAAAGCTTCCCTTTCCTCTTTCCGTCCGCTATCACTTTTCAAAAGGATCCCGTAGGGGAAACAACGTGTCAAATTGTGTTATCTAAAGGGGTGCGTCCACTGTCGACGGATGGACCATCCGTTGGTTTCATCCATATCATTTATCATTGATTTCTATGGAGAAAAATACGGATGAAGGGAGACGGATGGTCCATCCGTCACAGTGGATGCACCCCTTAAAGGGGTGCATCCACTGCCAACGGATGGGCCATCCATCGGTTTCATCCGTCGATTTTATCATTGTTTTCTATGGAGCAAAACACGGATGAAGGGAGACGGATGGTCCATCCGTCGCAGTGGACGCAGCCCTTAAGTTGTTTGAATGACAGTCAATAGGTAATGCAGTTGTAAACCATGATCAACCATTTTCATTCATCTGTTAATACAAATTATGGTTATGTTTTGTAGTGTATTCCCACTGAACAGGACTCGAGTTGAATGGGAACGTTCACAACTTGGGCAAGGAGAACGTCATTTTCCCTGGAAATTTGGACATGCCAGAACATCTTATACTCAAGAAAAAAAATGTCCAGTTCCTGGGAATATCCTGAGCCTTTTCAAAGAAATTCCCGAGAAATTCTCGAGATCTAGACTCGAGAATTTTCTCGAGTGTAAGATGTTATGGCGTGTCCAAATTTCCGGGGAAATTCACGTTGGTTCATCATGGTGACAAAGAAACTTTTGATTAAGGAGTCGTATGGATCTCAAGTCAGCACTAAATGAGAGTGTGAATGCCTGAGTCTGCTGCATCCTATGGTGGTATTGTGTAATGAGCCTCCAGGGTACTGAAGTCGGATTACACTGCAGTTCAATACTGTAAATTATGTGGTTTGTTTCTAAGGATGAGTTTGATATCAAGTCAAAGAGTTTGCTCATTAATGGAATAACCCAGGCTTTTTCCTGTCTATCACATGACTAGGGACAGAATTCCTCCTATATTAAACACAGATATTCAACAGATTATGAACAACTCCATATCGGTCAGACGGGTATTTCACAAAAACGTTCCCTACAATGCGTATTACATAGAGCCGCTAATGATCCCACCAGAAGGCCACACACCTCCTTTTCCTACATCCAGCCTTTGACGGTCTTCACCAATATACAAACCGCACACAGGAGAATCCCCTTTCAATTTCCTCCTCTATCCTGCCGCCGGAACAAGAGACTCCAGGCTCTGAGGACACCACTTTACCCTACATATGTTTTTGTCATACCACCTAATGTTGGCTATTCCCATGTGAGGAATGTGTTATTCACATAATTCCAGTCCCTTCCCTTGAGGGCCCCTGTCGCTTTGCCGCCAGTGCATCCGCTATTTTGTACATGGCTTTAGTTCATGTCTATTCCTATCTATGGATTGGAGATGAAGTACTTGTCCTTTGTGCCGATAACTGCATTCTCTGCTTCTTGGCCGGATGCTAATCTAGAATGTTTTATCTTCCTTTTTCTGGTCTCATTCTTTCGTCCCAGAGGCAAAAGGGACTGGTCTCCTCTTTTATGAGTTTCCGCCCATAGAGTTGTCTGTAAGCACGTATACATGCACGCCTGTGTCCACGGATATACCCAATCAGTTGTTCCCTACCAGCCACCACATAGACTACACTATAACCATGAATCTAACCTTATTTATGTCGCTTATACCATGCTTTATACATTGGTTTATAACACCTTCTAGTTTAGTCCCACACTAATGTCCTGATACAATGGGGGTCCTCACATTAATATAGCGCTGGTGGTAGAATTCGTTTTCCCCGTGTGACTATCTGCGATGAATGGCCACCATGCCCGCTGCCTTAAATCACCAGAAGGAAACATCATTAACATCCAGAATAAAAGGCTATCCATCTCGGGCGAGCCTTACATAAGGTGCCCGTTGGGGACTTGTGCCTGGAAGAACCAACGAATGCACCAGGCGTACAGCCCTCAGGCTGTATTTGGCTCTATAATGAAACCCCTTCATCGCTGTGCACGTTCACTTGGTGCCTACACTTGTAGGTTGTATCCATCCTGGAGTGCAGGTGACTGACAGGATGCCAGCGGCTATGAGATGCAGTGTTGGGGATAGGGGAGGGGTAGGTGCTATATGCATTAGTATGCATGTGCTCGGGTAGGGTTACGTGCCAACAAGATGTAGTGTATGTATGCAATGTGATTTTACAGCAAGTGCCTAGATGTTTCTGTGAACATGATCGTGTGCCAAATTCCCATCGTTAGCGAATCTCCAATCATCCACCAAGCAATAATCAAAGATGAATATGGCTGTATAGCTAATTTTCAGTAACCATATTCCGATGTAAGCTCTGGAGCTTAATTCAAAACATCCTGGGATCCCAACCCCAGCGATCTTAGTGTAGGCACATATCATAAGACCTGGCTGGTCTACCCTATGTAATGTAGTGGTTGCAGGCCTGTCCAGAATAGCAGCTGTGACCCATCAAGCGAGAACACCCCTCCGCGGCGGATTTTTAATTCCCCATTTGGCCACCAGGGGGCATTGGAGAGGCAAAATTACTGTAAAATCAATAAAAAAATATATTAAGCTATTTTTTTATGCAGAATTCAATGGTCTCATTTAAAATGCACCATTTTCGGTAGAAATGACCCCTAATTGGAAGGTAAAATGAACATTTTTCATGAGAAATCAGCCTATATGCCTGTTTCTGGTTGCCATGGCAACCATTCCAATAATCAAAATTTGCAGATTTTTATGCTAATTTTCAGGGAAACTCACTAAAGACCCAAATCTGAAAACAGAAATGGAAAATTCCTTCTAGATCAAAATCTATGACAAAAATCACCATATTGTTATGTATTTTTTACCAAAAAGGCTGATTTATCGTGTTTTTAGATATTATTATGGTTTATAATGTATTTAGAGCTTAATCATCAATTTCAAATATGAATAACGACCTATTTTCAAGGTGGGGTTCTGACATAACTACTAGGAATATTTAAGCCAATGATGTCTCATTTTAAAGATCTTCAGATGAACTTTGATAATGAGTTTCCCTGCAGATGGGTGTTTTTGCTTGCCTGGTCACAGCTAGTCCTGGGATCACTTCACTATTCCATTTCCACCACTAAGATCACTGCGATCTTAGTGAAAGAAATGCATAGTGGTTTCACCTGAGTACAAGAGCACTAACAGGGAACACTCCTGATCAAAAGAGTGAATAGCCTGCTGCACACATAAAGATCCCAGCGATCTTAGGAATAAATCAGCCTTATCCTATTAAGTGATCTTAAGAGTTGACTGGGTTCACATATCCTAGCCAGCACTAAGATCGCATCGATCTTAGCCTCAGCCCTCCTATACTATTCCAAGAAGAACTGACTAGGCACAGGGGTAAGAGTCCCAAAATAAAGGAATAGCTGTGGAGTCACTCTTCTTCACAACAGTGTTTATACCATCGTTCCCCATCCCCATATGGGCTAACAAAAGAGCACAGGGTGCAGTTGACCCCTGTACAGTATTCAAGAGTTGTTCCCATGAATGTATGATTTATGCTTGCCTATTAGAAGCATTGTGCCCTCCCCCCAGGACAAAGAGAGAGAAGGGAAGAATTACCTTACAGTGCACTTAACGCATGAGTAGCCCTAAGAGCCCTCAAGGACACTCAGCAAATGTCCTCCCTCCCCTATTTATGTATGCAGCAGGCTATTCACTCTTTCGATCAGGAGTGTTCCCTGTAAGTGCTCTTGTACTCAGGTGAAATCACTATGCATTTCTTTCACTAAGATCGCAGTGATCTTAGTGGTGGAAATGGAATAGTGAAGTGATCCCAGGACTAGCTATTCTGGACAGGCCTGCAACCACTGCATTACATAGGATAGACCAGCCAGGTCTTATGATATGTGCCTACACTAAGATCGCTGAGGTTGGGATCCCAGGATGTTTTGAATTAAGCTCCTGGCCTGGTCCGTGCAGTCTGAAGGAGTAGTAGACCAGAACACCGCCACTTTATGCACTTGTCAATAGTGACCAAAAGGTGAGAAAACAGAAAGACGACCACATCTTTGCATGGGCAGATGTGCCGGGATTGCCTTCAGTGGTTCTGCATACACAGTCTCCATCTTCCTACATCATTAAATTCCCACCTCGTCGCTGTGGCCTCCGATTGAGGAGGTGTGGTCGGCCTTTATCATGCACATCACATAAACAATAGATAGGGTCTTGTCTTCTAATTCCTCACACGCGGTACCAGGTGGCCCGGCCCTCGATTACCCACCTGCCACATGTCCCTTGGTTGCCGCCCATTGGACGAGTGGCTCACAGAAGGCACGTACGTATATACCTCCCAAGGTGAGTAGCTCCCCCCAAAGGCGGCCGAGTTGCTCCCAAGGACCTCTTCCTTTGTGTCGATAGTATGCACTGTCAGTCCATGTGGTCCAGGTCGAACTCCCAGAAAGAATTCGACCTGGATATTTACATCTCCCTTAATTCAGCCCCCTTTGCCCACCTTAACCCTTTCACCCCTGAATTTCTGTGGGATTTGCGTGCAAATCCTGCTTTATGGGGTGGAAGGGGTTAAGCGAAAAGAAACTCCTACTAGACATTCAATATCTAAATCTTGTTTAATCACAACAATAGAAATTCTACCCTTCAACTAAGTCGCTTTTCGTGTGGAAAGAGAGGAACATTGGGACCATTTACAGATCTTTTGTTTCTGTAAATGAGAAAAGTGCATGTGTGCCTCAATCTGGGGTTTTAGCCTGGCTTCCGCCGTGAACGCTTGGTTAGCAGTCTAACCTGCCTGTCCCTAGGGCAGCTTTGCCTCTACTACTTCCAACACCCGCTGGGACCCTTTCACTACGGCCAACCGCCAATAGCTAGCTGCAGTAAATGGCATAGGGAAACTCCCAAAATTCGTTTCAACACGGGTCTAGCTGGGCTTGCAATTTCCAATCGATTAGTCACCTCAAAAGGCCGAGCAGAAAGCTAACAGCCAACAAGTACTGGGATGTTGGAGAGCTATACAAATGCTGTTGCTCCTGCACAACCTCTGCTTTTATCACCAGTGTAGTGCTTTTGATGAAAGGCAGAGGAGACCGTTTACCATGCTAAAGGGGACTTGCATTGCTAGTTGCCCGCATGACGCTAGTGTATGATGGGTAGTTATGCAAATAACCTGTGGCGCCCTCTGTTGGCGTTTGGTGCTGAAACCACATAATGGTGAGTTGGGGCTGCTCGGCGGCTATCAAAAGGACACTGAGATAGGGACCGTATTTCTCTTCTCCTAATCCCTTCTCACCTACTGGCTCCCATCCTTAAACAACACTCCCCATGCCTATTATATGACCCACATTCACCATAGAAAATATTAAAATAGCTTAATATAGCTGGGGATTTAAACTCTTATGTGTATTTTCAATGCGGTTATAGCCACCCGGTGGATCTGTCGAATATGTCTGCAACAGTCGTAGGCTCTTACCTTGTATAAAATCTACCACAAAGGGAGATGTTAGTAAGAAGTGAGAAGAGACTGGCTGGCTACCAAACAATGTATTGGAAGCCATCCCATCTGAATTAGATTAGGTCTACCCTCTTTGCCATAGGGTCAACGGGCTCTATTCTGTGACGCCATATTATATTTCAACAATGAGATCTTCAAGTCCCTCTCTCGAGTTGCTCCTTCTATGGTTATGTAATTAGCTGCAAATCAATTCGATAGTCTAGCACAGAGAGTAGACTAGCTAAATCCATTGTACAATTCATGTAGAATATTAGAAAATGGCATGCCATGTATGGGGATACTATAGTAAATAAATGTTTTGTAAGTCCAAAATGCTTTTAAAAAAAGTTCTGCCATGATAAATATAGGGTAAACCCATGCTGCATGCTCAATTTCTTATTTATGAGACCAGATGGGCTCGATGCTTTAGTGCAAGAAGAAGTGAATTTGGTGAGCTGAAAGGCCGTTCCGGTACTTAAAGGGCAATGGAAGTTGAAGTATGTATTGTAGGGATTAGCCTTACACTTGGCGACAGTAATGCTAATACTCGTGGTCAGTTGGCACCCACCTATCCTGACAGACCCTGCAAGTGATCCCATAACCACTGGTCGCAGTTGCAGAGGGTTCCTTGATCAATGGGCACTTCTTCTGTCAGCCCCAACCATAATATAGAATTCAAGCCTTCTTTTAAACAGAGTTATCAAGTAGTGGAAGCTTGTAGCCATGACAGCCAAACTTTATAGTTCTGGGCCAAAAAGGGGCATCGCCTGAATCACTATAGCACTGACAGCCAACATGAAACTGGTTTAAAGGGGTCGCCGGTGGCAAGGTGCCTTGTGCCTTTATGGGTTATTTGTGTTGGCTGGTATGAAATCTGGATGGGTAAATGATGGACCCGTCAGAGACTCAAAGGGCACCTGCTTCTTTCAGTAAATAGAAAGCCACCCCCAAAGATAGTTTTGATGGTGAAGTGTGGCGATGATCTAACACGGATACTCTGGCTGTTATCATAAAGGTCTGAGAGAGTATACTGAAGCATCCTTGGTTTAGACTTTCATATCTTACTGCATTCTTAAACATTTTATGCCATATATCTGCCAATGCTTTTGCTCTTTCCAATTTCAACACGAACAGAAGGGCAATAGTGGGAGTAAAACAGCATGCTTTCCCTTGTCAGCTGATAAGAGAATCTTTATCAACTAATATAAGGAGGCTCTCATACTCAACACAAATGATCCATAAAGGCTTCGGCCCCTTTAGTGTTGCCTCTTGAATTGAAATCATATATTAGATTATGACTGAGACAGGTGCAGCACCCTTGAGCCGATGTATTCATTACTTATATATTTATAGCGCTAGGGTGTAAAACCATCAGGGTTTTTAATGTGAAATTGCTAGTACACAGACTCCCCAGATAAGAATGAATTAGTATGCAATGACAGCTAAATTGATTGAGAGTAGTCTTGGCTTGTATTTCTATGCTGTGTTCCCTTGGCTTGATTTAAAATCTGGGACTGTTTTGGACTCAATGGGAACCTGCTTGACTCGGGGAGTTGAAAGGGCGATTTCAGAAGGTTTACCTGAAGTCTCTTGTGATGATCCTCAATAGGTAACTCCCTGTGCTTTATTGTGAAGGTGAGTGAGTAGGAAACCCACTTCCCATCAGCACTTGAACACCTTGCCACTCGTCAAGGTTCCGACCTTGATGTTCGACTACTACTATATATAAAGCGTGGATGCAATCCATTTAGCAGTGTTCCAAGTTGCATAGATGTCTTCCGTGTGTGTTTGGTTATATAGACTACAGGGGAAGTGAACTGATGGTGTTATTCATTGTGCAACTCTTACGACACTGCTGCACTCAATCAGATCCCGGTGTAGATCCGCTCCCAGCCCAAACCATCGACCAGCTTCAGCCGATTCTTTATTTTAAGACCAGCTAAACATGGAGAGAAGAGAGCGCTTCCTTCCTGCTCGTATTTCCTCCATGTCTAATTAGACTAGATGGTAATTGGTAGTTCCATAAATTATCACAAGGCCACCATGAATCACTCTGAAAACCCACGGATTCGGGATACATCCCAGGGTGATTTGTGAAAGTCTTATACTGTCTTCTCCTCCCATCATCATTATTGTATCAGGAACATTTCTTCTTGCTGCAAATAGGGTTAACCATGCATACATTTCATAAAAGCTTTTTACAACACTTCTTTTGTATTTAATCATTTTGGGTTCGGATTCAGTGGAACTCTCTCTGCTCTATTTCATCTATACATGAGAAGTTCAGCGATTATGCTCAGGTGATCCATAATCATTTAAGATAAATCTGATAAATCTGAAATAAACGCCATGGCTATCTATCAATTGAATGCAGTAAGCAAACAATTTATAGAGACTAAGTTGTGATCTGTATTGTTATGTTGTAACTTTCCTATGTTGCAAAAGTAACACTTTTACAAGTAATCTTACACACGGAATCTCCTTCTACAAGTCCCATTTTGGGAGTAGGGCCAAAGAAAGACATGTTATCACGAGGTGGTTTGGAAACGCGTTGTAAATGTCTGCAGAAATATCAGTCTCTGTGCCTATATGTGTCACAGCAGGGTCCACCATCCAATTATCCAACAATCATGTCTGCCACTTTCTGCTGACGATCCACTCTCTATTTCTCTGCGCTACCCCCGCCCCAGCCCCCATAGACACTGGAGGAATAGGCCAGACTGGCCTGTCACCCTTCACACTCCTCATACCCCTCAACCATGCCCACTGCCCTAGCCCACCCTGTAGTATAAATGGCCTGGGCACGCATTAAGTGAAGGGTGGATGGGGTTGCCCCTGGAGGTCATGTGATCAATACTAGAGCCCCCATCCCCGACAGGTGGTGCTATCTGTTATGACGGATGCCCCCGGCACCCGTACACTGCACTCCTATCAACTGTCAAACACTCCCAGATCATCAGAGGTCACATTCCTGATCTTCTCTGGATCTAGCTTTCCTCAGGGTGTTGGGAATTCCTTTTTAGAGAGTGCGGGTATGTATAATCGTTATCGACTGATGGAGTCTCTAGATGGATGGGAGATAGATATCCAAGTGGCGTATGGTCTAAGATATGCTGGGCTTCAGGGTAAGTTACACGATTAGACTGATATCTACATTGATTGATTGGGAGAGTCTCATCATCTCATCCATCGACCGCTATTACTAAGGAGATTGGAGGAAAGGGTGACATGTGGGAGTCCAGTGAAGAGTAAATCTTCAGTACAGAGGCGTAGGAAGCAAATTTCTATTTGGTAGAGGGCAGGGGTCTCGGTTTGGGGGTCCGCTATACTTTTATATTGGCTTATAGGAAACCTGCCCATTATATGTGCCCCCCTCCACTCTCCTAGGCCAGTGCCAGTATTCTGTCTTGTATATGAAAGTATAGTAAAGGCGTATGCTGGTACAATTTGTAATCTAACGATATATCCTCTTCACCTCCTGTCCCTGCTCTGGTAGTCTGTACATCAATATCTAGAAGGCTGTCAATTTTCTTTCTACAATCCATCTGTCCTTTTATGTGACTGATAAAGGTGTACCTGTTTTTTTTTTATTTCCTTGTCCTGAAGATGATCTAGAAAGGAATAGCTATCCTATCCTTTCTATTGTGTTTGCATGGATATATGAGTTATGTTCGTTAGTTAAGGCCCTGCAACACATGCATGGTTAGTGCAAAGGCCAAACATACAGAGACACAAATAAAGCCGTCCCCCAGGCTTAGGCCGCTCTCTTCTTTCTGCTAAGTTTAAAAGGAATCTGCCTGAAGAAGGTGAACCCTCTGACCTGCGGGGGGCGGGGGTTGATACTATCAGGGACTGTGGCTATGTAATCCTGATCCTATCGGGTCAGCTCCTGCTTCTCACCGGCCTGTGGTTTATAAGTCGACGGTAGTTGGATGTTTGATGGTAGGAATTGTGGGAGCGAGGGTACAGGGTAAGGGGGAATGGATCGCAGAGTGCAGAAGAAACTAGGGAGAGTAGAGTATATGATAGTAAGGGACTAAGGTGACTTGTTGGATTTGGAAAGTATCTCTATTGTTAGGCTCGGTAATGGTGTCTGTCAGAGGATCGGTTGGAGGGGGGAGTAAGAGCGGTCATGCTGGTGGAGATTTTGCAGGACAGTCTCAGAACTAGGGGGCATTTTTCAGGGCCCGAAATTGAATCCGGAGTAAAGATTGGTGAAGAGATGGATAGGCTGTAGGGCATGGTGTACTAGATAAGCATGGCGGAATGGCCAGAGTACAGGTGAAGGCTGCTGAGGTCAGGATTGCGCAAAAGGAACTTGCTACCTAGTTCTGAGAGAGCAGCTCCGAGTGGGAATGATAGAGTGAGGTGCAGTAAGGCGAGCAGGGAGGAGCAGATTTGTCGTAGCGAACAGGCCAGGTCTAAAGGCTGGAATGAGATGGTGCAGTATGGAGCAGAGTTGTGTAGGAGAGGTGCAGTGCTACATCTTTATTAGTCAGGGGCGACGTCCAGCACGTCCCGGCCACAGATTAGCCAGCGACGTGCAAGGCTTTACGGCCAGGGAGCAGCTCGTTCTGATAAGACTCAGCTCGAGCAAATTGGGCCGCGCCTGGCCAAGGGGGATTTGCCTTCTGACTGTGGTCCTGCCTCCACATGGCAAGCCTGCCCCAAGTCTGCCTCCCCCTGCCTGTCCATACAGAGGCACTGGGAGACAATACCAAATACAACCTCACTGTAGTAAATCGTCTTTCCCAATCCCAAGCTTAGCCTATATATCGGTGCTGTTGCAGATAAACCCTTGGGTAAGAGACTGGAGAAAAAAGAGTAGGGGATTTGGGCCCTGGCAATGATAAACTGTGACGGTTTTTGCTAAGGAATACCAGTTGCATGGATTCCCGATGGTATCGGCACAGCCTGAGCAATTTGTATTATTTATATATGGTAACGATAAGGGAGAGGAGAGCAGCTCATTGCAGCAATGTCTGTTTGAATAAATCACTGGGTCTGCTATAAGAATAGGCTGCGACAAAAGAACTTCTTTTCTCTCTTTGGTCTTACTGCAGATGGTAAAGTCTTCCATGGAAATGTCTGTTTGTATTGCATTACAGAGGAAATCCAAGGTCATATTTCTTCCATTGTTGCATGTAATTTCCAGTTGTTGTTCGTGTATCCTTTGAAGAGCTGGGTACCTTGGGTGGGCTGTAGCTTTTTTTTTCTCGATCTCTTACTGTGAACATCGCTATTTCTGATCTTACTCAGATTCAGAGCATTCGGCGCATGGAAGAATGTGGTCGTTTTTGCTATGGGTTTTGTCAGGTACCCGTCCCTTTCCTGAAATTTTAAGTGGGGTGTACGATTGTTCACAGAAATGCCCTGCTGTCAGCCAATTCTGCCCAAGGGTAATTGCTAAGAGAAGCTTTATATTCTTAATGTAGCCCTACACTGCAGTTCATCTCATCTAGAAGATTTGCTTTTTTTATGCGAACTTGAAGTATTTTGCACGGGACCCTTTTAGATTTATCAGATTCCATAGAGAACACTATTACTGTGTGCACAACAGAATGAACGGGAAAAATAATATGTATTCAAAATCATGCATGCTGTGGGAACAGGAGGTCCATAACCTCACCGCCTTCATTTACGTACTTTATCAGCTTGTAGTTGCTCTTATGGCAATAGTCAGGAGCTGCTCACATCATGAGCTACTCACTTCCCGGTTGCTGGGGTTAGTCTGCAACACAGAAAAAGATACCCACTTCATAAGTTATGTCCCTCGTTATGATCTCAGAGTAACTTCAAATCATCGATTTTATTTTTGAATATGCAATAATCAATGGCGTTGGTAATTAGTTTAGCTAAAAGTGCATATAATTGCGCATAGTATAGTTAGAAAAGGGTTTAAGTTTGAATCAAGATTCACTTTTGCCATAACCATAGGATTTGACAACCAATATATAGCCCACGGCTGGAAACTACCATGGAGATACATTAGGGACGCTTGGGGGATTGTGTGCCGGGGAGCTTTGTTGGCAAAGGTGTGAAATATGCATGAACAGCAAGTCATAAACTTATGCTAGGAATCGTTATCGTCAGTGTTATCTTTAACTCGTTAATACCGCTTGTTGCAGGGTAACATCATGATGTGCTCCTCATTATTGTAATATAATACAGAATTTCTCATGGACACACAAAGACACACCCAGAGGAGCGATCCATTGACGTGTATTATTAACAGATAACGCTTCGTGTCGATGGTTACCCAGTCTTGTCAGATGTTATCAGTTATCCGAGCAAAATGAGGACAATTCAATACATCACACCCAACACGCAGCAAATCTCGGCCAGCAATCAATATGCCTGTATTACATCATTTGGACTTGATAACCTATCATTAATTCATGCTGGTGTGAGCTGGGTTTGAACGCCCCCTGGGTGGCAAAAAAGGCAGCATTTTTGACCAATCAGTGCATGCGTTGTATAGTAAGTGAGGTCAATAAAGGAGTTGTTTCTGGTATTGTTGGTATGAGACATGAACATTGCACCCTTCTCACACCACACACAGTCTGACTCACCTCCTTGCTTCTTCATCCTCAGCTTCCTCAATAACATTAATTACTCTCAGTGAAAAACTGGTGGGAGTTAACCGAATACAAAAAAGGGAGGCTTTCTTTTTTGCCACTCGATCGGTTCTAAAATATGAGGAGGCATTGTCAATTGGTGTAGTTTCTGTTATCATATGATATGTTACGGAAGATCGTTAGTTATATACATATATATGCAACCCAGACCGACTTCCTTCCATTTATTTGAATAATTCATGGGTCGCCTGCAATAAAGATAGATCATTTAGATAGTGGTCATAAGCGCCTGCTATCGTGAGCAGCCTTGGCATCCCTCTTGGTGGCAGATCGTCTTCTTTTTAAGGGATCCAATATTGCAAAAGTCGCAGGTGCCATTGGCTAGGAAGTAGAGAAGGGATTTTATTGCATTATTATAATTTGGTAGCCGTGGGGGGTACAACCTCAACTTCTCCGTTATAGTTTTTTTCTCTGCTGATTATTCATCTATAGGGTCTAGGTGAATATATCAAGGCAGGTGTGGAACTCTCACCCTTGAGCAATTTGAGATATTCAAGATGGCCACCAAAACGCTATTGAAAACTTGAAATCTCTCTATATCTGGTTCTAATCAACTTAGAAACACAAACAAAAAGGCGAAAAGTATGTTTTGAAGGTCAGGGAATGCATTCCTGCTATTTCTGAGAAGATATCTGGCCTCAATCTTGGATTTCTGACCTAATTCCCTGTCTAACGACCCTAATTTTGGCTAACAAATCATTGAAATCCTGGATCACGCTAGAACTGTGAGCAAAATGTGTTTTAACCATTTTGAAGTAATGTTTTTGCAAACAATGTCTTGCTCTAACTATCCCCAGTTATCATTGAATTTACATTTTAGCTTTGATTAATAGACGGTGACCGTATTCATTACCCCAATGAATATGATTCTATATTGTTGGTAACAGACCATAATTAGTTCTCACACCACCCACTAGGGGGGAAGGTTATATATACCGGTACTGTTCCCGCCTTGGGCGTCTTCTATGGTTCAAGTCCACTACACACAATGACAAAGTGTACTGTGTGCGATCATATATATCATGGTAATTATAACCATTGTCCCAAATGTAGGGAGAGAGAGAAATTGGAACAACTGGAGGCTACAAAGAAGAACCTGGAGGAAAAGCTGGATAAAAGCAGTTGGACGACTTGAACCGTAGCATTCACGAGCCTCTCCCCGACATGGCCGCCATTGCGGTCACCGCCCAAGCCATGCAGTCATGCATGGAAGGTATGCAGAATATGATGAGAGAATTTATGAAATTCATGAAGGCGCCAGGCAGCCTTGATCAGCCTACATCTACTCCTAAAGCCAAACCTATCATACATGATCCCAGGGAGGACGTGGATTACGACGACAAGAAGAACTCTGCCCATAAATGCGGTTGTGCATGTGGCGGGAAAGATGGCGTCCCTGACAACAAGACCGAAGACAAAGATGGCGGACGGCGGGGGGATACCCGCCGCAAGACAGGCACGGTCATACTCGAAGACCTGGGCGAGGAATGGGACGAGGATCTACAGGTGTCGGAATATATCCATCGCCTAGAGAGAAAAAGGAGTAAGTTTGACATCATCAAATTCTTACCGGAACCTGAGAGGAAAAAAACCAATCCTATTGACTGTATCGACACCTTGTTATACTGCTTGACTTGTTTGTGTGATGATCTATGTGATAAAGGCAAGGATACTGCTGGCCTTCGGGCACATCAAAAGTTCTTAACTGCCATGTCACGTCAAGGTATTTATGACATTTCGGCTCTGGTGGCATATGATGCAGCAGTGAGAGATAAAGTAGAGAAATCCCCAAAAGGAGAGTGGCCGACTCAAATTGATACTAACTTGGTGAACTTTCATTTGGGTTATGGGGGTACTAAACAAGCCAAGCAAACTCAGAGTACTGATAAACAGGCTAACTCTGGGAACAAACAGAAACAACACAGTAGACAGAAGAATAGGCCATTTACTGGGTGGCGTAAGAACGCTGCCAAGAAATCTATCTGTTTCAATTTTTCAGAGGCAAAACCATGTAATGGCTGTGCATTCAAACATCAGTGCCTGTACTGTAACTCTACAAGTCATGGCTTGTTAGCTTGTTCTAAACATGTTTCCAATCCGGTTGATAAGAATAACTGACTAGATTCACCCACTCAGTTACTGGTAAACGTGGTTAACACATCAGATAGATCTGACAGTGTTGTTGGTACTTGTGGAAATATAATTGATCAAATTGTCACTACCGCAAACTGTGAAATGATCGATTGTTGTGGTGCGGAAGGTCAAGGTCGCGCGTCTTACAAGGCCTCGGTACTTGATGTCGTAAAAAGTAGCGCCAGCAATATTGACGAAATTGATTTAAAATCTGATATCAAAAGCTTCTCATCCTCTGAGGACTGTAAGTCATATTCTTCAGATGATAGTGAATTCAATTCTAACGTGGGCTTTCCCCCCGTAATTTCCGACCTTGTACGACAAGACGCGATACGATTGTTTGTCAACAAACAAAATGGCGGATGGGAAATGGAAATCATCCTTCCCAAAGCTGATTGGGAAAATTTACCGGAATTTGTGGGATTTACTGACTCAGATGACATCTGTAACCAGTTAGCTGCTTTTCACAACTGTGATTCACCAATTTATTGTATAGAGGTAATTCCCGGTAATTTTATTCCCGTGTTTGTGGCATGTCTTCGCGGTGAGTGCACTTGCACTTACATATTACAAGGCGCTGTCACCCAGTTACGTCCCTGTCAGTTTGCTAGTTATTTCGGTTCTTTCTCAAGTGTTACTAAAGATGATTGGTATGTAATAACCGGAGTTTCTAGGGGGTTCCGTATAGTAGATCATGGGTGCTATACAGCTTACTACAGTGATAATTATGCCACTGTTACACAAGGTAGTTTCAAAACTGAGATGACAGAAAAAATTCTCAAAGAGACTCAAGAAGGCAAAGTCAGGCAAGTTAGTCATAGGCCTAGGTGTGTTCATGCCCTGGGAGGAGTCATTAAGCCAGATGGCTCTCTCAGACCCATCACAGACTGCTCGTCCCCTGAAGAATTGTGTATAAATTTATATATGGATGACTCTTGTAAAAAGTTTCATTACAACAGTGTGGACGATGTGGTGAATATTCTAAATCCTAATGACTTCTGTGGAGTATCAGATATTACCTCAGCTTACTGTTCAGTGAATGTATTGCCATCTCATAGACAATTCCAGGGATTCGGTTGGAATATCAAGGGAGAACATAGATGGTATGAGGATTTGTGTATTTGTTTCGGGTTAAAATGTGCCCCATGGATATTTACTCAAATTTCCAATTTCTGTGTGAAATGTTGTAATCATGACGGTGTTGAGAACTGTATTAACTACCTTGATGATTTCATTGTTGTGCACATGATTATGCAGATTGTTGTGAAGCCCAGAGTACCTTACATAGTGTCCTAAAATCATTGGGCTTCAGTGTGTCCCAGAAAAAATTTATTACACCTACTCAAAGAGTAAAGTATCTGGGAATCGTGATTGACTCCACCAACATGACTCTATCTATAGACAATGATAAGGTGGAAAGAGTAAATGACTGTGTAAATAAGTTACTGGACAAAAAATGGTGTTCTAGAAAACTCTTAGAGCAAACAGCTGGCTTATTAGCCCATTGTTCTACTGTGGTGAAGGGAGGCCGCACCTTCACACGTAGAATCTACAATCTACTCCGGGACACTGCCTCCACTTGTAGACGCATTAACATAAGTGACTTAGCTCTACAGGACCTTAAATGGTGGTCTACCTTCCTCATCACCTTCAATGGGAAGGCCAGAATGTTTGATTCAAAGTGCAGAACTGTTACTGTTACTACTGATGCGTCTACAACTATTGGGTTTGGAGGCTATTCAGATGATGACTACTTTTGGGGGTTCTGGTCTGAGTCAGACCAGGACGAGTTGTGTTGTTCCCATCAAGCTGCTGCTCCAAAAGAAAATGTGTTCATTGACAACATTAATGTTGGCGAATTGTGGCCAGTAGTTACCGCGGTTCATAGGTGTGGTGACTTGTGGAAAAACTGTATAGTGTCTATAGTTACGGACAATACCAAAGTCTATTACGCCATAAAAACCGGTAGGGGGAAAAATCCAACCACAATGTCTTGGCTTAGAGAACTGTTCTGGGTAACATCATTCTACAACATTTATCTGCGCCCATCTTGGATAAAATCTGAGGATAATATCCTAGCAGATTCTCTGTCCCGTCTGAAAAACTCAGACTGCATAACTGTGTGTGCCGACCTCATACTGGATTTTAATTCATGTTGCAGACCTGGACTCTCTAAAAACGGATTGGAAGCAACTGAGGTCATTGTGCTGGGCGGAGAACACGAAGAAGTCAAATAAGTCAAGATGGAAAAAGTACCTGACATTTTGTGATTTATATGAGTTGTCCCCGGCTCCTACCAGTGTAGAGACTGTATGTTTATACATTACTCACTTGACTTCCACGGTGTCTTATGTGACCATCACACATTACTTATCAGCTGTGTGGAACCTGCATAAATATCTGGGATTTGAACACCCATCACCATCTACCTTCCTGATCCATCAAACTCTGATGGGAGCAAAAGACTCTTAGGCTGTGCTTCAAATCCAGCATTACCTATTACACCTGATAACCTTCTGGAGTTCCACAAACTATTGGACTTATCTGTGGCAGCTGATCTCAAGTTTTGGTGCTCTGTTACAATTTCATTCAGGTGCCTGCTACGTGTCAGCCATGTTACTCAATCACCACATACATTACAATTCAGAGACATTCAATTCACCGCCACAGGGATGGATGTGTTCATACGTAGCTCAAAGACTGTTCAATTCAACCAAAGAGTAACTCGGATACCGGTAGTGGCTTCCCCTTCAAGTCTGTTGTGTCCAGTAGGGTTTTTGAAGCGCTACATCTCTTCATGCAAGAGGCCTCTTCCTACTCAATCACTCTTTGGGTTCTCGTACAATGCATATAATTCCAGACTCAAATCATTGTGTGCTTCCATAGGCCTCGAAGGACACTACTCGACTCATAGCATTCGTAGAGGATCTGCTACCTTCCTATCTACATTCATGCCACTGCAAGATGTGAAAGCCTATGGGGACTGGCGTACCTGGGCAGTCCTCCTATACTTGGCAGATAACTACACAACCAGATCCATAAAGGACAATTTAGTTGCTGTTCAATTGTCTAAGTTCTGTTGAGTGGGCAAATGTTGTTGTTGGGCTTTTGGCCTCCCCACTCTCTGTTCGTGGGCCTTAGGGCAAATGTATTCACTCTCCTTTGTGTCGTTACAAGAATATGGTGACCGTATTCATTACCCCAATGAATATGATTCTATATTGTTGGTAACAGACCATAATTAGTTCTCACACCACCCACTAGGGGGAAAGATTATATATACCGGTACTGTTCCCGCCTTGGGCGTCTTCTATGGTTCAAGTCCACTACACACAATTTTTCTTTTTTCTTTGATTGTATGTTCATTACTTATTTCACTTATCAATTGTTCACTTATTACTTGTTCACTTTTTGTAATAAAGTGCCTCCCCACTCTCTGTTCGTGGGCCTAAGGGCAAATGTATTCACTCTCCTTTGTGTCGTTACAAGAATATATGCATATATGGATATTACTGGATAAGTAAAAGCCTGAATGCTACAGTTTTGTTCAGCTTTAAGACACATATGAACAGTCAAGAGGTGTGATTCCAATGTTTATTAATCCATTTCTGTCACTTCTAAGAAGGCATTTGGCCTCCCTATAGGATTCCTGACCTATTATAATACCTTACATATAAGGTGCACCAAATGTATAGGGCATACCCGGAGTTCAAGGAAATGCTAGAGGGTGCAGCTGGGTCTTTATTTTAAAAATTTTAGTACTGTTTTAGAAGGTCTAGAAGGTGCACCTCCAGTTCTAGATAATACTGTAAGCCACACTAGGGGTAAATACTCATAATCTGTGCATTGAATGTGGTGTTTTATGATTATCTAATAGAATCATGGATAACAATAAACCTATGAGTCTGGCTATGAGTAGTCATCACACAACTTATTCTGGCCTCAGCCACTGCCACTCTTATCAACATCATCTTGGTCCTTGGTGTAAACAAAATAAGGAACAATCTATCCCTGAAATGCAGCAGCCCCATGCATCATTGTATGTGTCTTGCAAACACTAGCACATCATTTCTTTGAGTAGACCCACTGCAGCCAATACACATGAAATCATTCTAAATCAGTGTATGCCATAACATCTGTCATTTTATTTCTTCACCTTGTACAGACCATTGTTGAGTGATCTACTGGATACTCCCTCTTTTTGAGAAACACTTCATATTAAAAGTTAGCAAAGGTTAATCTGTCCATCTGTGTGAAACACTGTGCCCCTGTTTAAGTTCATGGCTAAAAGGTTTGGTGTCCAAAGAACAAGGACCTGTTGGTAAATTTCTAGCATTAGCTAACCTTGTTTGTATGTCAAATATCATAGGCATGGAAACCAGGGGGCAGGGGAAAGGGGGATCTGTCACTTTTGACCTATCCTCCAGCCCCCAACCTCAAAGTTCAAACAAAGGGAGGTAAAAAATTGCTGAACCCCCCTGGTCCCACCTACTCTGAAACTGATTTATATTATTGTGTCCATGCTTTTGTGCTTCTTTCTGTCCATACACTGGTATTCACCTCTTTGCGGTAGTGTTTTTCTCTATACACTTACCTATTCATTTGCACCATCCACATTTGTTGAATCTATTACATTTTCAAACTACCTGTAGAAGTTGTCTTGATTGCAGTACCAGGTAGAATGTTTCTGTGGCCATACAGACAGAGATCATACAAGTGGATCAACACGGAATCATATAAGTGGATCAACACGGTAAAAGGTACACCTGGGTAATGCGGGCGTAACTTTTACCGTGTTGATCCACTAAGTCAGATTTCCCGCAGCAAAGAAGCATTTGGGTTGTACTCTCCAGAACTTTTATTGTCCTTGCATTGCAGGTTATGTTGATCAAAGACAGAATGAGGATTTCCTTGATGCTTAGAGAACTCACACATTTAATTTGCCCTTAGCATTCAGGTTTTTACTTTGCAAGCAATAGGTACATTCGAGAGATGCATCAATCAAAGTTGAAAGGTAAATGATTTGATTATAGTTATAACAAGTGTCTTCAGCAAGCTGTGGCCTGCAAAGACATTGCACTAAAAAAGTAAAAAAGACTTTTGGCTTGTAAGCCAAGGGCACCCAGTATCAGCCAAAAGGAGGGATGTTAGATAGATATTTAGGTCAGAAATTCAATGTGGAAGCCATGTACCTTCTTAAAAGTAGCAGGAATGCATTCCATGACCTCAAATACATACTTATTGAAACTTTGTCTGTGTCTCCAAGATCAACAGAAATGCAGATTTCAAGTGTTCATTAGCTTTCAGGCTTTTACTTAACCATCTGGAGATGAATAAACCAAAGCTAAATGGTATAGGTGGCTTGCAAAAACATTGATTCAAAATGATAAAAACACATTTCACTGTGCTAGGATGATCCAAATTTACAGTACTCAAACAGATTAGACAATCATAAACCCCATATTATCACAGATTATGAGTAGATCACAAGAACCCAGTAGAACACAAGAAACAGAGATCACCAAGATACAATCACTCAACAATGGTCTGTACAAGGTGAAAAAATGACAGATGTTATGGCATACACTGATTTAGACTGATTTCATGTGTATCGGCTGCAGTGGGTCTACTCAAGGAGATTTCAAGGAACATTCAAGGCACAGATTATGAGTATTTACCCCTAGTGTGGCTTATAGTATTATCTAGAACTGGAGGTGCACCTTCTAGGCCTTCTAAATCAGTACTAAAGTTCTCAAAATAAAGACCCAGCTGCACCCTCTAGCATTTCCTTCAACTCAGGGTATGACCTATACATTTGGTGCACCCTATATGTAAGGTATTACTATAGGTCAGGAATCCTATAGGGAGGCCAAGTGACAAATATGGATTAATAAACATTGGAATCATACCTATTGAGTGTTCATATGTGTCTTAAAGCTGAACAGAACCATAGCATTCAGGCTTTTACTTATACAGTAATATCTCTATATATGCAGGTCTATTAATCAAAGATAAAAGGTAAATTCAATGATAACTGGGGATAGTAAGTTACCTAAGCTAGTCATGGCTTGCAAAACATTGCTTTAACATGGTTAAAACACATTTGGCTGACAGTTCTAGTGTGATCCAGGATTTCAATTATTTTTTTCCATGATTAAGGTCGTTAGACAGGTAATTAGGTCAAAAATCCAAAATTGAGGCCAGATATCTTGTCAAAAATAGCAATTCCCTGACCTCCCAAACATACTTTTTGCCTTTTCATGTGTGTTTCTAAGTTGATTAGAATCAGAGATAGATAGATTTCAAGTTTTCAATAGTGTTTTGGTGGCCATCTTGAATATCTCAAATTGCTCAAAGGTGCACAACTGCCTTGATATATTCACCTAGACCCTATAGATGAATAATCAACAGAGAAAAAAAATATATCAGAGAAGTTGAGGTTAGGCTAAAATATGGCCTTCCGTTACCAGACTAATTTCCAGTCCACCTAACGAGCTCGTTGGCCTATAATCATGAGGACCGGGAAAAAAAGAGAAAAGGCATTGGGATCACTCTTTCCCGACCAGCGTCGCTGTAATCGCGACTGGCCGGTGGAGTGGGGTTGAATGGGGGAGCAGGGGGATTACATATCAGCGGCCACGTACAGAGTTGCCCAAGTCTAATGACGATTTGTGCGGCCCAATTACGCCAGGGAAAATTCGGGAAAATTAAAGGCCTGGCGGAAGACATCCCTTACTGTAAAATGCTAGTAGTGGGACGAGGGTAGGCTGTGAGCTGGGTGGGGGGGGGGGGCAGGCTGCTCAGAGTCAGGATTGAGGGTGTGGACGGGTGTCATGGGCAAAAGGGGTGTGGAAGATATATTGGGAAGCTTTGGGTTGGTATTGGTAATAAACAAATAAATGAAGGAGGAGTTGGAGGTGAGAGTATTGCGATGAGTGGGGGGGGGGTGAAATATGATTGCATGGGAGATATCATGAAGGAGGAATTGGACGGGTTTGGAGAGGAATAAGGCAAAGGGGATCAAAGTGGGTCATTGAAGAAAGCAGATTTACACGAGTTAGAAAAGATGGGAAAATGCAAACAAGGAGACAGATAGCAAGAAGTATATATGCAAAAGGAGCTATTAGGGATAAATATGGGCAAGGAAATAATGAGACCAAGGGATACATATGGGAAAGAGTGAGAACGAGGAGTGGACTGGGCAGTCAGAGGGTGCATGAAGATGCATAGACAGCCGCGAGTGTTTTGGGGAGAGACATGATGGGGGCTGGAGGGGAAAGATGTGTTGGATTGTGAGGGCGGCGGCTTCGTCCCAGCGGTCCAATCATTACACAGCGATGCCAACGGGCGCAGATTATAGGACAAGCTCGCCAGCCATCGGGGGCCAGCAGAGCCAAGCCGTTCCCGTTCGACGATTCCCTACTGTGGCCCATCTGGGAACATGCACGATCCGGCATGCGAGTGGACTTTGTGGATGACAAATTATACGATGTATGTCTAATTATATAGAGTTATGTGTCCTATGGGTATGTGCCCTTCATCATACTTAGTTCTAAAAAGGGCCCTCATGCCTTCTGAAAGCCTTTAAACCCCACGTGTACTGCCTATAAGGCAGCAGACTATTGCACTGCCAAATTGATTTAGCTTTTGTGAACCTAATCTAAAGGAGTTACATCTACTCCACCCCCTATCATTAAACCGAGGGTTCAGGATGCAAAAGGTGATTATCGTATTGTCAAAATATTGTATGTTATCAGTGCAACTAGCTCAAGGAATTCAAGCATACTGCGACTATACCTACGAGGCAATCATTTCGGACTAAAGACCTACACGAGAGATGAAGAGGTCACGTTGGATGACCGGAGGGCGCGGGGGTGTTCCATAGATGTTTGCACTTATTTTTTTATTAGTATTTCTAATGCTGCTGGTGCACGATAATGATTGCATCTAAGTACCATGAGCTGCTCCAAACCCGCTTTTGAGAATCCGCTCGGGTGAGCTGCTCGGTCCAGAGCCTTTGGGTTAAAACCGATCCTCTTCGACGTACGTATAGGCTAAAGGCCTTGTGTGGGAAGGGATACAGTTCGACAGTAGAAACATTCTCAATGCTTTTATGATTTTATCAATATTCTCCACCTTGTAAAATGCTTCTCTGGAACTCATTATTTCCATGCCTAGTCTTTTGTTCTGACAATGAAGATACATCCCGAGAATGTCATGTTTCCATTACATGATTGATGAAAAAGCGAGTTGCTGTATTGCCCAAAGATGGGGACTGTTGGTAGATGTACTCCCTATTTTAGTATAGACTGCCCATTACCCATTGTCCAGCGACCATATATGTACCTGTAGGTCAACATCGGGAAGAGCTTGACGAATAGACCACTGGGAGGGTATTGCTCCTATGCTAAATAAAGCTTAGAGTAGGTGCCCTGTTTTCCAAAGTTACGCTCTGCTTCTCCATTCAACTTCCGCTCACAATATAAGTCCTAAAAGGCACCTAGAGGGTGTTGCTCCTGAGTGATAACTCACTGCGTCATCTTTCACCACTGTGTGTCAGTCTCACATGGCATGGCAATTTATCACAACAGTCGCCAACATGATCTCACTCACTGCGTGAGTATGTGCCACCCCTTGTCATTCCTCACAAAGCATGGTGACTTATCACCACCATCGCCAACATGGATCTCACTCACTCCGTCAATATGTGCCACTGTTTGTCAACTCTCATTCAGAATGGCAACTTTTCACCTGCATTGCCACATGGCTCTCACTCACTGCGTGAGTGTGTATCACTCCTAGTCAATCTTCTCTCAAAATGACGACTTATCACCACCATTGCCAACATTGGTTTCACTCAATACGTGAATTTGTGTCACTCCAAGTCAATGCTCTCTGGGGATTGCATCATCTGTCACTCACTCTCACTCACAGTGGCAACTTATCACCACCATTGCCAAAGTTGTTGAGACAGCACCACTGTTCAACATGTAGCCTATCTAGGAAGTGTGGGCATGAAGTATAAGTCCCATACGTATCAAATGTGCTTTGTTTCACACTGATTTCCATGTAATACTTCAGAGTTGAATCAAACAACATTATATAGAGAGAATATCAATTGAATTTAGATAGAGGTATCTCTAAAATGAAAGCAACTATCCATAAACACCTTTTCTCTGGTTACAGGAAAAATACATAGGGAAATATCAACATGAACACCTTGTCTGTGGTTAGAGGGAAGATACATATGGCAATACCTTCTCTGGAAAAACATACTTTGATCTGGCAGATGTGAGGCTGCATGATTACCAATGTCGATGATCATGAGCTTTTCATCTAACAAGGTGAGTGATGACCAGCATTGCCATCACTGGTGAGTCTGAGTGATCACCACTCTCGCCATCCATGGTGAACCTGCGCTATGACGTGGTGCGCGTTTCATCTAGCGAGGTGAGTGATCGACTGCCTTGCCATCCCTGGTGAGTGTGAGTCATCACGATCCTCGCCAACCGTGGTGAACATGCGCTATGGCATGGTGTGCGTTTCATCTAGCGAGGTGAGTGATCACTCTTGTCGCCATCCCTGGTGAGTGTGAGTGATCAAGATCCTCGCCAACCGTGGTGAACCTGTGCTATCATGAGGTACGCGTTTTATCTAGCGAGGTGACTGATCACAATACTTGCCATCCGTGGTGAATGTGCATTATGACGTGGTGTGCGTCTCATCTAGCGATGTGAGTGATCACTCATGTTGCCATCCCTGGTGAGGATGAGTGATCACTCATGTTGCCATCCCTGGTGAGTCTGAGTGATCACCATCCTCGCCATCTGAGGTGAGGCCATGTGATCACCACCATTGCTATTCCTGGTGATCTTGTGCTATAGCGACGTCGTGTTCCATCTAGCGACATGTGTGAGCCACTTCACACAGGTTGACGAGGAGTCACGACAATTTGCTGGGAAAAGAAAGAGCTGGCTAAAAATGCCCTTGTTTCCAGCCCTTTCTTTTCATGTAGCTATAACTTGTCCCTTTTGTTGCTCACAAGTGGACATTCAAGTATGGTGCTCAAAAAGGGGATTTGAGTTGGTACCTAGTTGGAAGAAGTCAGTCATTATAATATACTATAGAGTGTGTGACATGACTAGGTACCTGATAGTGCAGCTCTCTCTGTTTTAAACTAGACAGGTGTCTTTTCAGACTAATGTGGTGAGTGCAAGTTGAATGGTGAAGCAGAGTGTGACTTCTTTTGAAAAGAGGGTACCTACTGACAGCTCTTTTTACCATAGGAGCAACTCGCTCCAGCCTTGATTAAATATAGTGTGTGCTGCACTATTAGATACTTACTTTTGTCACACACTATTTCAAGTGTTTTTGTGTTGACTACTTGTGTGCAACAAAAAAAAAGTTAGGACTAGAAAGAAAGAGTCTGCTGCAGGTGAGGCACATCTTAGGCAAAAACTACCTTTTTCCCACAGGAGCAACAGCCTCCTGGAGCTTTGGCGTAAACAGGGGCGTAGGAAAAGGGGGGCAGGGGGACCAGGGACCCCTCAATCATAAATCTTGCCAAAAATTCATAATAAATTGGACAATAAACTCAAACTTTGCATCGCAAATTAGATTGATACGGTAATAGGATGGGGAAAATGGGGGCATGAGCTTCAATTCAGATCTAAGATTTGCCAAAAATTACCTTTCTATGCAAATTCTACAAAGGTATGTATAAGCGTCATTTCACTTGAGCCGGTAATTCAAGGTGGTCTCAGTGGGGCTCCTGCTGGGCCCCCAATAACTGGGCCCCCAATAACAATGTGTTTCCTATGTAGGGCTGTGTGAGATCGTAGTGTCTTAAGAAATGACCTCTTTAACGTAAAGGAAATGTGGAAGGATATAGGTCAAGAAGTGACCAGTCACACCCGGTCTGCACAACAGGATCCGCCCCCCGTGCCCAGGGTCGGGGGTTAGTTAAGGGTTTCATTGGGCACGTGTATATCTATGACACAGTCCATGCACGTTCAGCCTGTGTCACGTGCAGTCCTGCTGACCACTAATCACTGACCACTGGCACATGCAGGGGTGAATACCTGATTCACCTAATGAATAGGTACACACTGTGTCTTACTAGTGACAGAGAGTAGGGAGGAAAGCATGGGGTTAACGGGGGTCATTCTACAGCAGAAACCAAGCTGGTAGATGTGATAGACTGGTGGATGTTTGCCACGTATATAATATGCTTGATGCACCTATATGGGTAGAACATGGGCTTAGTACATGACTGTGAATATAATCTTACCACTGGAACTTTGTTAGGAGTACTAACTTATAACAAAGTATGAATAGAGATCTGTTGCAATTTTTAGGAAGGATGGCGTGTCTCTTTTTATGTATAAGCCAATGTACTGGGCACTTTTGATAGTGTCACCGTCCGTCACTTTTTAAAACCCTTGCGGCAAGAGCGTCACTTTTTACCCATATATAGGCATTATATTACTATTACCCTGACATTGTGTTGTTGTTTTTTTTTGTGTTTTTTTTTGTCTTTTTGTACAAGTGTGTACATGCATGTGAATGACAACAACAGCAGTTTCCCATTCTTCATCTTTGTATCAGCGCACTTTCCATCATTCAAAAGCAACAAAGGTCAGATCTATGGAGTGCTTTATCTTCAGATTATCATAGTAAAGGCAAACCTCCCTTTTAGACCTGTTCTTCCCGGTCCCATAAAGTATATATCATTGGTTTTAAGGACATAGTATACATGTCCACCAGTGATGCCATTCGATCCAAACTCAATTCACTTCTTCAAACGTTGCGAAGTAGACCAATTCAAGAGACGCCTACTGCAGGGAAATCCCATTCCATGTAGATTTGTCTTGCAGGTGTAGCCCTTCAGTCCCTGGTCATTTGATTAGGACCTGTGCCAAGCACGGAATTGGAGTACATTAAAGTTTTTTCCCCTAAACTGATCTATATGGAATAGATGGAATGTGATTCTACCTTCTCTGAATTGATAAAGCAGGTGGGCCAATGGGGGAGGGTGCGATATCAGGCATAACTTCATGTACATAGGAAGAACTCACCATTCACTTTTCGTCTGTTTCTTTTCATGTGGCTCACTTCCAGACTGAAAGGCTGAAATACTGCAAGGTTATTATTTCTGATCTATGTGAGAACACATAAATCATTCTGATAGAATGGAATGATGGTAGGTAAGAGGTTCTACTGGCTAATTTGTTAGGTATCCAAATTGCATTCTTTGGGTTCAGTAGTCCAGTGGATCTTAAGATATTCAAGTTCTCTGTCTGAATTAATTATGTCATTAGGAATACATCATTTAATAAGCAATATCCCATTGCGAATAATTACAATCGATGATGTGGTCTAAATAATTAAAGAACATTCACGCTGTGAGGAACAAATGCCATTCTGATGTTACATTGGGATGCACTACACCTTCTTTTAAAGCCATTAAATCGATCCTCCATTAGGCTGTAATGTACATTGTGCGGAGGCGGGGAAGTCGCCTACTGAATATCACCTCCAGGCTCCGACAGTGTTAACGCTTCCAGGACCACACAGTGCATCAATAGACTTTATTTTATGTGAATAACTTCTTCCCGTAGAGATAGCATTGCGGAGCCGATCGCCACACCCCCAGTGGCGTAACATGTCCAAATCTCCACTGCTGGTCACGTGACTTATTTGTCATTGATTTCACACATTTTATACCTTTATAACATTTTAGTTATGTGTATATACCCCTTGGTCAGCATGATGCATGAATGCAAACACCACTGAATCTACTCACCAGGAGCGTGTTGCTCCTATGGTAAAATGAGCTGTCAGTAGGTACCCTCTTTTCAAAAGAAGTCACCCTCTGCTTCACCATTCAACTTGCACCCACCACATTAGTCTGAAAAGTCACCTGCCTTGTTTAAAACAGAGAGAGCTGCACTATCAGCTACCTACTCATGTCACACCCTCTATAGTATATTATACTGACTGACTTCTCCCAACTAGGTACCTACTCAAATCCCCCTTTTTTAGCACCATACTTGAATGACCACTTGTGAGCAACAAAAGGGACAAGTTATAGCTACATGAAAAGAAAGGACTGGAAATGAGGGCATTTATTGCCAGCTCTTCCTTTTACTATAGGAGCAACACCCTCCAGGTCTGCATTAACGTCACTACTAATGCAGTGCTGGTTTGGGCACTCACCTGGAGGGTGTTGCTCCTATTGTAAAAAGAGCTGTGAGTATGTGCCCACTTTTCCAAACAAGTCGTGCACTGCTTTACCATTCAACTTGCACTCACCACATTAGTCTGAAAAGTCACCTGCCTTGTTTAAAATAGAGAGCTGCACTACCAGGTACCTACTCATGTCACACGCTCTATAGTTTATTATACTGACTGACTTCTCCCAACTAGGTACCTACTCAAATCCCCCTTTTTTAGTACCATACTTGAATGACCACTTGTGAGCAACAAAAGGGACAAGTTATAGCGACATGAAAAGAAAGGACTGGAAATGAGGGCATTTTTATCCAGCTCTTCTTTTTACTATAGGAGCAACACCCTCCAGCACTGCTATAGTGCATCATGTCTACAAAAGAACATATCCTTCACCAGCATAAAGCCCTGAAAGGGTTGGCGAGCACCACCCTGCCTTATTCAACTGAAACAAAAGTCAAATCCTTTACAACAAGCCACTATTTCATATCTCATCCAATATTTCCACCATTGTTCTTAAACCACGGCCAGTGTGTGAAGCCAGCTCGCCAGCCCAGCGTCCTGCATAGAAAGGACTGATTGAGATCTCACAAAGGGATGAATTTGTCAAGCTCATATAATAATTGCCTCTCAACCTTTTTGCAGCCTAGCCCCCACGCCTGGCTAGGCCTATTCAGGCGGGTGACGGGCAAAACAAGGAGGTGGTTGATTAACTCCCACTACCCGATGTGATCTTCTACAGAGCAGCTTGAAGCTGCTCAGAGCTGCTCGCCTCTCCGGCACGTAATGGACTCTAGTTCAGGCCAGAAGGGATTGGAAACCAATAATTCCTTTTATCATTTTCCCATGTTTGTATTTTGATTAGGTAATTACAATGAGATAAGGCACGATTTTACTCTATTCATCCTTCTCATCGAAGCCCCATGCATAATTATAATTGGTCCCATCATGATATTATTGCACCTCTACAGTCACAGCTATAGTTCACCATTCACATCTCACAAATTTACATATATTTCAGCAGGTCTAAGTATCTTGAGTTAGTGTGATGCCAGTGGCATCGTTAATGCAACACCAATCGCGACATAATCTATAATATTTAGAATTTCAGTGGTTCTTCCATTGTCACAATGACCAAGTCAGGATCAAGCCACATTTGTATATTAGCACCTATTGTGATGGTTCTCAATAACACCATAAGATATGACATCAAACATGTGGCACCCAGGCCATCTCTTACCCCTCCCCCTCCCATAACCCATTAGAGGAACCTACCTCGCTATATTGCACTCTACATCAGTCGACTCTATAGTGGTCACTCACCCCGCCCTCCACCCCATCGTCCTTCATAAGTATCCTTCCTCTCCCCAGCCGTCCAGGCTGAATCAATTTCTCCTTCCGTTATCAAACACTCGACCATTGAGAAGGCGTCCTGATCGGGCGCCGATTGTTTTATAGCGCCCTCTATCCGACATCCGGGTCCCAGAACGGCCGACCACGTGACTCTGTTGTGCCGACATCCGCCACCAGGGCTGACTGATGAGTTTGCTAGGGATGTACCCCCAAATAGAGAGCTGTAGAGAGTATCTAGGCATTAGTTAGATGGGGCGAACACTATAGATAGGTGCACAGCAATCTATCTACTATTTGAGTACCAGTAAATGGAACTAATGCTCCTCTCCGAGCATATGGATATTTTTGTTCATTGTTAATGTAAATAGGCATAGTGTTCATGGATTAAAAATGTATCTTCCGTGTAGCTTTAAGGGCCTACTTTGATATCAGGTCAATCACTCCATTAGGCCCCAAACAAATATGCATCAATAATTTAGTCCCCTTATGCCTAAGGTTGTCTAGCTTTTCTAGTCGCATTCCTCATGATGCCTTCACTCTTCCACATGTCCAAGGAATAGACCCAATACTCTATTACCACTCTATTTGAACGTGATATATAAATGTCATTTCCGGCATCAAAAGGTCACTACGTGTCATTTCCGGTCACCTCCTGAGGTTACCATGACCTTTAGGCTTTAATTCATGCCACCGGAAGCTATGACGAGGTTTAGGTGCCGTGCATGTGCAGTGGTGATAAGACCCGTAGTGCCACCTACTTACTGGTACTGGATTTAGTCAATCCCTTCAAAACGAGGTCGTGAGTAATATGACATCCAGGCCGAGTGAGTAGTGGCACGGAATGTCATGTAGAATGGTGAGGTTGGCTTCTGCTGATGTCCTTTTCACGATCTTTGTGCCCTCAGTTAATGGAAGTCATAACCATAAGCCGCGGGATTCTCTGGCAATGGGATGAACACTATTATTCCAGTGAACCATTTGGGATCTTACGGGATTATACCTTTGCCAAATCCCTTTGCCCCTCCCCCCATCGTCTTGCTTAGATCTGCAGTGGTCCTTTTTATCAGTCGGTGATGTTATCTGCTGTATCGGTCTAGAAACCATCGGGGAAGATATGACTTACCTAATCAGTCACGAGCTTGACAGGCCATGCACACACTTGAACTACACAACACATCTTTATCTCTCAATTTGAGCAGATTCACCCCGGAGCTCTACCAGAGAGGATTGTGCAATTCGTGCTGGAGTGGCCCAGCTGCCCTACCTAGCAATAGAGGGCGCCATTGCTTTGTAGCCTTGTCATACAGTCCCAGCTATACCCCCTCACACCCACTACAACACCAACTCCAGCTTCCTACCTAACCTCCCACATCCAGGATGCTTCATTTCCTGCCTATTAGACGTCTGGCAACAGGAGGTGGAGGAGCGGCCAGCCAGTCGGACATTTGTCATGGTCCTGCATGTGAAGTAGGGGCTCCAGTGGCCGCCTGGACCTGACCAGGAGGGTGTTGCTCCTATAGTAAAAGAAAGAGCTGGCTAAAAATGCCCTCATTTCCAGTCCTTTCTTTTCATGTCGCTATAACTTGTCCCTTTTGCTGCTCACAAGTTGTCATTCAAGTACGGTGCTAAAAAAGGGGGATTTGAGTAGGTACCTAGTTGGGAGAAGTCAGTCAGTACAATAAAATATAGAGTGTGTAACATGAGTAGGTACCTGGTAGTGCAGCTCTCTCTATTTTAAACAAGGCAGGATGGTGTTGCTCCTATTGTAAAAAGAGCTGTGAGTATGTGCCCTCTTTTCTAAACAAGTCGTGCACTGCTTCACCATTCAACTTGCACTCACCACATTAGTCTGAAAAGTCACCTGCCTTGTTTAAAATAGAGAGAGCTGCACTACCAGGTACCTACTCATGTCACACGCTCTATAGTTTATTATACTGACTGACTTCTCCCAACTAGGTACATACTCAAATCCCCCTTTGTTAGCACCATACTTGAATGACCACTTGTGAGCAACAAAAGGGACAAGTTATAACTACAAGTAAAGAAAGGACTGGAAACAAGGGCATTTTTAGGCAGCTCTTCCTTTTACTATAGGAGCAACACCCTCCTCAGGTGACTTTTCAGACTAATGTGGTGAGTGCAAGTTGAATGGTGAAGCAGAGCACGACTTGTTTAGACAAGAGGGCACATACTCACAGCTCTTTTTACAATAGGAGCAACACCCTCCTGGAGGGTGTTGCTCCTATTGTGAGTATGTGCCCTCTTTTCTAAACAAGTCGTGCACTGCTTCACTTAAGTACTTGCACTCACCACATTAGTCTGAAAAGTCACCTGCCTTGTTTAAAATAGAGAGAGCTGCACTACCAGGTACCTACTCATGTCACACACTCTATAGTTTATTATACTGACTGACTTCTACCAACTAGGTGCCTACTCTAATCCCCCTTTTTCAGCACCATACTTGAATGACCACTTGTGAGCAACAAAAGGGACAAGTTATAGCTACATGAAAAGAAAGGACTGGAGGGTGTTGCTCCTATAGTAAAAGGAAGAGCTAGCTAAAAATGCCCTCATTTCCAGTCCTTTCTTTTCATGTAGTTATAACTTGTTCCTTTTGTTGCTCACAAGTGGTCATTCAAGTACGGTGCTAAAAAAGGGGGATTTGAGTAGGTACCTAGTTGGGAGAAGTCAGTCAGTATAATAGACTATGGTGCGTGTGACATGAGTAGGTACCTGGTAGTGCAGCTCTCTCTATTTAAACAAGGAAAATGACTTTTCAGATTAATGTGGTGAGTGCAAGTACTTAGGTGAAGCAGTGCACGACTTGTTTAGAAAAGAGGACACATACTCACAGCTCTTTTTACAATAGGAACAACACCCTCCTGGAAACAAGGGCATTTTTAGCCAGCTCTTCCTTTTACTATAGGAGCAACACCCTCCAGTGGTTGGCTCTGCCAGCCTGTACCTCCAGGTCGGCTGATAGTGGGAATCTTGGCGTCAGCTAGAGGAACCAGAAATGGCCTCGTTATAGGGAGAAGCCACTGACAGTTCTCAGGTTTCGCCAGGCGGAAGTCATGCAGGGCTAGTCAGGTAGTGGTGGGAGCTAGGGTGGCAGTAAAGGCATGTTATATGATGAGCAAGGGCAAGTATGTGGAACCCACGATGCATTGGTATTTTGATGTATACCTTGATGTATAGTGCTTTATTCCAGCAACGTCATGGATAGATAGTGTTCTGTTCCACCATGCAGTGTCTCTGCTATATCTATGATTATTGTGATTTATCCCTTTCAGCTGAAATAATTCTCATTTTGATTTTAACTGTTAACTTACGCCGTTGTTAGGCTCTAGTGGCATCTCTTGCTGAATATCTCTCAGGATGCCCCCAGTGATGCCCTCACCTTTCTATCTGGCTCAATACTCCATGGATCTCTCAGGGCTTTGATCCTACCAGCGTACAGAGTATCAGCTGCGCCTATGCTGGTCATTTATCAGCTTGGTTCTATTTGTTCTGACTGTGGGAAGTGGGTTAGGGGTGCTTGGATATATGGATGTAGACGGAATCGACTTGTGTGTTGTATGGATATGGACACCGGCGTGGACTGGTTACCATGCAGGTTTAGTCTGTGTAGGTTTTATCCATATGCTATAGAAGGGTGAGAAACTAAAGGGAACAGTGCTGCCCTCTGGTGCTTTTATTTGCTATGCACAGACCTTGATTACGGAGGTGAGGGGTTACTTTGCTAAAGTCACCACTCACCTCCGTAATCAAGGTCTGTGCATAGCAAATAAAAACACCAGAGGGCAGCACTGTTCCCTTTAGTTTCTCACCCTTCTATAGCATACGGATAACACCTACACAGAGTAAACCTGGTAACCAGTCCATGCCCGTGGATATGGACAATGGCACACCTCCCCGTGCCCGGACCCCCAGTGAGTCAGAGGTCACAGTGATGTATATGGTCAAACCATGGCCAGGCCTAGCAACCATCTTAAGGGACCACTTAGATACAAGCACTTTTGGTCATGAGTGCAAGCCAGGAGGGTACTAGAGTTTAAAGTAGATGGATCGGAATGTTACAGAAATGTGTTTGACAAATGCACTTGTGTCCGAGTGTAGGCAGGTCATGGGATACCATTATAGACTTCCAAGACAGGGCTATATGATTAGAAAACATACCTAAAAGCAGATGAAGGTGCACAGACCAAAATAAAAAGTGTGTTTTATGGTACACCTAATCTATATCTAGAGAGAGTAGGTACTATATTTCTAATTTAGGCTTCAAAATTATCCAGCAATCAACCGATGACTCGAACTAACAACTCACGGTGGCTCATGGGTGATTCCGGACAGTCATATTTTCCCCAAAATTAACGATCTTTTTTTTCAAAATTGAATAAATCTTTATAGCTTTACTGTCGCAGGTATGGTCGATTAACCTAGCCAAAACACACATGCTTGTTGGAATAGTAACTTCTGGCAACCACTAAATAGCTATTTCTGTCCCAAATTCCCCTTTCCATGTCTGCTTCACACACATCACTCTGATACATACTTTACATGACAACCACCACATTGTATCCAATTCCTGAGTGACCCGCTCACTGATGGGGTTTATGTCACCAGAGATAAACTCTGCCTTTAAGCTCACCTATTCCTGCCCACATTGCCCCCAGGTAAGTAATCCTACACTGTGTAGTGTTACAGATAGCCTTGACACATAACCAGACCTACTAGCCCACCCTGCAGTCAACACAAGTGTTTGTCTTTGAAGCACGCAGAGCCAATATACCTCAGAGCTACATTCGCTTTTTGAAAGCAACATCAGCTTACCTGTGCTCAGATGAGTTGCTCCTTGCCATTAGTAAGTTCCCTATGGTATAGACATGCATGTTAAAGGATAATTATGTATGTGATGGCTGTGGGAGCGGCTCTGAGCATTGACATGAGATCTAGGTACTTGTACACCATGCAGTTACCAGGCGACCATGCACGAATGACCCTCTTTTTTTCTGTGGACTGTTCCCAGTAAATTGCAGCTCAACTGTGGTGCATCACCTCTTTGAGGATATCACTGACTCTCATTGTTAATCATTGAAGATCCTTTTGTGCCTTTTTTGTAAAGTATTTAGGTAATTTACGTGCATTTACATTGGGAGGATATTTAGAAATAGTGGTAAATAAGCTCTATTTTGTCATATCCTGCACACATGCGTTTGAAGAGTGTAAGACTTTTACCAAAGTTATAGTGTGTAATATAGTTTGTTATGGGGGAGACGAGTACCATAAAACAATGGCTCCACTGTAATTCATTATCATTCCATTTGCATCTAGAGCTGCACGACTAGGATATAAGAGGAGATACAATTAGCCATTCACATTCCATACCATAGGCTGACTATTATGCAGGGATTCCACACGTTTTCCTGCTAGATCTGAGCATGAATGTATAAATACATGAATAATTTATGATATGCCTGTTTGGTGACGCTGTGGTGGAGAACAGAAAGGATTTGTATGGTGAGGGGGTGGGGAGAGTGGAGGGTTGGAGCTCTGGGCTGGGACTCCATCCACGTCCCCCTGCCTACCATGTATGTCAGCTCTGATTGATATATTAGTGTGGTTATTGGCCCACCTGACGAGCAGCTCGACGAGCAGCTCGTCACGACCTAAGCCACCCAATCTGTGCAGACTTCAAATATGAGAGGCTGCATGGGGGATATTGCTACACGCCATGGATCCCCCCCCCCCCTACAAAGTAAGGCCTGCCACTCCTGACCCTCATTCTACATCCACATCTCAGGGCAATGATCGCTATCTTTCTGTCGAACGCGTATGGAAAATGCCAGTCTTAACGCCTAGTAGCTCCGAATGTCGGTGATAAGGTGCACTTGGCAGGGTTGGTGCGGGAGGGGTGGGGTGGGTGAGGGTTGGGGGGGTGTATTGGTCCATATTGCAAGTCCAATTCCAGGGTGTGGGATCATAAGGTCGTCTCTAACACCTCAATCCCCGCCAAACCCTGCTGTAATAAGGCGGAACATGCACAGACAGCGATGGTCTCTGCTCTGATATGCAATAGCTATGATGGAATCGTGGGCAGGGGGATTGATACATTAAACATGTTTCTTTATCTCTGAATACAATAGAAAAATACATATCTCTGGCAGAGTTCATACTGATGGATAATGATAATTAAGTGGTAATCATTGACTTTTGTTCTGATTATGATCTACTGCATGCTATATCATCAGCACCACATATGTAGGTTTTCTAGGAGATACACATTGTGAGTATTTGAGGAATGGCTCTGAGCAGCTCACAATCTGACAGCCTGTCATGTGGCAATGCTCACATATATAGGAGCTTGTCAGCCATCCCTCCATGACAGCACTCCGTTCACACCCATACCCCCATCCACACACTGCTCATGGATTAAGACAGCTCTCATTCTCCTACATATAGGGCTCCCTGGTGAATACATCTTTGAGGTACAAAGGATGAAGCTGTCAGCCCAGGGCTTTGTACCTATAACATAGCTATCAAAAGACAAGGGTAAGGAAACCTTTCAGACATCCATAGAGGAAGTACCTTGTGGCTTTAGTAGTGTGGGGATATGTTACTTTTGTATTGACTGCATGTCTGCAGTCTGAGACAGCAGTCATTGTCAGCGCATCTTTGTTACAAGCAAAGCTACTTTTCCGTTTAACACAAGAACGACAGGGGACAAGCCATCACATACTAAGAGTAGCACTCAAAACAATGTTAATTCTGATTATGAGGACAATGCTGTCTAATGTTGAAGGCATTAGAAAGGGAGATTACTCAAAATTATTTGGGGCACTAGTAGTTTTCATGGCACTTCTTTTGGTTGGTATCCTGCACACACAAAAACGCACCTAAGAAAACTCAGTAAAAAGGACTTATTATTCCTAGTTAGTACTTATGACTAACAAATGACCAAGGACCAAGTTTTCTTAGTCACATTGACTACCCTAATCAGTTTCACTCTCCATGCACAATCTTGAACAGGGTGTCTGCGTTTCAGGCAAGCTAACCAATTTTGGTCACTTTCACTAAGAAACCTTAGTCACTTTGACCAAAATCCATTTGTAAATGTGACTAAGTAATTGACACATGGTGTTGCCTTTACACACCAGATGTCAGTGTGGTTTGAAACAGGACTTTTATGGTGGGAGTGTACTATAGATAGTTCCATGTATGTTAAAATTATGATAATTTTCAGGACAACATATATTTGGGGCTTTCAAAATTCAATATAACATTACACTTGGCAAAAATGTACAAAATAGGTTGATGCCTGTTCAAATGAAATAGGTAGTCAGATAGAAACACCTATTCTGTAGTAATCTAGATAAATATAATATCCCAATTTGAAACTGCTTCTTTGGCAAACCCAGAGTAACTTGGCTCAGGAGTTCTAAATGAATATGATGTGAGACATTTCAAATGTTTCCTAAATGAGGAGGCTCTGATCTGTGGGATGTGATTCCTACATAGAGCTTAACACAATCACCATTTGAATTGAATCAAAACTATTGGGTAGTGTACTTAGTCAAAACAACCAAAGAATCCTAGTCAAAATCAGGCAAGCCAAGGCAAGTTGGCCACTTTGTCTAATGTTAATTATATTTGACTAAGAAAAAAAGGGACATTTAGGCACAGCAATTTGACTAACTATTGCTAGAAAGTTAGTCAAAAGTTGGACAGTTTGACTCGTATTTGACTAACATCTGGGTTTTTTTCTGTGTGTAAGGCGATCAAATGAAACCAAATATGATGGCATGCAATCGGGGGGGGGGGGGTCTTGCCTGGCCAAACTCTTTTTTACTGTATTCAAAATTTATATTTTACTGCAGAAAGCATGGGGTATACTCATTTCGAGTTGTAAACAAAGTGCACACTTAATCTAAACGAGTTTGAGAGAATGTTTTGTCCCCCCTTTGATTTTTGGTTCTCGTTTTGCTTTTGGCAAGATCCTCCTGATAATAATTGCTTCCTGTTCCCCTTTATACCACTCTGCAGTTCCCCTTTAAATGTCAAGCTGAGCACGTAGTTTTGTGGTGTCGATAGTGTGAACACATATGTACATACATACACGGCCATGTTATATTACTGTGGTGCTTTATACCTCTACAAGGCTAAGTGCGTGACTCAGCTGCTGCTGAGACATAGCCACCGGGATCGACTTCAAAAGCAACCTGATCCCTGTCTGCACCTCCTCCAGGGCCCTCTCTGTAAAACCCACACGGAACACAACGTTTGGAGGGTTTAATTGATCGGGCAGAGAGAGGGGTGGGTCTCTGATGAATATTTACGCGGTGGAAGCGGTCAACCGGGGGAATGGTGCCGGTGAGGGAGGAGAGATGAGCCCAGCTCCATGCCCGATCACCCCGCCGAGGGAACTGGCCTCTTCCCTATTGATCTGAGGATCAGCCGCGACGAGCTCAACAATTCACAGGGGCCGATGTGACCAGAGATGTGAATGGGGCCCAAATGAAACGCTCTGTCATTGCCCAACAGAGGTCTCTTCCATCCAGAGCCAGGGTGTGGAAGGAGAGCCAGTGGTCCGTCACTATCTACCATGTAGGAGGTGGGAGGGGAGTTTGTGGGGGAGGCAAGCTATATAGCTGGGGACAAGTCAGGCTGTGTGCTGCTCAATGGGAGGAGAGGGGGTGGCTACTGTATAGGTTCCCGCAGGGAAACATGATTTCGTCGCGGCTGAGGAGTAATTGGCAGGGAGTCACTGGAGCCCTTTAATCTTACTCTGGGAGCTGCTCACAAGCTGTGTCGAGGAGCATCTCGGGTTATAGGGGAGCAGCTCAGAGCAGGCTGACTGTAAGACTCTTGACGCCAACTTGTAGTGCAGTGATGGGCAGCAGTCTCTCTGTAATCGGACGTTTACAGGCCGATGGACATTCCCTGGCCACCAAAGCACCACCTAACCCGCCTTACTGATTGCACATGTAGGGCGTTGCCCTGGTAGGCTGTGGCCGTCAGACAGCATTTCTCCATGGCCAGTAGCCCCCTAATTACACACAATTCTTCCTGCCCTTTGCCAATGGCCCTTCTTATGGTAATCATGTTCTATTTGAGCTCCATAGTATTATAAGAATGCTTCACTCCATTGTTTGGGATTTCATCTAAATTCCTCGTTGGCTTTTTGTTAACTGATATCTGATTAAATGGCTGCTTCAAGTCCATATCTATCGATTTTAAGGAATGATATAGCGTAACGCCCACTCATTTTATGTCCTTTTCATGCTCGACGCACATACTTTATTCTCAAATTAACACTTCTAGATGCACAACATCCTTCTCTATTCCTCTTTCTATATACTGCCCTCTACATCTAACGTCCTCGTGACCCCCATTCCCTCCATACTTCTGTCCCAGGCCCCATCTGCCATTCACCCAGCACACCTCACACAACTCCCATAACCTCCTGCCCTCCTCCCTCTCCTCTCCCAGCATGTAAAGCCACCCAGTACATTCCGCCCTTTCGCGACTTTGAAGCGCAAGTTTATATTACTCCCAGCCTGTGGTTAGCCATTCTTTGATCTTCGTGCGAACACGACACAGAAACCTTTCCCCTGGCCCCACTCATGCATCTTCCTTAGAGAAAGGGGCCCCATTGCTCTCCCGTGGGTCCACTCCTACTCACTATACAGTTTGCGGGTATATATGGTGCAAATACATATGGACAGTAGAGTGGCATTTACCACCGGCAGTAGAAGACCATGCATGGCTGATGCTTAGCGTATTTCTCAAGCACCATCCCTCCAGGCTTTTCAGGTCTTCCGCACTGAAAAGAGAATACATGTTATTTTTAAGACTTAGCTCACTGAGTTTGAGGGTTAGATAAGAGGAATAAAACGAGTGAGTAACAACTGATGTCCATACTGTGCAAAGTAAATGTATTTTGGGTTTTTTAGTACAGATTTTCTTTATTGCAGTAATAGGAATTTTACATACATTCATTGTTAGATATATCATATAATGTTGGAGGATCATCTCAGTGTCTCCTCCGCAGCTGATAGAGGAAGTCTTCCTGAAGTCATTCATATGGCCATTGTATCGATTTCATCATAGATATGTGCCATCGCATGCCTATGCATCAGCCCCCTAACATGCTCGCCCTTTTGTGCCTGTCAAGGGATTCACAAGACATGCAAGATTGCAAAGGGGGCATGACCTTGTTCATTTTGGATTTACATGTATTTTTTTGTCATTCGTCCATAAGATAAAAATACATTTGCAAGTGCAGTATGGTTTCAACAAAGCTTTAGTGAGGAGTTGTAGCCTTAGTGATCTGGCCCATAGGACTAATATTGTACCTAATATATCTTGAATGTATATGACGTATATGCAACATATTCGGAAAAGCATACCACCATGAAGACATGATTATGATGACATGTCATCATGTGTATCAATCATACTTACGTTGTACGTAGGTAGAAATAATGGTGCAAAATAAAGAATATATTGTAGTTTTTCTCTGTTCCTGTCTTAATTAAGATTAATGCGTACATCAATTACCAAATAACATCTTCCATTGTGGTAGATAGTGCACATTCTATGTGTGAATCATTTCTTATGAAGAGATCTATATAATTGTTTTACCTTCCTGGCAGGTGGAAGAGTAGGGAGTATAATTTGGTTGCTAACCCCAGCATAGGGGCAGTCTATAGAGACCACTGTGGTTGCTTCAGGGCATTCTGTGGTGTTATTCCCTGTCATTGTGGGAGACTACGCTGTAGGCTGCTCTAGTGCCTGGTCACCGCTCCAGGGTGCACAGCAGCGGCAAGGTCAACTTGGAATAATTGATATCACGCAGCCAATACTGCCCTACCTCAAGCAGGCGTAGACACGAAGGCAGAGATTGCAGGGCAACCAGGGCCACATTAGCCTTTGATAAAAGGAAAATACTGCTGAAACTGGTCAGAGTCTCATATTCCGTTGTTCAATTGCCAATGCTTCGACCTGTTAGTACTGTCTGTTGAATTTTCGACGACTGCAAAACCAACATATATTTTGAAAATTGCTCACTCAATGAGGTCTGCTACTCCCCCTAATGGTATGGTGAGCTCTAGAAGCCCTTTCTGTGTGTTGTCTATGTGGGCCAACAGGGGGAACCACATGACGTGTATTATGCAAATGGAGGACGCCCCTATGGAAGGGCCTGCTGCGTAGCGGTCACCGGGGGGTCACCAGTCTGCTATGACTGACTTGTTTATTAGTTTAAATCCTCCAGCTGGTGGGCACTATGGAGGAGGAAGGCAGACTCCAAAGTATTTATCAATCAAATCTAGTTCATATGATTATTAGATTTACTAGTTGAAATTGGGTAATGTGATATATAGCATGCGATGAATTCTCCTCTTTGCAGATGTCCAGATGTGGCGGTTGTGGAATGAGCTCAGATGGGAGAATGCTAGACAATTATTGTATCTGTTCCGAATTATTTAGTTTCTGTTCTGATGCATAGGTTGACAGAAACTCAGTTCATCAAGGAAATCTATTGACTTTTCCTCTCTCCTCTCTTCTAGTGAACACCATGAAACGTGGAGTATGGGATGGCAACTTTAACATCTGACACTGGAGATTCGGTGAGTTTGGCTAATTTTATCAGTGAAATGAGTCTGAACGCTGTATATGACTAGAATCAGAGGACATAATTTGTGCATATACAGGGCTAATGTAAGCCATAAGGAGGGCAAGCCGACACTATATATACTGAGGCAACTCTCTGATGGGTGTTTTGCTTTCGTGGCCATAACTGGTTTTCATTTCCTTAAAAGTTTCAACTAGGCCTACTTAAAACAGTAAGCATAGCGCTGTAAGAAAAGTTGTAAATGAGGTGGGTTATGCCATCAGTATCAATAACAGCCGCTGAGTCCGAGGAGAAGAGTTTTTCCTTAGACCTGGGATGACCAGACTGAAGGTTTTCTCGCGGATTCTCGGCAGGTCTCGCGAGACGCTGATCTTAGCGGTGACAGACGCGGGATTGGGAGCGGGTTATCATACTGACGTCCAGTTGACGTCCTACCCAGCGTCCCCGGCCACCACCTTGGCCGTTTTCCCATACATATTACAGTAGGAGATAACCTTCAAAGGAAATGTGTTTGTGTTAAAGTGGGGGCCCTCTTGATTTGGAAAAATGAAATGATTTAGCTTATCTATAGACTATACTGAATGTTGCCTGAACAATGGGACATTTACTACGAGTGATAGAAAAAAGAACTTGAGATTAAGTTTATTGTATAATGTAAAACTTTGGGGCAAATTCCAACTTTGATCTTGAAGTGTGATGATTGAGTGACCTCAGACCTGACAACCCACCTTTAAAACTGCCCATATTCCTACCTACCTAGATACACCCTGCCTATTCTAGTCCTGGACGGCCTCCTGTCCAGACCTGTGTCGGTCAGTACGGGCTAGAAGGCAGTGCTCTGGACACATGTAATCTAAGCCGGCCATTGGTCTTGCCCAGCCCCTCACCACTACAACACGTGGCCATCCCCGGCCAATGGGCACGCGCCTAATCCGTTTATGCGGGGCTGTTGCAGCGAGCGCCATGTTGGCATTTGGAGGATGGCGCCGTCTGTCGGATTAGGGCGCGGGATGAACCCGGCGGGTTGTATTTCGTATCGAGTTTGTCCACGGACCACCCCCGGGGTAATGGATTTACCAGCAGGGTGGTTGGATGGGTGGGTGGTTGTTCAAAATGTAGGATGGGCAGGGGAGGCAGGCGGCCAACAGGCCTCCTCAGGGGGTGTCCTTTCCAGGTAGCACTGACCGGAAATAGCTCCGTGTTCATGCGTGAGTCACGTGTGTTATACGAGACCCACAGAGGAAAGGACAAGTCAAACGCCCTCCCATGCACTCACCCCCACCCCTTCCGACCGACATGGTCATCCCTACATCCATACATTGACCTTCGCTTGGTCTAGAAAAGGCCCAAACCTACTATCTACAGGAGGAAGGCCAAGGTGACTAAGGCTTGGTGAGAGTGTCCCCTAAAATCTAATATGGGTTTGTCTTGGAAGTAGCATTCTTACTGTACTAGGGGCCTACTGTAGGCTTAGCTTATAATATCGTAATAGATTATGCCCATAATCAAAGGCCATGCCATGCCAAAATAGTGTAGGTACTCCTCCCACAGAAAATATATTACACAGGCTTAGTTGTAGAAAAGACAACATTCTCAATACCCAGTAGCCTAGGCGAAATCATTACAGAAAACGCTAATTCTGATATAGGGCCTACAGTTCCATGGCAAGAGGCCAACTCATAGAATTGAAAATTGAAAAGGGCGAGTGAATATTCCCCTTTGCCATACAGAGGATATCTACATACAATGTAGGCCTTTCTATACCCTACTCCTCTCAATGACATTAGCATGAGGGCAGGAAAAAGTAGTTACATGGCCAGAGACAAACCCACGAGTTCTACTCAGAGAATAGGTGGTCGCCAGGGGCATGGGGACATATGGCTATACTACTCACGGGGTGGACAGCGGTAGCCAGGGACTGATGCATTTCTCGACACTTCTCATGCATTATACCACGATTTCGGGACTTCCGGTGGGTTTATATGCAGTTTAGCCGTGCATTATTCTGCATATACCACACATGTGCATTTTTGAGATTTTTGGTATATACTTTTTCGGGGTAAAGTTGGACTTAGAATAATTTGGGAAATGTGTGGCGGACATACAAAGTCAGTCTAGCCATTTTCCATTGTGAAAAATCATCCAAACTCGTAGGAGAATTGAACCCCGGCCGCAGTGGAGGTAGGTGAAGACCTTAGCCATAGCGCCACACTGTACGGTGAGGAAAATCAAAGCAAAGGTTGAAGACTACTAACTTGATGGTGATAGATCCGTATGTCCACCCGCATTTCGTATCGAATCCAACCATGACATGTCGAGATATTGAAAAGAATACATCCTTAGATAGTCTAAATGATCCCTCCATGTCAAATGAGTCCATAATATTAACAATAAAGGAGAATCCATTGATTTTTCCATCGTAAGCGAGTCGCGGTCCGGCCATTCCCACCCGCCTCCTTGTCCGACGAAAGTGTGTCAGTGGCCCCAATGTAGATATAGGTCATTTGCTCGCCGTACGAGGAAGACGCCGAAAATTTCGGACTGTTTTGGAAAATCAATGGATTCTTGTTTATTTTGAATATATTGGACATAATATGTATGGAGGGATCATCTAGACTATCTAAGGATATGAACCTGTTAATTTCTCAATAATTTGTCATGGTTGGATTCGATACGAAAAGTGTGTGTCAACACGGCGGTACCTCTCCCGGCAAGGAACAAAAACAATGGCTTCGCGCAGAGCGGACCCGGGCCGTATTGCTTGCTTTACAAAATGTCTTCTCGTGGCTATATATTCTGTGGATATCAGGTAAGAAATTAATACAAAATGGAGGAAATGGTGGTATAAACCTATTAGGTGATGGATATCGGGGCCCACGGGCTGTACATGCTGTATATACCCGAGGCGCTCGGGTATATACAGCATGTACAGCCCGAGGGCCCTGATATCCATCATCTATTAGCTTAATAAACGCAGTAGGTAGGAACAAAACACAGAATTATACAAGCTAGTGCAGCCCCGGGAGTGCAAACAAGTCGCCCCCGCCCATTCCATACTACACTTAGCCGGCAAACACCTGGAACCACATGTGTGGCCGTGTCCGGGGGCCGTGTCTGACCTCTTGTCTATATACCCTCTACTCTACTGACCTGGAGGGTGTTGCTCCTATAGTAAAAGGAAGAGCAGGCTAAAAATGCCCTCATTTCCAGTCCTTTCTTTTCATGTCGCTATAACTTGTCCCTTGTGCTGCTCACAAGTGGTCATTCAAGTACGGTGCTAAAAAAGGGGGATTTGAGTAGGTACCTAGTTGGGAGAAGTCAGTCAGTATAATAAACTATAGAGCGTGTGACATGAGTAGGTACCTGGTAGTGCGGCTCTCTCTATTTTAAACAAGGCAGGTGACTTTTCAGACTAATGTGGTGAGTGCAAGTTGAATGGTGAAGCAGTGCACAACTTGTTTAGAAAAGAGGGCACATACAGCTCTTTCTACAATAGGAGCAACACCCTCTAGAAGAAGTAGGTGTGGAAATACTTATACCTTGTGCGTGGATGGGAGAATGGCCCTCTGTAGTGTAGGGCTATGTAAGGTTAGTGAAGCAGATGTCAAGGTTTGGAGCAGGAGGTGCAGGAGCATCTAAACAGTTCTAAATGAACAAGGTGCCAGATAGGCTCGAGCACCTGAATGGACGGCTCTATATATAGTCACTACATAGGCTATAATTATGTTAGATATCTAAGGTCACTGCCCCTGCGACCCTTCACAGACGTGCTTCAGGACCTTGAGCTTTCTGTCAACATGAAGCCTCTTGCTCTTTAGGTTTACATTGAAACTCTCGAAATATCTTAAAGCTGAATTGAGGGCGAACTATGAGGCTAGGCTACTTTGAAAGGCTAGGGGACTGGATTTTGTGCATTATTTTTAGTAGGGGACGACAGGTTGCTAGGCCCGGTTGCAAGGTAGGCCCTATTATATAGGCCTACTCTCCATGACTTTAATCAAATTTTCCAACCATTTTCAAATGTCTCTATCACCCTAAACTTCCCAGATTCGAAGTCCTTAGCCCGAAATAGGTACCGGGTAAATAACATCCTCCGACCAAAAGTAGCAGTCCACTTAGATCTATCTCAAATTTCCAGAAATATGGGTCTAGACCCCTAAATTCGACAGGGTGACATGGCCATTTCTTAAATTCGACATGTGACGTGGAGCTAAGTGACAAGGACATGGAGGAGTAGAAAGTTAGTGACAAGAGACATGGCCTTATCTTAAAATCGACATGTGACATGGATCTTAGTGACAAATACATGAGAAAATAGAAATTTAATGACATGTGACATTGCCTTTTCTTAAAATCGACATGTGACATGGGGACCCCCATCTAGACCTCCAGAAATGGCTGCCATACCAATATATATAAGTCAATTATATTTAACATCCGCCCTTAGGCCATGGATAATGAGTATTCTCAACATTAGCCCTTAATAGGTTGAGGGCTAAATCCACCAATACTTTTTGACCACAGGATAAGCCCGTTGGTCATTGTAGTAATTATTCTGTTCAATAGGCGCTATGATGGGGATGATGGGTGTCCGCCAGTCATGATGTCGCTGGTGGATTTGGCCCAATGGCCCTTTATATAATGGAATGCAAGCTTATAGGTAAACGACAAAATGCTTGCCCCGGGTGAGGCTCGAACTCACGGCCTTCAGATTATGAGACTGACGCGCTGCCTACTGCGCTACCGAGGCTGCTGATTTAACATGGAGTTTGACCAGATGAGATCAGTACGCTTGAACTTATAGAATTGGACCATCAGCATTGATAATCTTGACACTCAGGGAGTTCGTCGGTAGTGGCTATCCAAGGATAGTCAGATGTGTATTAATCAGTTATCATTGTTATTATGGGGTGCCCATGTACAGGGGATATTAGTGATAATTTCATCTTGCTGATGTACATAGATATTTAATGAACTGACAATTTAAATGAGTATTGAAGTGATTGCCAAGCAAGGGACTGGATAGGGGACATTACCATTCTTCTAGGTATTTGGCAAGACAGACAAACAAAAACAGTGGAAAGCGGACAGAATTATGTTAGTGTTCTGCTCTGGGCTGCTGCCTTACCCTGGAGGTTAATTCAAAAGGCTCTGCCATCGCTACCTATGCGATGTTACCATCTCAATAAAATAGCTAGTGGTGTTAGGCCAGTAACTAATAGGAAGTACTAAACCTTCCTGGTGAAAAGGATTTATTGATTGTCTCTATCTATAGAATCCCAAATACGAATGTACCAAATTTTATTAATTTCTTATGATCCATCGCTGGTTACGAATATAACAACAATCATGGTAGGCATGAGACTTGGATCTTAGGTGATATTAATCTCAATATGTATGATGAAAATGATGCAGGGTGTGAAAGTTTCAGAAATGTGTGCAAGGATATTGGATGGAAAATACTAATTAATGAGGTGACGAGACCATTTAGTGGTACTTGTATTGATAACATAATTACAAATAGCTTAGAGGTAACTAATGCAAGTACGGTCTCTGCCCTAATTTCTGATCACCTCCCAGTTTTTGGTTGTAGAGGACATAAGAATATCAGTTATGTTAGCACTAAGTATAGAGGAAGAGATTATAGAAACTTTAATGAAGACAGATTTAGAGATTTTTTAGAATCATGTGACTGGAAACCTATTATAATATTACTGATGATCCTGATATATTATGGGATATGTTATTGACTCCGTTAATTGAGTATTTGGACACTTTTCACCCTCATGTTGAACGATACATTAAAAAAAGTAGGAGATCATGGATTGATGATGAAGTTATGGATTTAGTATTTGAAAGAGAAGGATGGTTATGTCTCTATAGTGCCAATAAAAGTGTTCAGGAAAAGCAAGCCATAAAGGATTGTTGAAGAAAAATTAGAAAGAAAATTAAAACAAATCAAATTGGTGGTGTCATGCAAGAGTTGCAAGTAAGTTATGGTAATCCAAAAAAATTCTGGAAACACATAAATAACTTGTTTAAAAATTTGAATTCTATTGTGTGTCCAGACATGAGACATCATATAACTGGTGCTGATGTAACTTCTGATGATGTTTGTGAATATGTAAATGACTATTTTTGTAATATTGGTAAGGATCTGCATATTGCTGCTGTTGGAACTGATCAATATCTTGTGGATAATAATCTAGATATAGATGAACTATTGGCAAATGAAAACTTCTTAGATCAGAATATTAAGGTTAATAAGTGGGATGTCCATTTTGCTCTAAAAGAAATTGATAAAAATAAGTCATCAGGCATAGACGGAATAAGGGGAGATATACTACATTGTGCATTATTGTTGTTGATAAATCAATTCGCTCATCTGATACAAATTAGTTTGGACAGGGGTATTTTTCCAAAATGTTGGGCAATGACAGTTGTAAGACCATTACCTAAGGATGGGGATTTAGCAATGGTAAAAAATTGGCAACCCATATCAATACTACCAATGCTGTCTAAAGTCATTGAGAAAATTATGTATTATTACTTATGTGAAAGTATGAAGAAAAATGGTTACAAAAAAGGGACAGGTACTGGTGATGCCACTTTTGACTTTATTAATGAGCTTTATGAATGTAGAAACAATGGTCTGATAACAGGGGCTCTATTTATAGACTTCACTAAAGCATTTGACAGTGTATTACATTCAAAATTGCTAATTAAACTCAGTAAACTTGGTTTGAGTAAATCTAATTTTCTATGGTTTAAAAGTTACCTGGAAAATAGAAAACAACGAACTAGCTATGGTAATAAATTGTCCTCAAACCAAGATATTGATTACGGTGTCCCTCAAGGATCAGTTTTAGGTCCCCCTGTTGTTTGTCCTATATATTGATGATGTTGTTAAGGTCTTAAAAAAATGCAAGATTAAACTGTATGCTGATGACATTGTGATTTATAGTTCTAACAAAGTTTTAACTTTAAGCGTTGGGTTATTGAAAACAGACTAACAGTAAATCCAACTAAAACAAAATTTATGTGGTTTTGTAGTGCTCATAAATTAAAAAGATGTCCGGATTCTACTATAGACTTCAATGGCAGCACTGTGCAAACTGTCACCTTCTTTCTGTATCTACCCAGTGGGCACACAATGTTGCATCACCATTGACAACCAGTTGATGTTATGTTGATGGTGTTGATCAACCTGTTTTCAACACTTTTTCAATATTTGTATTTCAACGTTGTCAACCATCACCATTTCAACATCCAGTCAACAGTTGACATATCAATGTTGAAATATTGTTGTCAACTCAACGTTGATTCAACATTGATTTGTCAATGTTGAATCAACAATATTGATTTCAATGTTGATACAATGTTGATTCAACGTTGATATGTCAACAAAACAACTGTCAACATTGTTTCAACATTGTTGAAACAATGTTGAGTCAACATAGAAACACAAACATTGAATCAGCGCTGATGGTTAGATGTTGAATCACAGTTGATTTTGAGTATGTTGTTTCAACTTTCAATTTCAACTCTATTTCAACCCTAAATCAATGTTGATATGCAAACATTGCAAACATTGTTTCAACGCTGAATCAACATTGATGTGCCCAGTGGGTAGGTGTACATATTGACAGTAAACTTAGTTTTGATAAACAGATTAAAATTATTAAAAGAAATGTATGCAATAAACTATTTAGGTTTGCAAAGTTAAGAAAGTTTTTAACACAAGAGCAAAGTGTAAAGATATACTGTTGTACAATCAGACCAATTATAGAATATTGTTCATTCATAAGTACTAGTTGTAATGAGGATGGTCTTACGGCATTACAACGACTGCAAAATAGAGCTCTTAGAGTTTGTCTGAAATGCAATATTAGACGGTATAGTGTGAAGGAGTTGCATGAAATTTGTAAGGTTCCAGTGTTAGAGAAAAGATTTGACATGCTATTATTATACTTAATGTATAAGAAATCAAAGACTGTGTTAAATAGACCACAATCTTATAATACAAGGTCTCAAAAGAAGATTGTTTTTGAACTACCTAGGGTTATTACTACACACTATAAAAGATCGCCATGGTACAGAGGGGTGGCTCTCTGGAATACTCTACCTGAGGAGATTCAGAAAGCTACGACAAAGGTAAAATTCAAAGAGGGTGTGATGAAGATAGAAAATATAAGGTTGAACCTGAAATTGGGTTATAATTGATAATGAGAAGCAGGTGTGGAAACTGCGCCGCTTCATATTCATATTCATACTCACATTCATATCCTTTTTCATGCTTACATCCATATTGATATTGCTGATGTTCCCATATGCATATAACAGCATATACTACCAACTCTTATTATCACTTATTAGAACTAAAGACAAGGTGTGTTTAGCTGTAATCATGATGTACTGAAATAATGTGTAGACACACAAATCTCTATGTATGACATATTATTTACTATCTATCTCTTTTTGCTTTTAATTTGTTTGTCTGTATTTTCTAGGTTAATAACCTATTGAGTGAATATTGCCAGTCCCTATTTTTCCATCTGCTGATTGTGTTCATATTGACATTTGTCAAGATCCATGAAGTTATTGTACTGTTTCATTTGTGACTTTCCTTTAAAAAATCAATAAAACTTGGTCTGCTCTATAGCATTATTTAAATGAACATAGCAGTTCATTAATGCAATGAGCAAGTCCAAAAAAAAAAAAAAAATGCAGGCCTTCACTATTCCACTTCCAGTACTAACACCACCCCTTATTTTATACTGAGAAATGATTCCCTGTGCACCTGTGGGGGGGGCATTCCTCGTCACAAAAGTGAATGCACCTGCTGAGAGTCCTTGGGGGCTATTGAGGCTACTCATGAGTTAAGAGCACTTGAATGGATTTTCTCATAGTCCTTGAGGGCTCTTGACACTTCAGGGTCAAGTGCACCCGACAGGGTATATATAATTAGCAGAACCCCAGTGTAGCCACTCTTGAGAGAACAAGTTTTTCCACTGCTATTTTTTACCTTCCACTGCTATTTTTTCTCTGTGGACCTGTTGCCACTCTGCACAGTTGTGTCTTGTCATTAAGTGTGATAAATAAGGATGGACAGGTATATTAAAGGATAATAACGAGTGTATATTTATTAACATAATTAAGTGTATATAATAGTGTATCATGGCTGGTATATAGTGGAGTCCTGGATGGGTTTAGGCTGAGTAGAGGCATTAGCATATGATGACATAGCTGCGGTGTACAGGTAAGCTGCAATGAGTAAAGACACACATATGAGTTGGGGCTGGTAGTGGGAAGGGATACTAGGTAGATGCGAATACAGGGCGGAATCAGTATCTAGTTGGGCGTAGGTGGATAGACACTAAGGACTGATACTCCTGGAGTGCCGAGGGAACTATTACATGTAGGTCTTACACATAGGAACACTATACATGCATTTATATGCACTCATTGGAGACTAACTGTATTCTATGGGACTGTAGCCAGCCAGCAACATGTTCATGTTATAGGATTGTATATATCTGAGAGAACCACATCACTACATAGTCTGAGCTTGGGATGAACAATTATTGCTGTAACTGTGGATAACTATGTATATATAATAAAACCAGTGACGACTATATGGCAGACTTGGTGTTTGGTTTAAGATGGGTAATCCATCACCATACCATTTGAGTTAGACTTCCCATGCAATAACACACAACTACTGGTACAAATAGAATATAAACAGGAGAACATATACCATAATATACATACATAACACAACAATACAACCCAGTTGTTAGCTGCTTGGAATAGTGAAAGCAGGGCAGAGGCTAACAGCGCTCACTAAAAAGTAGCTGGCTATCAGAAAGGAAGGCAGGCCTACCTTATCATAGCAGTAAAGAATAAGGGAGGGAAATCAACGTCTCACAGGTAGCGATGGCAGAGCGCTTTGAATTAACCTCCTGGTTTTCTAAACGATCCTGCTCGATAATCTCCCTCAATCCCTCTCTTTCAAGAAACATTTAGAAAGATTTGTTGTATCTGTTGGCTGGTCTATGTACTTGTGGTGCAATATGGTGGCGGCAATTCCCCCATCCACCCATTCAAATGCCGTCCTCATAGATAAGGATGTATATATTCTACAAACCACCTCTCAGGCATTTACAAAGTTTTATCCTTTCACCGTTAATGCGTGGAGTGTAAAAATAAGCGGTGTCTGGGGATATGTATACATACCAGTCTACCTTCAAGTTCTGGAGTGAAGTTCTGCTACTGAATTGCTTTAGAGAGCTAGGGGCGTCCACAGATGTAGGAGAATCGATGCTAAAAGCCCCCTTGCTTTTAAAACAAACCAGAGAGGTTCTGGACTAGACATATTATGTATGTATACAGATAGCGCCCTTACGGCAATGCCTGCAGAAAACAGGCCTTTCTGGATGCGTTCCTTTGTAGGGTGTATTTTCTGCTCTATCAGAATGCTCAACTTTGACAATGGGAGTACCAACATTTCTACGTGTAGCAGAGTATCTTTGCAAGCATCAAAGGGTTTAGGGTTGGCAGCAGTCTGATAAGCTTTTTTTCCTCTTTGATATTTTTTTCCTAGTTTAAAACCATTACGGTCACCTCCCTGTCTGGGAAAACCATGTCGCCGGTGAATGGCTTCTGGCAAAGGAGCAGGTATAACTATAAGGTTTATTAGCAACACAATATGCTATCATTTTATATATCGTTTTAACACATAGTTTGTCCAAATATAAATGATTTAAACCTAGAATATCTTCTTAGACCACCTTCCGTCATATATACGTCATTCACATTACCACACAGCTCATGGCTTTATGCAATGTCATTGTAAAATGTCCATCTACTGGTAATTCAATCCCATAGTTTATCATTTTTTACCTTTGGGTCATTATTAACCTCTATAGCATTTGGTAACCTCTTTGCAAGGGCCTCCCAATGGGCTAGATGAGTTCGCCGTCCTCTGATTTCTTCAAGCCATCTCCTGGTATCTATTTGGAATTGATCCGTGGCCTTTTCTTATCAAGCAGACAAAATCCACTTGGCCCTCCACGTCGATAATAGCCATCGTTAAATTTGCTGGACGTCACCACTATCAGATAAATATGGGAAGGATAGCAGTGAGCGGTGGCAGGATAGAAGGGGTGGAGTAGCTAACGAAAGGACTGGGTTGTCTCCATAGGCTACCCTCCCCTCCTCATCCGGCTCTCTCAATATATACGTCTAAGCCTACGTCTAATGCTCCAAAAGTATTATAGTATACCGGAACCAATATTGAAACAGGATCGAGTTACCGGGTATTGATCTGAATTATAGGTCTAAACCCACATCACAAGTTTTGTTTGGACGTTTTTGTATTATTGGAAGTCTGTTGCAATTTTGAACACTATCATCAAATTACAAATGATCTAGCGACAACAGCAAAGGGGATTTTCTGCAATTTCCAATGGCAGGGAAAAAGGGGATACTTCCAATTTCTTTTCTACATGTGATTAGACTATCAACACCATTGTTTATCCTAATTCATATGCAGGTGTGTTTACCATACATGCATAGCTACACTAGATGTAAGTGCTTAGTTGTCACCGTGCAATATCATAGCTTATCGAAGGGTTGACTTTGACATGCATTTCTGTACTGACCCTTAGTTTTTGAAGTAACTCCCCTTCAAATTCAACTTTAAGGGCCTCCGTATGGTAACTAAACAATGCGAAATTGCAAAGGGCATATTGTAAACCAGAGTGAAATTTGGACAATCATAGATCTAGTAGTAACCCTTGAGATCTGAGGAAAGGCAAGGCTTACGATCTACAAGAGGGCCAAATTGTTGCCTTGCTGCATCCATATCATATTGATACACCCCAAAGGGTTATTACTCTGGGAGCTATAATCGTAGCAGTTACATTTAGGGTTCTATCAGTCAAAACGGCAATTCAATTGAAGAGAATCAACCAAATATACTGCCGTAATGGCACGTTTAAATGCAAGGGTCTCAAATGAACGCCGGGGTACATAGGTATTGAAAATAATATTATGCAATAAAAAACAGTATTCAAATAACGGCCGGGATACTGAGGAGTAGTATGGAATTCGCTAAGCGCATGGGGTTGTAAAGAGGCCACTACGTGTACGGCATGGGTAATTCAGCTTCACATCTGACCATCAATCCACCTGGTGATACCCAGTCGTAGTCAACTGCAGCGATTCAAATCCCAAACTGACAAGAGCACTGGACTGACTTTAAACATGGTGGGACTTATACTGTTTATGGTACTGCAAACGGCCTGTCTCGATCATCTGACTGAGACATCTGATCGGATCAGATCATATCAAACATGTTTGATCCGTTCTGACTCGATCAGATGGACGTCCCCGCACACAGAGCTCCTCCTTGACTACTGATCCAATCAGATGACTGAAACAGTCCGTTTGGTGTTTCCATAATGGGTCTGGATGACACCATTTGCATTAATGTTTCCTACGTTGGCCTATCCAAAATGGCTCAGCTTGAGTTCTAGCAGAGCTTTCGCAGGCAACTCCTCAGGTCTGAACGGTCAGAGCAAAAAGTGCCACTGTTTCTAACCTTTTGGATAGAGATATCCCATGTGCTCCATAATTGGTGAATGTGAAGAGGTGCACTTAAGGTGGATGGCACCATTTCATATAGTGTTTCTAATGTTGCCATGTCCATCTCTAGTCAATGAAGCAGTAGAACAGAAATCAAGCCAAAAAGAAACATAAGCAGGTAAACCTTGGGTCAGTGAACATGGATTGTGCCATTCAGGTTTGAAAATTACAACAGGGTCCAGTGCACTATTGTGGGTTCATCATAGAAGGGGGCCCTGTATGACCTCAGAGCTGGTGGGTATCAGAGATGCACAAGGCGCACATACTGAAAAGAGACTCTGTAATTTGGAAACTCTTGCACATCGGTAGACCCGATTTTACTGCGAATTGCAAGGATTCTAGCAGTCCGTTGCACTTTCCAAATCCCACTGTTGTGGTGAAAATGGCCTCTCAGCCTTGTAATGTAGACCCTATACGAGATAGGTAAGCTGTTTTCAATCATACAATTACAAATCTACAGTATGGTTAAATGGGATACATTTATAATAGTGAACTTATAATAGTGAATAAGCCTGTACAATACAATATCCAATATGGGCATTGCATTTTACATAAAATAATCCATCTCTAGTTTAACACGTGTACAGAAAAATGGAGCTCTTCGTCTTGAGGGAGTTCATATTGAAGCCCGTTACGTAGTAAGAAGAATTAAATTACCAGCAGCTGCCTTTTAATTCTGCTACTGTATGCAATTAAGTAATTAAAGAAATGGTAGGAGAGGTACTGGTAAGCTCGGGTGCCGTCTCAATGTTCAGTTAAAGGGAATTCTGTATATGGCAGCAATGTTCTGCTATGCGTCTTTCACAGTGTGTAAAATACGTTTAAGATACAGTGCCTTAATCTCTGGAATTAATAGGAATGCAGGGAAAGCGTTAGATCTATATGAACAATTCATAGTGATGTTATTATATAATAATTCGATGGGTATATTCTATCAAGAGAATCTCATACTCAGGCATGATGAAATTATCATTTTTATATTTGTTTCAATTGGAAAACCACATATAGTAGCAGATTGCGATCTATTGGACCAACATTTAGTATATTATGGGAATGGAAGTTTTTAAAGGAATAGTAGGGCCTACTCTTCATTGCGCTGAAGTGCTCATCAGAACAGGAAGGTAGGTTGGATGAAGGTAGGATGCGATGGCACTTTCCAGGATGGCACTTTGCCGCTGAGGAAGGATGTGGGGAGTGTGAAAGGCCAGCGTAATCTTCTTTTATGAAGGACCCTGCACTCACTCTGATGCTATCATTTGTGATCACTGATAAGCATAATAAACAGGGGCAGATTGGGCATAATGATACACTAATGGACTCTCGACCTGAGTGCCGTTTTAACATGGTCGCCAAGATTTATACATTCAATAAATCCACAAGCAGTTAATGCAGATCTAAAACACAGAATGGTTTCCATTTTCTCAACGTTCTGCTCAACAACGCCGTTCCATTTCAAAATTGCTGAATAAAAGCTGCACAATCAATCATTGTATTGCAATGGTATTGTTATTTCAATCTACTTGTCTTATGCTTGCATCAAGGCTTTGTTCTTTTATTCGACCATTAATGCTTTGTAAAGTGTAATTGAGGGTGTAGTATCAAAGAGTTTAAGCACAAAGTAAACTATAGTCTTTTGGGAGTACATTTTTTGTCTGGCAGTTCATTAGAGTTGCGCTATTATGAACTACCTACATCTGAAGCTTGATCAAATCATGGAACAATTTATGAGAGAGCAACAGTGGTTGATGCTGATTGAGAGGAGAGGCACCTAAAGATTCTGGGGGTTTGAGTATCTGTGGGGTGAAGGTGAGGGGGAGGGGTATGAATGCTGCAGGGAAGGTGCATTCAGGATGGTGTTGTCGTTGTTGTATTGGAAAGCAGGCAGCAGGCAGCAGGTGCGACCTGGGGCAATGGGTTTCTATAAACCAAACATGGCCCTAGGTGTACTTTCTGCCATACAGCCTCTTAGCTGATGAAGTCAGCAATGATGCATGGTTATGTGTATATATTCCCTCATATTACATAGTGAAAAGGGATTACTTGTCACTGGCCATCATCAGGGGTTGTCTAGAGGGCAGAGCGTTAAAAGGCATTGCATTCAGAGAAGCCAGACTGAATTTGAAAGGTGGTAGGAGGGGTAATATGGATAGACACTTTGAATTGTTACAAAGGGGTAAAAAAACATTATTTTCAGAGTTTAATTAGGTGGGTGAATAGTAGCGATATTCCAGCAACTTTAAATACTGAATTAGATATCAGGAATACTACAGGAAATGCACACCGATTTAAGATGAACCCTTGCCCACAATCTAAGGAAAGTGGAAACCAGTTTGAGTTGTATTTCGCATTGAAGCCAACACTATTGATAAGAAGGCATTTCTTTGTATCTCCTTACAAGAGGAGAAGTTGTACAGACAGTCGCGATGACGATGGAGCCTTGCTGTGATATTCAAGTAATATTTAGTGCCGTACTGGAATAGCTTTCCCGAATAGAGACCTATTGTGAAATAGCAATGCCCATTTGCTACTGTAGGTTGACTGTTATCTGAGGGCCAATAAAATCCAGTGATATTCGTTATCAAGATATTATGCTAGTAGGGATATTACTGACTCATATGTCGATGTTACAGCTCACATTGGTATAATGCATTCACCGTTACTGTGGATTGAATATGATATGCTATTGAATGAAAAACCTTGTTCTAAATCATTAAGGATCCTAATAACAGAAGTAGGTTCAGCATATTCATTGGAAGGACTGAGCCAATTGGCTTCTGAGACTAGAACATCCTACCCCAGCAAGGCATTTCTCAAGATGGTACGACTGAACACAGCCAATACGATACGCCAATACAAACCCTCAAAATTAGAACAGGTTATTGTAGCTAATGTCCTACGACTGCTCTGTATGATCACTAAGCTATTAATGTATTGATATTCAAGGACAAGGTGAGGTTTGCTGGAAATAATCGCCCGACCGCGCAGCGGGAGGGCGATTATTTCCAGCTAACCTCACCGAGTCCTTGAATATCAATGCATTAATGCGTTTATCGCACTTATTCATCCATTATGTATTAATTTCTTACCTTATAACCCAAGAATTAATCCATGAGAAGACATTTTGTAAGTGCATGCGATCCGCTCGCTTTGCCAAGCCGTCGTGGCCATGTTGTCACTCTGCCCGACATACCTCCACCTTTACACGCATTTTTCAGGTATAATCCAAGCATGTCAAGTCCTGTACTTCTAGCACCGCCAAATATACGATCTCTAGTTGGTGTTCGCCTACATTTTGTCTCCATTTTCTTCGAAATAAATAAGAATCCATTGATTTTCCATAACGATCCAACGCACACGGCCCAGTACACGGCCATTGCTTCTTGTTGACAGAGCGGGTAGGTGCCCGGATGTAAAAACTAGGTCAGCCACGCGTCGAGCAAGGAATGGCCGGACGGGGCGGGTCCCGACTCGTATCGATGTGGAAAATCAATGGATTCTTATTTATTTCGAAGAAAATGGAGAATTTAGGCATGGCATGTTCATATAGGATATCTAAGGATGGTTCTCTGTTAATAACTCCACCAGGCCCCATTGAAATCTATGCTAACGAGGTCTGCAAACATCAGGTATGTGGGAAAAATTTGTCATATCTTCCATGTGTATTTGGTTCTACCACCGGTCGGCTTGGTATAGTGGACAGCGAGCTCGCCTCCTGCCCCAGCGGCCGGGGATCGATTCCCCGTTGAACCTTAACGGTTTTAACTGGAAAACTATGGCGAGGGTGGCTTCATATCCTTCTCCAATTTATTAAGTTGCTCAGGTTCTAACCAAGATCGTCTTAGAAAAAAAAATGGACTCTGAGAGTGCGGTTATACCCCGATAACGGCACGGGGTTATGACCAAAAAAGCACTGTAGAGGCCAGAATCGTGAGATAACACTTAATAATCACATAGGGTTTGGTAGGGCAGTCATACCAGTGAAATCATTAGGGAGCACTAGATGCAGTGAGGGATCCCACTACCATTTGAAGGGGTCTAGTCGTACCATCTTGAGAAATGCCCTCCAGACTTGTGACAAAACTTTCTAAGATTGGAGCAATGGGCCCGTGGTGCAAGATACTTTCCAAATTGGCCTTGCCTTCCTCCAATCTGGTTCCTCTTGTACAATGGTCTAATTATCATTTGATATGTTTACTTTCAACTTTATTGCCGCAGCCAAACCATGAATTGCTGGTACCCTTTCCCCTCCTCACTATAGCCAGGATACCAATTTACATGTACATTACTTATACATATCTCCCCATAATAGGGTCCTTTCACCTCAAAACCATCATGTGTTTCAAATCCTTAGCAGAATTATAAACCTACTCTTGCTAAAATCGTCCATATCATTCTAATAATATGGACGTGATAATAGGGGTAAAACATATAATATTTATATGCATTTTCCGTTTTTATTCTTAAACCTAGTCCGATAACATTTTGTTTATCGTGTCTAGATGTGTAATGTATCCCACACATGAAGATCGGACCACCATAAAAAACACCTGTGAATCAGAGACATGTTTGTTGTAAAAGCAAAGACGAATCACAAAGAGAAGACCTCTATCAGGTATTAGATGTAATCTGCTGCACTCAAGATATTATCCTTCTTTACAATGCTCAACAAATCATGATTCAAATTGATCTGAATGGCCACCCATCTTTCATCACCCTCCTCATCAATACAGGCCAATTTGTTTTCTTTGATCATCCCCTTTTCCCATCAATGAAATCCTCAACTGGAAATGAACTATGTTAATGGAATGTGAAAGGAGAAACCAATGACGCTGTTAATTTATAGGGACCTTATCTTGCAACATGGAAGATTACATTGACTATTTCTTTTTCTAGAGAATGAGAAAATGTAGAGCCTCCCTTCTTTTGGTGTAGGGATCTAATCAGAAAATATAACAGTCTAGGTATGCCAGGTATATAACAGTCTACACCCGAAATGACCAGCAAGACAAGCTTCACATGTCATTGCATATATACAGAATGCATCCTTTCCGCTGCCAATGACCGTGCAATCTATAAAGATCATTTATCTGTCGAACAAATATTAGGCTTAAATATGCATAATGCAGTGCATGATCTATTATGAAGAAAGATGTCATGTCTATCTATGTTTTAGCCAAATATACACAAAAGATTCATAGTATAATTCTTTATTGTGGCCATCCCGCCGAAGTGCACATCATATAGGGCTGAACCTGAGTATTCATGCCATGCATCTTGTAGAACATGGCCATCAGGTTCTCTCTCACCATTGTTCATGATAATGACACTGACTACGTGTCCCTTGATGACACAGTGTGGTCCACTACTGAGCAGACAGATTATCTGTAGGACTAACAAGATTGACAAGAGAAGCACCATTAGGGATGACAAACGGTCAGGGCAGCTGGCAGAGTTGGGGAGGAATAGACACCTTGGGGGAGTGTTAGTCACCAGAAACACGCATTAATGGAGGTAAACACTAGTGTAGTTGACATACATGTGATGCCTGGCACAATCCCTCTACTTATGGGAGCTGGTATGTAGGAAGTTTTGGGATTAATGGGTGCATAGGGAGTACTTAGGGTACAAGGTATGGTGTTTTAGGGAGGCAGATGGACGGTGACAGAACGGCCTGGAGGACATTTCAAAACCATAGCTATAGATATCATTTTAAAATGCCCTGCAGATCTATATAGCTCGTTGGGTAATTCAAATACATCACGTTAATGCTTTGTGAAGGATTAGAGAATGTAAAAGTATGGCCGGAACAGGAGTATTGAATGGTTTGGGTGCATAGGTTGTCGTCTTATCAGACAGCACGTTGCATAGTAGACGAGATATATATCTGATTGATATAACCTCACCTTAATTTCTGATAAGAGATCGATGGGGATAATATTTATCAGACTGGGTGATTCACAAACTTAACAACTGTTATCTATTCTGCTACAAGCGAGATATACCATTGGCTGGCCACGCGTCTGTATATTGAGGACATGTACATACAGTCAGGCAATGCCTAAGGAGTTACCTGTCAATCATCTCCTGTTTTCACACTTACTCACAAGGGGGCACCCTTTCATCCTGAAGATCCAGCATGTCTCTCTTTTACAGAAGTTTGGAATATAGACTGTGATTGGAGATCTAAAACTGCCACCTAGCTTCCCCAGAATCTGGGGGAAAGGGATTGTAGGTCATTCGGCCCCTGCCAAACAGCCCCTACCAATCAGCCCCCTGTCATTCGGCCCCTAGCCTTTTGGCCCCAATACGTCATAATTACATCATAACTTCGTCATAAATACATCATTCTTCCGTCATAACTTCATCATAAATACGTCATCTGCCCTTTCTCTTAATTCCTGCTGTAATTTACGTCATAACTTCGTCATAAATACGTCATAATTCCGTCATAAATACGTCATAATTCCGTCATAGATATATCACCACTCTTTTTTTAAACACTCCTTGTAATTTCCGTTATAAATACATCATTAATACATCATAAGTACGTCAGTAATACATCAAATGCTGTCTAAATCGTTTTGCTACTGGCTTGCCCTTAAATACGTCATAAATACATCATAAGTACGTCATAAATACATCATAAATGCGTCATAAATACGTCAATTTTGTTTTCTTTTTGATTATGACGTAGTTATGATGTATGAGGGGCTGAATGGTAAGGGGCTGAACGGATGGGGCCGGATGGTCAGGGGCCAGATGGCTGGGGGCTGAATGGTCCGAAACCGGGGAGAGGCCATCAGGCATGGCCTGCAGGTACTTTGTCCACACTACCTGTTGGGTACCAGCGTATATAAACCTTATAGTTAATGTAACAATATTTCCAAATAAGTTATGATTACATGTCATTGTCATTCGGTTTTGACCTGCTGCTGGAGAGGCGTCGGGAAACGGATGAATAACTACATTTCCACCTCCTTCATTCCCATCCAGAAATAATACACGTAGTACCATCTGAAACATGTCAGACCCCAATACCTAATCAAGGTCCATTTATAACTTTAGACTCTATACCTCCCCTGCACCTCCCTCACTGCTACCTCAAACATCCCTCAATCACACAAATATACACCTTGCCTTACCGCATCCTCCAACAATGTACTGGAAATGGGCCGATTACGCCTGGCACCTCCAGGAGGTTGGATCTGTGTGGGGATGGGATGGAAGGGAGGGGGTTCTAGGGGTAGGGGATGGACTGGGGTGCTGGAGATGTGTATGGGTGGTGGTGTTATCATGGTGTATTGCCAAGTAGGCGGCAGGTGTGCCCGGGGGTAATGGGTTTCTGTAACCCAAACATCACTCCCCATATGCTCTCCGCCCCACAGCCCGTTAGCTGATGAAGTCAGGGGTGATGCATGGTTGTGTATATACTCCTATATAACAGGGTAGAAGAATTACTTGTCACTAGTCCTTATTTCCAAGCTCTATCATGTGGGGATAAGGGCGGTAATGGGGTATTGGCTTTTGAGTGGAAGCAGAAGCCAGACCGAGCACATACAGTGCGATAGAGAGTTTAGGCAGATAACTAATAGACTGCTTTGAATTGGCACAGTCTGATATAAACCAGAAGATGACATTTAATTTCAGAGTTTAATGAGGTGAATAGTAGCAACATAAAGGGGCTGTGAATAAGCCTAGCAGGTCCACAGGGAACGCACATACATTTACATTAGATCTCACCAAACCTATAATGGAGAGAGTGGAAGTTGTATTTCCCATTCAAGCCAACACTAATGGGAAATCACATTTTTACCTCACCCTGCCAAGAAGCTATATAATATAGACTGCCTAAAAGCATGCCCCAAGAGTGCTATTTTGCGGGCTATACCCTGAAAATCAAATAACATTTATTGTCCTTCTCGGTCGAAGTTTTCCCTGCGGTAGGGCTATTTTGAGACAGGTATAGCCGCCTGCTGCTAGAAGTTGTCTCATAATGTGACTGAAGTTCCTACTTAACTCCAATAACGGCCGGTAATCCAGAGTAATTTTCCTGAAGTTTATGCTGTACCTCCCTCCCCTCTTCGGAGGATAATTTCCGTTTCGCCTGATGTGTGCCATAAAGGCTTCTCAGGTAGATTGCATTGACTTCTACATTGCACGCGGGATACGTGTCATAAGTCAGGATGACATTTTATAGCAAGCTTGATTCCAGGGATAACAGAGGTGGATCCAGGACTTGGAAAAGGAGGGTGCATGACTCAGAAACAGGGGAGGCACACTCTATTTCTGAGCACATTTGTGGGTCCAGAGTCAGCAGAGAGATTCAGAGAGAGAGACAGAGAGACAGACAGAGACAGACAGAGACAGACAGACAGAGACAGGCAGACAGACAGACAGACAGACAGAGACAGACAGACAGAGACAGACGGAGAGACAGACAGACAGAGACAGAGACAGAGAGAGGCAGAGAGACAGACAGACAGACAGAGACAGAGACACACACACAGTAACTACATTTTTTCAGCTTCCTTTTCCGTTTCCTGTACAACCTTTTAGAAAACCTTGAGCAGCTAGCTTGTATGTAGAGGAGGCCATCAGCCCAATTACCGAAGTTTAAGGTTGACCGCGATTTGAAAGAAGCCTTTCCTCCCGCAGACTGCCCTCCCTGTAATTAAGATGGGAGAGGGGGAAAGTTTGGAGTTGGAGAAAGGCAGGTAGACTGGAGGGACCTTATAGGCTTGTTTGGCGGTGTTCAGACCGTGTAGGGGATATGACATAGGTAGTAATTACCACTACTGACCGCCTCCCTGTCCTCCACTCCCCTCTACTTCTCCTCCCAGCGCCCCTTATAGCTTAATAACGCTGTCGCCTCCAGGGTTAATGACGGCCACTTCGCACCTCACGTTTAATTAGGCATAACATGCAGCACCTCCCCTGGCGGCCACCACGCCCGGCTGCCCCGTGAGAGATAAAGCGACTAACGCGCCCTGTCAGTCGGGCTAAAGGTGCACCTCCAGACACTCCCGGAGATGGGCGGCTGACATGTAAGTGGCGTCATTGTGGATATCTACTTTACTGCAAAGTAAGTCTGATGAGAGATGTCGGACTGGCATGGGGGATATAATGGTGGACATAAGTAAAACTTGACGTGAGAGACTATGGCTGGCATGGCGGACTCAAGACTGACTTATAGTGTTGGTTGACATGAGAGAATCTGCCTGACATGAGAGATGTATGGTTGACAAAGATGAGGATTACCCTTACGTCCTAGGAATGATGGCTGACATGGGGGAACATATAGCCCGACGTGAGGGACGCATTGCAGACATGAAGTAGATACACTGCAAAAATGGTGTTTAGATTTTAAACATGTTTAGGTCTAAACACATTTAAAACCTAAACATATAGGTCAGTTAGGTGTCTCATCGACTACACATTTAGGAAATGAACACTTTTATTTTAACTACATAAACATTTACGCTAAACATGTTTAGATGTTTAGAGTTGAGACAGTTGAATAATAGGTGTTTAGATTTAAACATCAATATGTTTAGATACTTGGATGTTGAATCCACACCAGGTAGCAGCACTACCTTTGAATGGACTATCTGCACACAGTTATAATCAATTGTTGTGACAAATATCCCCAAATCCCTAGTTTATCATGGTTTTATTTCATAGAATATCATGTGAATAGAAAGGGCAATAAAGAATTGACTAGATTCACCTCATGCCACCATCATTAGCATAAAATAATCAATAAACTCCATGACTGACACCTATTTCATGTTATTCTGGAATAGATTAGGCAATGTCCTTCCTGCCAAGCTGTTGTACTTTCTCAAGTCTCTCATTCTGATGCAGTGTGTAATATATGTACACGTATATAGCTGTGGCTCACATCTTTGGAGACTTTGACAAGTAAATACCTGCTGATGTCCCCCTCAGTAAATGAGAAATATATATATATATATATATATATATATATATATATATATATATATATATATATATATATATATCTGTTTTTTAATGCACACATGGCTGCAAACCTTAAATCTCCATCAAATCATTTAAACATCATAAAAATTCATATATCTAAACACAAAGTTTTAACCTAAACACCTTCATTTCTAAACACTTGAGCTAAGCACATTGTTTGGCTAACATGTTTAGGGAATTAATGTGATTACAAAAACGTTGCAAGAATATGTTTAGAATTATGTTTAGGATCTAAACACCATTTTTGCAGTGTATGGTAGAATTGAAGCCAAGAAGATGCACCAAGCTAATTCTACTTTCACAATGGACCATGGCCTGTGAGCACCAGTAGTATATACTTATAATGTGATTGAGTGATGCAATATAGCGAGGTATTATCATAATGTGAATAGGAAATCCATTAAGAGGAAGCGTGTGTAAGTAGTGTATGAAACTGGGTGTAGGCAGTTTATGAAATGTGGTTAAGTGGTAGACAAAGTGAGGGTAAGTAGTATATGAGATGTGGGTTAGTAGAATGTGATGGGGCATAGACAATGTAAGTAAGTATGGCATGGAATAATGAATAAATAAGTAATCACGTAGGATACGAATGTGTGCTTTTGCAAGGTATACTTCTACGTTGAACACCGTATCCAACTGATCAAAATCAGAAAGATAACATTTGACTGAATATCTCTCCACACATTTTGATCCATGATCTGCTCGCAGTACTGAAATAAAACAGGCTTTACATGCAGACATTTCATTGTGAATGCTATACCTGAACCTTACAATTCAGCCACTGGTTCGTACTGTACTTACCACATCTATTTGAAATAGCAGGGCGTGGCAACCATTGCTAGATGGCTTGTTATGACTGCATGGGGGATGGACACGGCTGCTGTGTGACCGCTGAAGCGTGACACTCTATGATTGTTTATGTGTTGGATCTGCTCCCCGTCGGCACATCGAATTTACCGCTACATGGGAAGACAGAATGGTCGGAATGATGCCGATCGTTTTGTTCTAGTGTCAAAATATGGTTATTCCAGTCTGAACACTATTGAACGTTTATGACATAGATGGTAATCCGCATATTGCGGATACTGGTTAACATTATCAAATGTCGAAGTAGATCATATTTCATTGAATTGCTAAAGAGCTTGTTAAAGTATAGGAAAAGTGATGAAAATGAAGAAAATTTAATTCACAAAATCATGGGGGGGAAAACAAGCATTTTCTTCATTTGGCAACCTCTAGAGACGTTAATGCTTGGAATATCCACTACATGAGAGACTGTTCCCTAGTAAATCATCTCTAGATCACATTCAAATCATCAGAATAATTGATTTTTATGACATTCCATCCTATATGGCTCTTCAAAGAAAAGTAACATGAAAAAGAACGTTTTTCTTCCATTGGCATTGCGTCCCTAACTACCAACCTTCTAGATCCAGGAAATTGAAAGAAACAAAATGTACGGTTAAAATGAGGTATAATATGTGAATCTCTGATAGTAAATTCATGAAATTATACACAATTGAATATTCAGAAATTGTAAAAAAGGAGGGGGGGTATAGAGAAATAAGCTATAAGGTGCATAACTAGAGGCAGTGGGGGAGAAGCTGCTGGACAAAAGTGGGAGCTGAGCCCTGTGCTTTCTACTAGGGCCTATATATTCTGATATAATCTATAGTGAAACTGAAAAAGTGTGGGGGATGCATCCTTCACATCCTCTACGGCACCGCCGCCGCTGAAAGGGCCTACGATTCCATCTATATACTATCTTTATTCTTTTCCCTCTTCTGCAATCCCCTCACTCCTGATTTTACTATTTCTGGCCGCTGTATGACATATGATGTGATCTGTTCTGACACTGTAGGTACATGTATAGTTCCTTCACCGATACCCCAGCTTCATGCCGCTCATGGCGTCTTTCAATAGGCTTGCATGTTGACAACCGTATTCGTGATTCTTCATAATATACTTGTGTATTTTGTGTCAGCTCATCAACACATTCGCCCCTTCCATCCCTTGATGCCCAATAGTCCAAATTCATGTCCTCCACCCACGCCCGATCCACAGCAATGGTCTCCTTGATAATAATGCCTATCAGGCCCACAGGGTCATGAACAGCTCCAGTGTTCGACATCACAAAATTGACGGCGGCACAAGAGGTCGTTGACACCTTGCTGAGAGTTATGGGTCAGAGGGAGTGGCAATCTGCATCGCCATCTCATTCGTGAATTTAGATTGCCTCGCTCTGAGTTTTATGGGTCTACGAGCCGTTATCAAAAGTTCATAGACTGCACCAGAGTCTATGGGATGAAAATGTCAAACGTTCCATGTCACGAGCAAGAAGACTGGGTTCCTAGGATCAAAAATTGGATTTGGATGTAGGAAGCTTCAATGTGAATTCCATTGCCTTTAGAGCTAACCTTTAAATACTATATGAATGAAGCACCGTATACCGCGCATTGAGGTAATTCAGCTCTTTTAAACCCTTTCAATTAACAATGCCTTTAGGAAATTGTACATCAATTTGCTTTTACAGCAATGAATTCCCTGGAGCGCTTGAGGTAGGCTAGGTGCTAGATTCAGACATCGCTTTGAATATTCTTTAATATCCCAAATGGTCCATGTGGGAATATCTCCACCTCGCAGTTCCCCTTCGCAGCATTGTATTTTCCAATAGCTCTGCCTTGATGTGCCTATAATATTGGCAGGAGGGCTTTCACGACTCCCCATAACATCTCTAAGATGTCCACTAATTGATTCTTAACGTCCAGTTTCTGTGATGATCTGATTATACAGGCAGGATATCTGCAGCTTTTTCATCTAACCATGTGGGATTTATTTATCTTGCCATTGGCATTGATTGACAATAAAGCAGACAGAGGAGCATTTCATTCCCCCACCTAATTAGACAAGCCTATTGAATCTGTCATCCGTCTCTCTCCCAGCTTCCACCCCTTCTGTCTCCTCCATACTTCTTAAGAAATTAATAACATTGGTTAAAATCAATAGCAAATTAAGCTTGAACAAAAAGAAAAAGCCTTACACCTCAACCTAATTATTTAATTTAATCTAATTGCATATCAAAACAGTTAGTATGGTTCCCGTGGAAACTGTTCTAGCAATAACCATAACCCAGCCTTTGCCAGTTTTTATATCTATTTATGCTTGCATATAATTACCCTCATGAAGGGTGAGTTACTGGTGAGTTGCTCAGCCATTGGCCTGATTTATAACTACTCAGGGAATGAGGATGCAGTATCTAGACCTGCACATGGGGAAGCAGCCCTGGAGGCACCCAGTTATTGCAGCCTCACACCTGCACCACCCTGTTCATCATCCCCAAGTGATCTAGGGCGTGAAATATTAATCCCATTCTCCTCTTTATTGCCTCAATCAGGTCCCTTGCAATACCCGCCGTATTCTAAGGGACATTGCCATTGTGGTCCGCCTGCTCCATCCTCAGAATACGAAACCAGAGTTATCATGCTAATGGCAGTGTTTCGCTAGGAACCCGTCTGGCGGCGCCACAGTGGTCGTTCTGATGAATGTAACAGCTCCAGTACATCATCTTTAAGTAGCCTTTAGCGGTGTTAAATTCAGACCTATGGCTACACGCAGGGAAGGCCGGAAACGGTCGTTTATGAACGAGGGATCCTATGAGGAAGCAGGGAACTAGTATTAATGGAATTCATAGTAACAAATGGGGAAGGAACAGCCACAGCTTTATAGCAACCGCCTCTGTGGTGAAGGCAACCATTTATCCACAGCATAGATATGATTTAATAAATCAGTCGCTCAGAATCACCATGATGTTTTCCATTCCCCGGTGAAGTTCATAAAGCAGGTAGCTCCTGTTTTACATCTCGTCGTTTTGAAACCATAATCACATTTGTGTTCATGGGGGCGGGTTATAAACGATAATCACTGAGACAATTTATCATATTTATATATATTACCTCGTGTGTATTTGTTTGGGAGTGCTTCATTAATCAAATTTCAGCGTATTGTATCGCATAGGTCAGATAAAATACTCTTCACACCATACAATGTGGAGTACCAATTTCAGAACGCCGTGTAGAATATCCCTCTCTGGAAGGCGAAACAAAAGAAAGACAAGGACATGTGTATACTCACTTTCTTACTCCTGGCATTCCTGGCATTCTTGTACAGTGCAACATTTATGGATATAATTTTATGACTAGAAAATGGAAAGAAATAAGAGAATAACAAGTCTAGAGTAACCTTTCCTGAAGAATCAGACTATGCTACATTCTAAATAGGCCTTATTTAGAACGCAAAAAGAGTGTCTTTCCTATAATTTAGCACATTTTTTTACATTTGGTTGTGATGGAAACCATAATTTTGTTCTTTTTGGATAAAAAAAAATATACCCCATTTTATTAACCTATCCATAGGGTTTTCAAAACTGAAAACAGAATAGAATTATTCCTTTTAGTTCAAAAATTATGAATTATTCAGCAATATATCAATACCTATACTACTTGGCCTATCCTGAATTTCTGCATGTCGCTGACATCCCACGGTTGAGATGTTACATTTCTGTAGCTATTTGGAGTCTTTTAACATGAAAGGTACCTACCTACCAAAATGTAGCTGAAGACATGAATGCAAAAAGGGGGATTTTTCCCTAATGTTTTGATTTTTCACGTTTTGTCAAATATCGATAACACCAAAAGATTCTATTTGGTCAGATTTCGAGGTCCTTTGGCTTTAGGGTGTTTCTGTGAGTCAACCATTGTGCCTTCTTTCTTCAATAATCAATTGTTGACTAATTATAGGGCAGTCTTAGTCACCACGTTCGCTTAGCTTCATTGCGGATTTTTCATAGAGTAGTGCCATTTAAGATATTCCATGTACCATCTATCGGAACATACTCCTGGGAGCCTCGGTCTACATGTGCTATATGAAGCCCACAAGTGATCTATCCTGGCATAAAGGCGATTGCTGTCTCCACCTGTGGCTCTGAGCTTTGGCTTCCTCTAGTTTCGGTTCTCATATTGCAGCTAAAAGAGAAAAAAAAACACACACTTACTTCAGTATGTACATTCATAAAACACTTTCAGGCATTTAGAAGGACATCTATATCGTAAACTGCTGGTGTGTTTTCCATGTGTAATAAACTCTTAAAACAGATACTGGAAATGATTTGCTCTGGATGTCGCTATCCAGTTCTAGAGACCGACTACTGATTGCTATAAAATTAAGTCGATTCTGTCTCAGACCAATCTGTCAAAAGCGTGGCGATACTCAACACTGCGTTCGCACCACTCTATTTGATTCTATAATGCATTAAGTGTTATTGTGATTGATGACTTCACATTTCTAGCAAAAAACTGACCTTGGATTTTGAGTGCAATATTTGAAATGACGGTGTTGTGTAAGCGCCGCGTCATAATACAATCCACCCCACTACTCATGTTCACAATAATATGTAAAGAAGATGAACTCAAGTAAAAGAGACAAGACGACTATAATACCTGATAATTCTTGTACAATAACATCACACATTTCAGTCCAAGTGCTCTGGGAAGTATTCTATGAGTCTCAACTGTATTTGGTCTGAAGGAAACTAATGGACATAATAACAATATAACCATGCTATGAATAGAGCAGGCAATGTGGTGGTTGACATAGTCTGGGTTTGTTTGGTTAGGGTGAACAAGCTTCATTATACATGTCACACCTGTGTAGTTTGGTCAGCTTCTGTATACCTGTATGATTAAACTATCGGTGGTTGGTCAACAGCAGGTGGTCATGTCTCACGCTGGTATGGGGATAGACCACAGCCTACAAAGCTCTCTTATGGTTTAAACCCATTGCACGATTGTAAAAATGGCCGATCACACCAATTTGATATTGGCACAGATCAAAATCGGTTGACGAATCGGCCAGTGTTGCTTTTTATGAGGAGAATTAAAGTGTCTTGGATTAAAATCATGTTGGTAAAGGTGCCAGATGATTTACATGAGGTGGGAATCAAAGCTGCTACAGAATATTTCATCAAAGATGATGGTGCAATCCAGTACTTTACCTACCAGAGATTTCTAGCATGTTTGATATGTTAAAATTGAGAATAGAGATAAACAATTATTCAGGAGAATCGGCAGGGTGTTGCACAACCGGCTTCGGAATTGGGGGGTATTCCCTAGATTTCAACACCCTATTAGCTCAAACTGTGAAATAGTTATGGGTTTTATGCAAGTTCCAGCCGATGAATGTACCGATTAGTGCTAAATCGGGTAATGGTTTTCGGGCCTTAACATAGGCTAGTCAGCTTGAACACTAAATGAGACTACTAAACTGTGATATAATTTGAAATACCAAAAGAGCTATAACATTATGTTTTAACACCATGCCTGGAGGTTATTCGAAAACACCCTAATATACCCCCTCCCCGCGATGTTAGTGTTGGTCAAAGCAATGGTATTTTGAGGGACCTAACATCACTATCCAGAGAGTGCACTATCACAGGTCATTAGGAGTGCCACAAAGTTGTCCAGCAATAACATCACAGGGGGGGGGGGGGTTATGTTAGGCCGTTTCGAAATAACCTCTTGAAGTCATAGCATAGATCCACTGTTCAAAACACCTTAACAGAATTCAGAATGAGATAGAGGTATGCTTTATTCACTGTAGTTATGTATCTCTCGTAGATTTTTGTCCTACATGTGTGTATGGTAGGTTGTACACATGGCGATAGTGCTGTAGTCCCTAGGGAAATGAAGGAGACTGGTCAAGGCAGCTCAGGGCGGCTGTAGTAGTATGATACACTGTTAAGTTCAGCCAGACGTGAAATTATGAATGGAACCAAGGCATATGCGTACATCCGCCCAGCCACTGTACCCAACTAGTGGAGCAAATGGTTTCCTGCCCCTAGCCGCAGGAGTAGCCCAGTCACCATTGTTGTTCCATTTGATGGGTCTTTCTACGGCTCAGTGTGAACAAACAGCAGGAAATTGGCAGCTATGGCAGGTTTTAACGGGCAGTACTACCAGGTCCCTAGGTGGTTACCCTGGAGGCCATTTCTCAATGTACTATGACTGCCCACAGCCACTATGATTTAAAAATGCCAAGAATAAGCCAGCCTATCGTAGGAACTGCCCTACGACTGCTCACTACGATTAGCAGCTATGCAGTAATTACATAAGGTTTAGTAGGGCAGTCGTACTGGTGCAGATATTAGGGACTACTAGTGCATGGTACTGTTATGGCCAGATTATTAGGTTCTCACTACGATTTAAAGGACAGCAGTCGTAGTGTGTTAAGAAATGGCCTCCTGATGGTAGCCATTGGTGGTCAGCAAAGGAAGTTCTAAGTGGTCAGACATTAACGTAGGCGTTGGTTTGCACCGGGGGCTTTATCTGAATGTTAGAAAACATCAACTACTCTACCTTATAAATGTCATTGTGAATTTTACTATACTGCTTTAATGTGATTTGTCACGGCGAAGCAGCAATATCATTAATCTGATACCACTTGTAGGGCATGTATATTCTATGATGATTATACCTTAGCCCTGTCATAAATCATTCTGAGATTCCAACAATATATTCTATTCAGGCTGAAAGACAACAGCTAATTAAAAGCTACCCACATAAAATTCACTGCAATTAATTGATTAGTAGCCTTAATTGGTCGTCGAGATGTCGATGGCCAAAGTACTGTGCTTATACTAATTTACTGACCATAATTCTTTTAGATTTAGATTAATGCCTGGCCATTTCCACTGGTGATCTATCGACCAATTAACCAAACATATTCCTATTACCTTCTCCTGTTGTATTGACATGGGCCCCATTGTCGATAACTTGATTATGTCATTTCTGGTGGCCCCTTCATTAATCAGCGTTATGGTGCTGCCAAGTAAGAGCAGCCATTATGCCAGCAGTTAAAAGTGGATTCTGTATTTGATTGATGAGGTTTGATTATGCCTGGTAGACAAACAGTGTGTGTGTGGTTTATTAGGCAGTCCATGATGTATCTCTGGACGTTTTCTACCTGTAGATGTCTTACCTGAGTGGTAAATGATAGGTATGTGACAGGCTCTAGGTGGTAATCCATGTGAAGGCAGAAATGAGCACCTATTACCTTCGTCTACATTAGAGGATGCAGTTTATGCATGCCTAGTATAAACATTCTATTTTATAATGCTATTATGGTATTGTAATAGAGAAATCTTTATTCCTTAGGTAGGGTTTTACGTTTTACGGAATCGTTGTTCAGCAGGGCATTTCAAAACGATATCTATATCTATGATTTTGAAATGCCCTCCAGGGTGGTTTTTCTCTTTTTAAAAAGAATATACTAAGTCTACACTTTTAAAAATCGTTTTCAAAACCATTTCTCTTTCTATTTTCTTTTCAAATTTTCATTCTTTACAAAACCGTGGACCAAACGAAATCATTCCAAGAAAGATTTGAAGTATTGCTCTTTGTAATCTTTACAAAATCTTTTTATTTTCTTTTAGTGAAAAGAAAATATTTTAGCATTTTCTTTTGTCCAAAACCTGTTGCTCAGGGTTAAGTTAGGGCCACCTCTTGAGGTGGGGATATGGAATTCGGGAACTTCTACATACCTTTTTAAATATATTTTTCTTCAGATTATCAAAGAACATGACTTTACAAAGGTTATAAACATAAAAGAATTCACAATAATGAATTTGGTAGTGTTTTGTTTTAGAAAGACTCAAGTCATGTGTAAGATTTTTTTCATATTTTCTTTATATTTTCATTCTTTATAAAATGTTTATAAAATCTTTTTTATGGATGTGTCATGTGACCCTCCCCTATGGATGGTTGGTCTATGGATAATCTTTTTGAAATTGTTAAGCAAATTTTACCTCTATAATCTTTGAAGGTGAAAAATGAAATTACAAAGAGAAATATAGCCTTTCTCATTTGAAAAAGAAAATACAAAGAAAATCATTACATGAATAATTTTTAAATTTTGTCACATGATCCCTGAGAGCCAATGATTGAAGGGACCCCTCCTGACATTATGATGTCATAGGGTGTTTCCCAGGTATGTTCATCAGAATGTATGTATCAGCATAGAAACAATGTAGAATTCGTTCTCTGAGAATCTAATAAAGATTATAGTATTCTAAAGAAGATCCAAAGAATGAAACAGATTTTCTTTGTATATTCTCTACATGTTTCTTCAAAATATATTGAAATACACTGAAAAGAATGGGGTTTCCTTCCAAGTTCAAGATTTTCTTTATTAGATCTTTTCTCTAAAACGATTACATAAAGATTTCTTCAAAATAAGAGAAAAACTACCCAGGACATTCAACCTTGCATTATAAGTACAATTTGTTGACATAATATTATTCGCAAAGGACTCACACTGATGTATTGACACTGATTATACATTTTATTTACAGACTATTATAAGAAAAAGGAGGGACAGAGAAGGGGGAGTTTCCGAGCTGGCAAAATACAGAAACTGACAAAACATACAGATATAGAAATAATGAGACAAAAAGAATGCAGGATGTCTGGATGACCACATGCAGTTATCCATGGCCAGGGCTCTAGCCCACACCCAAGACAAATGCCTGTTATTTGGGAGCTTTCGGTCGCAGGTGGCAGCATCCGGCTCTGCAGGCAGAGGTGACCTTAGCATGATTGACTAAATGTGGTCAGGATGAAGATAAATAGATACATTACCGAGCAGCTCACTGCACGACAGTGCCCCGGTCAAACGGCCAGGACCAGCGTGCTGCCCTTCGTATTCATCACCATAGGGGGCAGGGTGGGCACAAACCCCCATCACTGAGTAGTTATATAGATGGTATGGGGAAAATATAAAAACAAATTATATGAATTATCATTATATATCGGTGTGAAGCTAGCTGGCAATTAATTTTGCCTAATAGAAGAGGCTGCAAGAATAGGTCGTGCCGTGGGAAATAGCTCTGTTGCCTTTCGTCATAAAATGCATTGGCCTTTAGAATAGAAACCAAATTGGAAATGCAAGAACACTGATCCGTACTCTACAAACGGTATCCTGCCCATATAGAAGTAACCTCTGTGAAGATATTAATGAAAATAATTTAACAATAGAGGTGTAATGCTCATGGCCCCTATAAACTATATATATTACGACCCCAACTTTCCCCCGCCCCGCTCTGCTCTGGTTCTTTCCCAATTTAAGACAATGATCATTGCTAACTGAATTTTATGCTTTACCACCTAAACCTCCGTGAATACCAAGTCTTTGGGGGCCTACAAACCCACTCCAAGAAGTACCTTGCAGCAATAAAGGCCTGCCTCGTGAGTAGCTCCTGCTGACAGAGACGGCTCCTCTGTCATCTCAAAGTTGAGATTGATGTTTGAACAAGGGCCCCAGATGATGACGGGGACAAAGTAATTAAAGTTGGGGCACGTGTCTGGAATGTGACACCATCAACAATTCCGACTTGACCTTGGGGCCTTTACTTGGGTCTCTGTGGGTTTGTCTCACCTTTATCACTACTGTCTTTCTGTCTTCACTGATTTCATCATCAATCCTCGCTTCTTTGCATCCCTTTCCCGACCCTTCCCTTTCCCTCCTTCATTCTTTCTGGATGTGTCTTTCCAAGTCTGTTTTAAGGTCACTGACTCCATTGGACGGGATCTGGGGTTGTTGCCTAAGAGGTGACTGGCAAACCCTCTGAGACAGGGTTTTCCGACAAGACAGGTCCCATTAATGGGTTTGACATCTCAAACGTCTGACCCGGATTACATCGGGCCAAGTGCCCCTCGCCGCCTACAACCTGCTCCGCTCCACTGGGACAACCGGTCGGCCGCACGCGAGCAGCTCCAATGAACGACCCTACTTAGAGTCATGTGACGATGTCTTGACCTACTGACCTACTTAGATAAGTAGAGTGATGTCCATGTGTTGCTGATTGGCCCCATTTTGGAGCTAGGCCATTGGAATCCTTAATTACCTATGTACGCTGTATTTCTGTCCATTTTCTTTGTCCTCTGTTTGCCTCTTCACCTTAGGAGTTGAATATGTATGTTGCATGATAAGAGTTCGACGATGGATGTTCAATTATAGGTCTACACGTTTCACATCTTATTTCAACGGAAATTGCCTGACATCAAAGATGTGTAATATTGAGACAGTGGTCAGTAGTATGGAAATGAGGCATGGTACTGTGTGGCTAAGTAGTATATGAAAAGTTTATATTCGATGTGAGAAGTATAAGGAAAGTAGGCCTAGAGTCAGGGTATGTAAACATCTATTTTGAACTGAAAGGATAGTCTTTCCACTTCATATATTTTAAATCCCAGTATCCATGACCTACGCGAGTATGTCATCTCACCTATTTCTTCTAACATCCTTCCATCATTTGGATGAGTGCCAGATGGCCCCGGTGATAGCAACTAATGAGATGAAGAGTATTCATCTTATAACATGATAATGATAGTTCGTACTTGAAAAGTCATCGAGTTCATTCTTATTTTGGCATTACGATTTCTACTCCAACCTGCCGAACCAAGATAAGCATGCTCCATTCAAATTAGAGATATGAGAATCTCGTTCATCTTTCATGTCAGCAAATGGGAACGGCTCAAAAACAAAGTCTGCGTGTTGAAATGCAATATTTCAGAACTAACCAAACTCCTTCATAAAAGTGTCCACCTTGCGTGTGGATCTGTCTCCCTGTTCATTCAGTGTGAATAAAGGGACTATTATTTGTCACTCTGTTTTCACAGCTTCACCTTACACCTTCTGATAAAGTGTCGTCCTGTGAAGTTGGCCGCTGCTTTTTGTTTAAATATTTCCTCTATTTGTTCGCGTCCCATGCGAGTTATGGACCCATAATTGCTGCAGGCAACCATGGCATCTAAGTCATCAATCATAAGGATGGCGTTTGTGTGTATGTTGGAAATCAAGTCTGACATGCGAGCGATAATAAGGAACACAGTGCACGTGTGTAGTAATCTTCCGCCGTGTGTGAACCGCCGGAAGTGATTCCGCCAGTGCCCCAGTGGCGAATGAATTAGGTACGCAATAAACACGGACGTGCGCAGCGTGGCAGATCTTGAAGATCTCTCTCCCTGGATTTGCGCGGGAAAACACACTTGTTTGCAGGTCCCATGCCGTGTCCTGCAATACAAACAAGGTAAGCATCAAAGGAAACCGTGTACTGATGTTTTTGTTCCAAAGGCCTATGGCCAAAACGCGCCAAATAATTGCATCAAATGTCGTCTGGCATTGAGTACATTTGGCAACAAGGGATAATGTTAACATGTTTGGGAGGGCGTGCACTTTGATACGCGGGTCTCCTCCCTCCATTATCGACCAACTGTGTTTCATCGCCTACCTGTCACAGGTTATATATATGCCTTATTTTTGGGCCTCGACCCTGATAAATCACCCTCATGTGTGCCCCACCCACACCTTAACAGGACCGGAATCGATTAACACATTTCGTTTGTGTTTGTTTTTTTCTGTTGTAAAATCGTACATAACCTCCCTGTCAGAGATGGTACATTAAGACAGGAGAGACGTTTCACATCGAAACAATAAAATGGTTTCATTTTGAATGTGTTACTGTCGCCGTAATGCTATTTCTTTGTATGACACCGTTGTTCATCTGGACATCATGAGCAACAAGTACAGTATTGATCATTTAAATCTTTCATCTCTATTAATTTTCTTTTCGGTTCCTGTATAGCTGTGGATGGGCCCTGATTGACACTAGATCGCCGGATAGATTAATTACCGTTATCATAACCCATAGCAAAAGTTATGTAGATAAGAAACAAAGTTTGGTCATGATAACAGAGACAATGTATTTGATATTGCCTTCACTTTGCAGGATTCATCTTACTCTGCAAGGAAATAAACTCATTATGGCATAATACTGAATACAGATGTATCTCTCCCGTAACAACTAGATTCCATCTTGACACCAACTCTACCTGCCCTTCACGTGTCTTCCTAAGGCAGGGTCAGTCCCATTGATATTCAGGTTAGACTTACTGGAGGACTCAGGTTTCCTGGCAGAAGCTGTTGTCCAGTAACCTCGCCCACACTGGGGCTGTTTTCCCCTCCCCCTCACGTCCGAACACCGTGGAGGCAGGCCAGATTCGGACCAGGAGGTGTGCCCCAGCATACCGCCGCCCACCCTGGAGTGACTCCCGCCATTCAGTGTCCATCCCTCCTGGGGCTAAGCTGATGCATCACCCTTGTGAGCGCCAGCGGCGATAAGAACTTACTTTAGCTTGCTGAATACCTTCCTCCACCCAACCACACTCAACACCTCAAGAACCCAGTTCCTCCTGAGTCCCAGTAGAGAGCCTAATTTTCCGGCGGCACCTATGTCTAAATTCAGGCCCACAACCAGAGTGGATTGGGCTCCTTCAGCAGAAGGCAGACCTAATTGAATGGAATGGTCCCTTCTCCTGATGCTGCGTGGTAGGACTGAGTATGTAAGCGGCTCGACTTAAAGGCTTGCTCCAGCCACTGTTGGCATGAGGCCTGTGTTTTTTTTTTCTAGAAAAGCTATCTCCCGTAAGAGGTTTGAACAAAGGGAAGATGTCCTAATCTTCTCCTCTTTTTGTGAAGCTTGCCTCGCTGCTATCATGGTATATGAAGTACACCTGTATATTCTCCTTATAATCTGCTAGCAAAACTGTACACAAACAACAGTCTGTCTTTTATCCCTCTCTCTCTCTTTTTTTTCTTTCTCTCTTTCATTCTCACACCTTTTCTCTGTCTCCCTCTTTCACTCTGGAAGAGATCACACCCTGCCCAGACATACAAGATAATAAATAATGTCCGTCGCACCACAATAGTAGCCTGCTACTTAAATGGATGGTGAGCATTGCGAGGGAAATAATCTTATACTTTAATGGAAAAATGATACACTGTTGCTTTGAAATAAACAGATCCTCCATTTTTCAGTGACACAGAGTGCAATATTCAGGTCTTGTTCTACTTCTACAATTACAATTGTTATTACTTGTAAGGCGTACACAAGAACATTGATATGACATGCACAATGTAGACTATAACGTTATACATTGGTTCATGTCACGACTCAGATGTCATGATACACATTGGGGCACGCATTTGACAAGTACAAGATATTCCTGGAGGGTGTTGCTCCTATAGTAAAAGGAAGAGCTGGCTAAAAATGCCCTTGTTTCCAGTCCTTTCTTTTCATGTAGCTATAACTTGTCCCTTTTGTTGCTCACAAGTAGACATTCAAGTATGATGCTCAAAAAGGGGATTTGAGTAGGTACCTAGTTGGAAGAAGTCAGTCAGTATAATATACTATAGAGTGTGTGACATGAGTAGGCGCCTGATAGTGCAGCTCTCTCTGTTTTAAACAAGGCAGGTGACTTTTCAGACTAATGTGGTGAGTGCAAGTTGAATGGTGAAGCAGAGCGTGACTTCTTTTGAAAAGAGGGTACCTACTGACAGCTCATTTTACCATAGGAGCAACATGCTCCAGATGTCTTGAGCATGTGTAAAGTATGGAGTTAGCATCCTTTTGAGTGTTAATTTGTATATATTTGACTGAAGACAGAAAGTATCATTATCATTGCACGTTATCACCCTCAAGTATAATAGTCCATCGTTACAGTATGATTGTTGACTATTCTACAGAGACTTTTATGTCAAGACGAGGATTATGACTCACATAATAGCATACTTATCTGCCAAGCCCATCGTGATGATGGCTATTGTGCGCCACAAGTATAGGCCTACTGTGAGGATTCGACTCTCAGGAGAAAGATGGTCGTGATTGCACCCAAATATGTCACAGTTATCAGTCCTGAACAGACAACGATGATAGAAAGAACTATGGAAATTAAAAGGCTAACATATTTAATTTTTTCCAAGTGATTTTTATTACTTTATGTGCCAAAATAGGTGCCCACACCGGCAGACACTTATAGCACAACAAAAGTTAAAATAACAGTTGCAGTGGTGATTTCTTTTCGCCTATTGCACGGCCCTAACCTAGATGTTTCCTCTAGCAGTTATGTTTTGATATACTACGACTTTGTCCTTCGAGTCTTACCAACATTTCCATACAGATAGTATAATAAAGGATCTTTGACTTAAACATGTGTACAGAAACAACTTGATCCATGAAAACCATCTTCCTGATGCGTGTTATGCAGGGTGTATAATTAGGGTAGCTAATAGTATGAGAAGGGGTATATGATAAAGAGTCTTGTGTGTAGTCCACTTGACACTGATACATTAGACTTCCATAGTACAGCCTGTTGTACTTAGTGTTATTAAGTAGGGGAGACGGGGGCACATTGGGACACTTTTGGTCAGTTTTGTTGTCCTGTGAGGATTCTTAAGAGAAACAAACAACTATTGTTCTAAAAAGAATACCCTTGAATATTGGCTAAAATCATAGAATAGTACTGAATTTCTAAGGAACATGAATAGAATTTTTCCTGAAAAAATAATATGTCCCACTGTGCCCCAACACCGGGGTACAGTGGGACACTCCATGGGGCACATTGGGACATTAGCTCCCTAAATTGCCATGATCCATTCTATCAATTTCATGTATTTTTTTCTCAACATCACTAGACTATTCTATACCTTTATATTCATTTCACAGCTGTGCAATGTGCTCTAAGTTGTAGTTTTTGTCCCCAAACTGACATTACATTCACTGCCCCGCAAATGGACTGCTTTGGTGATTAAACTTGAAATGTACAGCTGCTCTTGCAGTGCCCCCAATGGACATTATTGTGAGGAAGCTGGCTACAATATTTCCCAACTCCACCTTACTGACTATGCTATAAACTTCATACTTTTCAACTACCTACAACAGTCTGATAACCCCACCCCTCTTCTGCAAAAGAACAATAAAAAGGAGAGGGTCTGAGAAACATGATGGTGCTGGATCAAGGAGATGATATACATGTTCATTTTACATCAAATATCATTTTCCAAGCACCCAAAATGCACATTCATACAGATACAAATTATTTCCCAGTAGGTATCCCCTGTATTGATACTTTTATCTAAACTGCTTATTGGGAACATATCAGTAAACATCCATATTTGCAGAGAATACTGGGGTACTGTGGGTCACCCCTTTGTGATTAAATCAAAACAGTTAATATATTTATCTCTGCATATAACTTGATCAAAATCTCTATAAAACTTACATTTTGAGTCTAATCGTAAGATTGTTGGGAGCACACTATGCCAATCAGGACACAATTGGATGTGTCCCACTGTGCCCTGAAAATGACTGTCCCACTGTGCCCTGGGCCTATTTTCCCCAGGATTTAAGAGTGTAGCTTATGGCACATATAACTTGGTGCTGCAACACTCATGCCAAAGTTGACATTTTTAGCGGATATTACATAAATAAAATAATGAACTAAGCATCTCTAAGGGTTTAGAAAAGAAGAGGCAGATAAGTCATTGATAGAATCTTACTCTGACCCCCCCCCCAAAAAAAAAAAAAAAAAAGTTACATAATAACCAGCCAGGTAAAGTGAATCAGAGTGTAAACAAGAGTCTAGTATAGAGAGAAGGGGGCTTCCCTGTGCTTCTATTTGATGAGGAGACTTAATGATTTCCTCTCTATTCCTAGAGACAGGATCCACTGTCCCACTGTGCCCCGGTCTCCCCTACCTAGTAAGGTATCCATTATAGTGGTTACTCTTTAATCTCATCCTTTTTACTAAAAAGCTCCTCCTCCTGCTGACGCCTTTGATGTATCTATTACTGGAGTGAAATCCTCCTCCTGGCACCCTATTCCTTTCTGTATACTGATCGTCCCAGGGGGAAAACTGTATACAGGCATATCTGTTACCATACATTAAGAAGGCAGGCAGTGAAAGAGTATTTAAGCAAACTGCCAGAGGTACAATCAAGATTTCGTCGACGCAGTACATACAACTAAGGATGTTGAAACTATACTAGCTGATAATACAGCGTTATGTTACAAAAGGAGCGCTTCAGTCAGAGTGGATATAAATATGAGAGCTGTTATATAATGTTGATATTTCAGTAATATTCAGGTTTACTGTAGATGCGTACTTTTCTCAATAATGATAATTGGCATTTATCGAGAAATGCCCCTCAGCAATTCAAAGCAGAACTTTATTTTCATTCAAAGCAGGACTTTATTTTCATACTTTGAGCTCTTCAAATAACCCCAACACACCATAGAAATGATCATTCATGATATCACAACCAGTTATAAAATCGCGAACGTACACACAAGAATAAAATGTAAGATTTTCTACATTTTGCCCACAATGGCACTATTCAGATTTTGATCCTGGACCCTCCGGCTAGAGAATAAGATGAGCTATATGATTCCCCATAGGACGCCCTGCTGACCAACTGTGACGAATGGCAGTAGATGCGACGTCAGCCGATAAAGATCTCCTGGTCAAGGATGCACTGTACATGTGCACGCAAAGTGCTGATTCAATTGGCAACCGGATATAGGGCTGGTACCAGTTGAGCTAATATAGTAAATGTAGTTTAACCATTAGATACATACAAACAGCTGCAGCTAACTTTCAGAAAACCGAGGCGAGTGTTTAAAGGACAGCCTTCTTTGTTCTTTATTCACTCATATTGTAATACGTTTACATCATGATGGAAGATTTTCAGCAGGATCTCCATCTCAACACGGGGGAAAAGGCTTAGCATATGGGGGAGGGCAGAGTGGGGTATGCAAGGATTTGGAGGTACAATATGATTTGATATGGTCATTGATGGTAGGATGTGTAGAGGAACCTTGCTTTTCCTATAACAGATATTCTGATACAATCTACATATATGTATCAATGGTTGTTATACAGCTGAAATTTAAGTTGTCCTCACTGCCCTACCACTATAGGGTTGGATAGTCATGTGCCAATAACTTACCATATGTGGCCTCTTCATACAATACTACTATAGGGATGACAGGGGCCTTCCGTTATCTCCCTCATACTTGACCAGCCATCCGTTACCACTGTATCCCAGGCGTCCCTCACCTTATCCCATGGGTAAGCCTATAGCGTGAGCAGTCAGCCTGTTGTTGTGTGCAGACCCTGGAGACGGCTAAGGGGAGGTATGGGAGGCCACTGAAGCAGAATCCTACACTGGAGGAGACGTCTGTTTCTTTTTATGTGTCCAGAAGGATGCGTCGTCTTCAGAGGCACTGGTCACAGTGGTATTTATCTAAGTCCATTTCGCGGATGAGCGATGGCCTACTTCGCTAAGGGCTGAGCAGCTCGTCCTGTGCGCTCCGACAGGTTCATCAGACCTAGGAGCAGCTCCGACGTACGCTTGGCCTCCAACTCACCCCTCACAGGGGCATCTGGATGTAAATGGGCTGGAATGAGGCTGAATATGATGGAGGCTAACAATAGATGTAGGAGGAAGAGACAATGTGTTTGGACAGAGGCAAAGCTTTGTATTCCCATGCACATCCTATATGTTCTGAGGGTCTCCTGACCCTGTCCAACATAAGTAGTATATATGGGCTACGCACGAGTTGCATTTATACTTTAATATGCAGTGTTCAACCCATATACATGTGGCGGATGTACCTTATCAGGTGACCCTTCTGACAGGCAGTCATTTTGATTTTGTATGGCCGATGATATCAGGACGGGGATCTCGTCCAGATAAGGACGTTATTCGGACGAGATTTCCTGAGAAACGGGAATTGAGACTGATAATTATCCACACAAGATTTTCTGAGAGACAGGACAGGTCATGGCTACATGAAACTGGGAAACAGAAAAAAAATTATCATCTGGTAAACAGGACCTCATTTGGTCAGACAAGATTTCCTGAGGAACGGGATCTTATCTATAGACTGATAATTATCCACACGAGAATTTCGGAGAGACAGGACAGATGCTGGCTTGTCCTGTTTAGCAGAAACCAATTTCCCAGAATATCTCGTCTGAATAAGAACATGTTCTGTTTCTCAGAACAAGTCCTGTTTCTCAGATTAGCGTTTCCCAGAAAATCTCGTCCGAATAAGAAACTTATTAGGACGAGGATCTCGTCCGAATAGCCCAAGCCATTTTGGCCATACATTGTCATAAAGGTTGCAATGTAAATAATATTGGGGAAATAGGTATATGTGGTACGTATAGGTATGATTACATGTCTGTCAATATAATAGAGGGTATTGGAGCTTTCGTCCTTCAATCAGGTCTCAAATCATAGAAAGTGTGCATATTGGGCCTTACATGTCATTCGCCCAGACATGTGCCCAGAAAAAGAATTCTTATAAGTATGCTTCTTTTACGATAGCAAGGACACATCTGACATAAATGATAATGTGATTTTCTTAATCTACAGGTCAAAATAGTCTGGACCTGAGATTTTCATGGAGGTATGAAGATTTTTTTCTGTAGGAAATTAAGCCCTCAACATGGCTTGTAACTCAAATGTCATTCTCCCAGACACAATTTCGCCCAGACAATTTTGGTCATTTTGGCCACATTTTACCCCCCTGGAGCCCAAAATATGCATATGAGACCATCAAAACCATATGTAACATGAAGATCTTATCCAGCCTGACACTTTGAGCCAAGGAAATAGAGGGGGAAACTAAAAATCCAAGAGTAGGGGCTGGAATACCTCCAAATTCGTCATATGCAAACCTTCTATGATTTTCGACCAACAAATGAGGGTGAACTATTTGCCCATGTGACTTTATATCAGCTTAAACTCGGCTTTTCACTCAGAGCCATCGTCAGAACTATATATATATATATATATATATATATATATATATATATATATATATATATATATATATATATATAAATATATATAGTGATCTACAAGTTGTAGTTTGCTGTTATTGTCTGATACCCTATATGCAGTCGGAAGTATAGACAAACTGCATTGAGGGATTGGACAATATGACTGTGCCTTATCATTATAGTATATGGCACGGGGGATTAGGCTTCTTGAGAATGCAGGGTTTGTCTGTGGAATTGCTCCAGAGCAAACCATCAGTCGAGCGGCCCATCGCAGCCGGGCAATCTATATCCCAACTTGGACAGGGAGCCCCTGATCGTCCTCCAGTGCCTGGAATTGACAAACTCCAGTGACAGGCTGGTGCTCCTCCTGTGGGTAGCAATGCTATAGCAATCTTAACTTCAGTATCACTAGAACAACAGCAATGTGCAGGGAGAGTTGGGATTGCTCTCATGGAGTTTGCCATGTCCAGATGAGAAAAATCCACAGCAGTTGTCGATGACAGTATATTTCTCCAGACAGTTTATAGAGAATAAAACAAAAACTGATGATTGCAAATCTCAGAGGAACATAGAGGGGGAGGAGTCAATAAACAGAATATACAGGTGTGCTTTTGAATTAGCATTTGACGCTATATCATAGCAGAACGTGACGTCTATGCTTACGTTTAATAGGACGATACCTAGTGTTCGTATCTAATACGCGCCAAAATAAAAGGAAGGGAAAGCGGGACTTTTGAAATCTTGTACTGTTGTATAGATGAGAAATATAGTTGAGGTAATGAACTACATGGATGGATAGTGTTTTAGGCCTGTACATTATTTCGTAATCTGTGCTGATGGTAATGATTTATCATGCAAAATCCTACCTAATATTATAGTATATTATTATTTATAAGACATATTTTTCGTACACATTGTGTCTGTAATAACCATACATAACCATTAACCTTAACTATAGCATGTTGCTTGAAGCATAACAGGAACATAAACTTTGTACCTGGTTGTCTTATATGTGTTCAAATATTCATAACCACTTGGGCTAAGATGATCATTCATGTTACTTCCAAAAACGTCAGATACCTAACACAATGTCGTTTCTGAACATTATGGTGATCGATGTTCATCACTAGGTTCTACAAAGAAACTACGACCAATAAAAAGCATCTAATCTCATATCACACAGAGACCCCCCCCCCATGCCCCACAACAGGCAGCAGGGCATTCCACGATAATTTTAAGCAATATCATTGAGAAATGCCCTACTTGTGGCACCAGATAGATAATACAATCATACAGAATATGATATAATACGGCCTCCAAAATTTGTTATGATGTTCGAATTTTTTCTCATTTGTCAACATACCAGTGGTGCAGCTTGCCCTGCCAAAAGTACAGGCCTTTGCACAGAAAGTACATTTTGAGGGGCCCAGGGGGCTCAGTTTGAGGGCACTATTATCATTTTTTTAAATAACTATACAGCGTTATAGTTTTAGGAGTGTTGAGTAGGACCCACCCGTTGTCCTCACACCCATTCCCCTCCTCCCATCTGTCACCTTTGCTAACACCAATGTGTTACTAAAATTGTTTTTGCATTTGCCATAGAGGATACCACATAACGGTCGATACCAAATGCAATGTACAATATTTATATGGGAAGGTCACGTATCTGAAAGATGTGGAGCTATAACAATCCCTTTACATCAACTACACATACATACATATGCCATGAACCCTTGCATTTGTAGGGGAATGTGATTTCCCCGCGCGCGATGTGCTGACTCTCAGGGGCTGGTCGTCGTGTAATCACATGTCCCCTCTCTGTGTCACCCCAGTCCAGGCGTGGGTGGATGGTAGAAAACGTTGTACGGGGAAGTAGCTCAGTGGTAGAGCAATCGTCTGAAGGCTGAGAGGTCCCGGGTTCAACTCCCGGTTTCCCTAAACGTTTTCGCCGACCCCTACAATGGTAGGGAAACCAAGTGGTCCTGACCTGTGTGAGGGTGGGCTACGGAACTCGGTACCTGGGCTGGTGTGACACGGCAGGCACTTCGACCGCCCGGTACTTGTACCGGCAGTTGACCAGGGAATCGGGAATGCCTCGCACTGCTTGATAAAGCCCAATCATCTGGTTGGGAGGAGAGCCGGGTTGCTGGTCAGCGGTGGTCGAAGCTGGTTGGGGGCTGTGTAGGAGAATGTGATTTCCCCGCGCGTGATGTGCTGACTCTCAGGGGCTGGTCGTCGTGTAATCACATGTCCCCTCTCTGTGTCACCCCAGTCCAGGCATGGGTGGAGGGTAGAAAACGTTGTACGGGGAAGTAGCTCAGTGGTAGAGCAATCGTCTGAAGGCTGAGAGGTCCCGGCTTCAACTCCCGGTTTCCCTCAACGTTTTCGCCGACCCCTACACATTAAAAGGCACAAAGCTGTGACCCTCTCGGGCCTGCCCCCCGCCAATAATCCCACTGTGAATAAGGGGTATCTTTAACCTCTTTATGAAACAAGTTGCTATGGAACCGAATTCGTAGTCAGTAGATTGAGGTCACATTTTATATTGGATCGTAGTGATCTTTTCCTATATCCAATGGACCAGAATGAATGGGAAATGAAGACTACAGCTACAAAGAAAGAAAGATATGGGGGAAAGTAATGTTTATTATATCAAAATCAATTTATATTATAAGTCGAATAGACTTCCATAAGACAGCCCATAAAGAAATATAAAAAAAGATCCCTCTACTTTTAAGATAACTGGCTTCATGGATCCATCTAGAAATTAAATCAGCTCTTTTTCCTCAAGTGTTGCCCCCTCTGTATTCTGCTGGTTCAGGACTTTGGCCTCCTAGTGAATGTATGGTTTGAACTAGGCACTTATTTCTAACTCAGGCACGACTTTAGCACATTGATCTGTTTGATAGAGTGTCCAAATTTGTCTGACCAGGATATTCACGTCCTAAAGTGATGTATCAGCGGGGGAGAAGCTGAAGACGTTAATCCTTTCTAACTTTTAAGGGGTGCACGTATTCCCGTCTTAATTCCTATGGAGTTATCCATCAGGAAAGGTATCTAATAATGGAGGCTGCGTGGGCCAGCGTAAATTTGGAACGGTAGGGCAGGAGAGATGAGAAGGTTAACCAGAATATAGAAGGGTAAAGTATATAGAAAATTAATAGAACAGGCATATAGAGTTTGGGGATGGGGGGGGGGGTGAGAGAGTAATGGAGGGAGGTTGGGAGCAGAGAAAAGGGGAGGTGGAAGACCGACAGATATGGAGAGAGGACTGGGGGATCTGAGAAAGCTAATAGATAGTAGTGGTCATTACCATGTGAAGGCAATCTCCCTGGCTGACAGTGTACACTTTAATCCCATCGGCCCCAGTGCTCTGGGCCATCAAAGGAACATTCAGGGCCACAGGTTTAATTCCCAAGATGGGCTACCCCAATATTGAAGTGGGTCTCAACGCACTGAACTCATATCGGCAAGAAGATATTATACTGAAGAGGGAGATGTTTAAAGACCAGGAGTTGGGACCAGGGCACGTATGTTATCACAAACATGATATTATGGGGTCAATATCTCGATAGTACATATATGGAGGCAGTAAAGGCAATTCCCCGGGAAGGTTTCCTCGCTCATTTTCCAAAACTTCACATATGTGAAATGACCTGGAGGGTGTTGCTCCTATAGTATAAGGAAGAGCTGGCTAAAAATGCCCTCATTTTCAGTCCTTTCTTTTCATGTAGCTATAACTTGTCCCTTTTGTTGCTCACAAGTGGTCATTCAAGTATGGTGCTAAAAAAGGGGGATTTAAGTAGGTACCTAGTTGGGAGACGTCAGTCAGTATAATATATTATAGAGTGTGTGACATGAGTAGGTAGCTGATAGTACAGCTCTCTCTGTTTTAAACAAGGCAGGTGACTTTTCAGACTAATGTGGTGAGCGCAAGTTGAATGGTGAAGCAGAGCATGACTTCTTTTGAAAAGAGGATACCTACTGACAGCTCTTTTTACCATAGGAGCAACACGCTCCAGATTTGTAGAATGTCTCTATAGATTTTTTTACCAGTACCTCAGTATAAATTGCACAGCCTGTACGCCACGTGACTTAAAAAAAACCTTCCACCCCATAAAGCAGGATTTGCACACAAATCCCATAGAGTAACGGAAATCCAGAGGTGAAAGGGTTAAATATTAACGCCGTGGGAAGCAACTTTCACCGTTCCTATGGGTGAGTAAATACAACCAAAAGAAATGTATGATCGGTTTGGTTCTTGCAGCAAGACCAATAGTGTCATTGTTGGTAATCGGCAGGAAATGTGCGCCCAACGGTCCCAGATAGAAGGCTGAATATTCAAGCTCACAAATGTAGTGTCAAGGCGCTCACTTGTATGCCCAAGCAAATTGATGTATTTCAGGCACCCCCTGTGGGCCCATAACTGGGAAGGACTGTTGTGTTGGGTGGGATCGACGAGGGAAGCCCACAAAGGCTGCCCTAGTGTGTTGATGTCTGTAATACAACTTGTTGAAACGTCTTATACACTTAGAACTCTTACCATGGAGTTCCATTCTTGATAGGTGTGTGTACTTGGGAAATGGACTGCAGGTCCTCCAATATAATTCATATTGCTACAATGTCTCTTCTATAGGGCTCTGTATTATATCAACAATAGAAGACAAGAAAATTGTAATTTTCGTCAGTACCGAATGAATAAAAACATAAAAACAATGGTGACATGGTTTTAGTACACATACCTTTCCATTCATAATAATAATAATAATACATTTAAACAATGTTTCTTACAGCTTGATTGTGTTTGATATAAAATTATATAGATAGATTTTGCAATGAATTCCTGAAATAACCTTTGGGGATGATTGTCTCTAAATACGTCATCAATCCCTACAGATATCGTCAGTTTTTCTTTTCAATGAATCGCCCTCTAGCATTTTTCACTTCTCGTCCTATGACCAGTTGATACAGATTTCTACTCTCTGTTCTACCTCTTCCAACTTTAGCTATTATACCCTCCTAGCACTGCTCCCACACATCCATCAGCAATTAATTAAACATCGTCCGTTTTCCTCGTAACCCTAAACGGGTCGTTGGTTGGGGCGCTTCTCGGCCTCACAAATCAAACACGCCTGGCGGTGTGGTCTGGGAAAATCCACACACTGTAAGCAAACGAGCACACCCCTGCCTGTGATCAATCTGCGGCGAAAGATCCACCGACTTTAGCCGAATCTGGCCGAATCCAGGCAAGTAAAGCCAGGTTGTGGCCAAATAGAGATGACATGGACGCAGGCATTGCAATGTCGAAATTGTGGAGGAGGAGAGCTTTCTGTTGCAATTGCCTGGGACAGGGACTACTGCAGGGCATTTCTCAAGATGGTACGACTAGACACCACCAGTATGACTTGAAATCCTCAATATCAGAGTTGGTGATCGAAGGTAACACACTACAACTACTCTGCACGATCAGCACTTAAAGCAGAAATTACATAGGCTTTGGTAGGGCAGTCGTACCAGTGCAATCATTAGTGACCACTAGATGCAGGGCTGCACAGCCAAAAATAACTTTCTTATTTTAAGAAATTATTTCTCATTTTAAGTAAAATTAACTTAAAACAAGTTTGTCCGCCAGGTAACAAAATTTTACTTGAAATGTCCAGCTTACTTGAAATAAGAAATACAATCTTTAGAAATAGATTCTTAAATCAAGTAATTCATTCTCAAATCAGGATTCAATTTTCTAGAATATTTCTTAAAGGTAGTTAACAATTCTCATGGAAGGGGATTATTTCAAGATAAACTTACTCATAATTTTTCTTAGAATAAGTTATATTTTCTTATTTCCAGTATTTCAAAACCATTAATTTCCTTGTTTGTGAAGTGTTTATGATTTTTATCTATTATGGAAATGCTTTAGAATTAGATAGAATAAAATGCTACTCAGTGACAGAGGTTTATCAGATTACATGCAACTTTTTGAAGCCACATTATCATAAGTGAATAAGACCTTTATTCAAAGTCTTTAACTTAATGAAATGCTGTGGAACATCCCACCCTTACATTATCATATTATCTATGCAAAAGGTGTTTAGTTTTCTTTATGCCTTGAAATCCCCTCAATCAACTCTCAGACCAATGGACCTGATACTAAATTAATTCCAAATAAGTTTTCTTCACTTTTCACTTTATTTTACCACATCTAATTTCTTTAGGACCGGGTTTAAGCTAGGACTTTGTACTCTGCATTACAAATAATTCACCATAACAGGCAGTGCTGGCACCTGGTGGCAGACTACGTAATTTCCTCATATTAAGAAAATAATACTTACCTGGCATGTTAGATAATATTCCTTGGCCAATTTCTAACAAGATCTTAGTTCTACCTTTTCTAGATGTAAGAAAACACTTCTAACAAGAAATTAGACTTTCATGTTTTAAGATTATAAGATAAACAATGTGACCTGGTGGACAAAACTACAAATTTAGAGACATTTTCTTAAAAAAAATAATCTTGAAAACTTAAATCAAGAAGGCAGCTCAAGATTTGTTATAAACTTGATTTTTCTTAAAGACAAGATGACTGAATCTAATAACCAGAATTTTCCTCATAACTAGAAAATATTTCTTATATCAAGTTTATTTTCTTGGATAAGAAAATTATTTTTGGCTGTGTGTAATGGCATTTAACTGAGGGATCTTACTACGACTTGAAGGGGGTCTAGTCGTACCACCTTGAGAAATGCCTTCCATGTGCCTGTCATGCCTGGACTGAGGGCTTCAGTAAGGATGCACTGTAAGAAATATCTGTTGAAGCTACAAGGATTCTCGTAAAAAAAATGAAAAATGAATCACTGTAATTGCATGACAGTGAAGCAGTGTAGTTCCTAAAATGAAGCAGAACAATACACACAGGGATCTCGGTGTAAAATTAATAATGATGGATCTTTGGCAACTTTGGTACAAGGATTTCACCGTTATTTCAATGATATTTTTAAGAGTGGCCCCTCATTGTAACAACGTATAAAAAGGTCATCTCCACGAGGAGCCTGATACCGTTATCATTCGTGTTCCTGCTCCTATCCCGCCGTATGTGAGCTACTCCCACTTTTGGCCTGCTGTAGTAAACAAGGATATAAGGTACTAATAAGGTATCCTTTCTGAGGGAAATGGAGCAATGTAGCCCCATCTCTAGTCACCATGTCATTTTATTACTCATTATGACATGTGTTGGTTACTAGAGACCTGTCTCTAAATAGAAAAGAATAATATTATCTCCTACTCCGCATTAAATGCTGACTTAATGGTTTAGGTTTCAACCTTTGGTGAAATGTGTGGGCTCCTAGTCATTAAAACTGTATGTAGCTATGGCCTTGAGGTCTAAATCCTTTAAGTACTTGGCATGGTGTGACCCTCATTCCCAAGAGGCCTTGATCAGAAAACTCTTAAAATAATTAGAACCCGGAAAGCACTTGAGCGTTCATAGAATCCAAGTTCAGAGGAGGTTGTTTGTATGTGGATTTAACCTGTTTGTTTTCATTCTAATCGGTTTAATCTACTATGTTTAATCTCATCAGGATGGTTTAAACGGCTCACGCAGCTGCTGTGTAAATGTTGAGCATTGCTCTTTGAAACAGACGCCATATAAGTTTCAGCATTTATTTTTGAGCACCAAGCGAGAATACTCAATGCAATAGAAGGCACAGAATATACGCAATTAGCCGGGTTTAATTTCCTATTTTGCACAGCCTCATCTTCATTGAGAACACAGTTAGATGATCCTAAAAGACTCTCCCCGAGGCTTCTCTTATTATCACAATTATTGAACTGTAAGAAAGTGAATGGTATGCGATTACTATAGAGAATTCCCCATTGTGAATAACCGGACTTTGAAAATAGCGGTAATTTTCTTTATGAGGAATCCATGATATTGTCTCTAGGGAATATCCAATTATCTCTCTTAAAACACCAGGGTCTTTAAAGAAGATTAACGAGGAGGGAAGTCATTTTCCCCATCCAAAGGACTATAATTGTGATATAATATCACCCAATATTGTGAACCATAAGCGATCTTCAATTTCCCCCTGTTTGTGTTCATATAGAGATCTAATTGTGCCCATTAATTAAAAAAGAAAAACGCTAATAAGGAAGATTCATATACACAAAGTGCCACATGTGCGAATACAAGAGAAAGCAGCAGGCTTATCTGAGGCATCGTATGATCGAAATCACAATGCTGCAGGTACACTGCATTTGGCAAGCAAAGGAGCTGTTGCAAAACATAATATTTATAATCCGAATAGGGAAATATACAATATCATCATGTTTTGTTGGAAACATCAGTGGGGTTTCTTACTTGAATCACACAATATTCCAACTTTATAGGCTACACTTTGTTGATGGCAAATGCCAATGTTGAGTAATCAGGTAATGTAGTCAATGGTTAAAAGGAGATCACTAGAATCAACTTTCTAAATGTCAATGTATGAATACGAAACCAATGGCATGAGTTTGTCTATGAGGTTTCCTATCAACTGCCGCAAGCAGTCTTTGCACCCCTCACTATATACCAAATACACTAGGATATGATCATCCTGTAACTCAATAGGTGCTCAATGATTAGGATATGGGAATTTGTTGGGTCTAGGCGTCTGACATGGTTAACTAGAAATATGATGATGACAGAAATAATGAAGACAGTCAAACGATGTTGATGGTCTCATTAAGAGGATGTTCTTCAATTAGACATTTCCATTGTCTGTTTAACAGGATGCCAATGGATCTTTTATAGTTAGCTTCACCATGATTGGCATGTTGGTAGAGTCGGTGCTATAAGCAGGGAGCTAGAGCAAGATCAAATAGTTCCATGTGCCCACTTATTAGAAGAAAATCGCCGCTAATCAAACAGATTCATATACACGAAGTGCAACATGTGCAAATACAAGGGGAAGCAGAAGGCTTAATATTATCTGATGCATCGTATGATCAGGATCGTGTTTCAATAGTTTCCACGACTAGACACCCTCAAATCGTAGTGGGAGGTGTAAGAAATGACTCCATACCAGTGACTACATAGTGAGCTCCAGTAGAGGCCTCAAAATAGCAGCTGCTATTTATTCAACTACTGGCTCAATACACACCACTATGAAGTCATAGCACCCAGTTGTAGGGGCCACTATTGGCTACATAGTGACCAGTCGTACCTCCTTCATGGTCTAGTATACACTCCTGTGTTCAAATGAGCATAGGGCTGCAGTAACTACCGTACTGTCTCATATATATATATATATATATATATATATATATATATATATATATATAGGAGCTGGGCCTTGAATAGCAGCCTCCCTTGAATAGGGGCTGGGGTAGGAGGGCTGTCAAATCAATAGGGGCTGGGCCTTGAACAGGGGCCTGGTGGGGCCAGTTTTAGGTGGTTTTAGGAAGACAACCGAAATCCCAGCCCAAAAGATGTATATTATTGTTCTAGATAATTCCCTTTCAAATCACATATGATAGATCTATATCTGTGACATGTACTGGGAATAGGTCCCTTAATGTAGCCTGCACTAAGGGCCTTTTTCGCAGATCGTGTTTTAATGACCTAATTGTGTCTAAAACAATGTACACTCTGTTATTCTTTCTTAATAATAGGGCTGAGGTGTCAGCTAGGTTTGATATCCTTTGTAATTTTATTAGAAGGCCATGGTGGGTGAGGGTTGGGTATGACAGGCATGACAGCTTTGTAAGGCCTAGTGCTCTATCTACACCACTGCATACTAGTAACTACATAGTTGGCCCATGTGTGGCCATAATGCTCAATTCTTGGGTGAAACACCACAATTTTCCAATGATATTATTTGATTCTTTTGAAAAAAAAACCTGCCATCCCAGAGGCAAAGGCGCTCGCCACAGCGATATAGGTAGTAGTGTAAAGAGCCCATATTGGGTACATTTGAGCAAAGGAGTGCAGAGGGCAGCAGCTAAGGCTACCCACTAATTATTCACATTGAGGGTTGTCATACCAGGATCCCTTATTGAGGCACTGCTGTGGTGGCTATTTAGCCAGCAGGCAGTACGATCACCCAGTAATGTAGCCAGCTATTTAGTCACCAAGGCCAAAATCCTAAGATCACCTGCTAAGATTTGACCCATCTCCAGTCATAGCAGGCTGAACCTGTCGTGGAAACTATTGAAACACGATCCAGAATTACAATGATGCAGGTATACTGCATTTGGTAAGCATAGACTGTTTATGTTAGAATAGCGAAATATGCAATATCATCATAATTATTTTGTCGGAAACATCAGTGGGGTTACTTAGTACAAATTGGCTATATTTAAAAACAATCTGTGCAAAAATAGAATCTACAAACAACATCAGGGTTACACTTGCAGTGCTGTATAGGCAATACTTGGATGTATTTAGCCAATTGAGGATGGCATGCAACGCTTCAGATGAGCATGTTGCCTTCCCTTTGTTTCATCTAGTATGTCAGAAGCCTGTTAGTCAATACAGATACTAACAAACATGTCATCTCAAAGTAGGATTTCTTTTCCATATAAACCCTACATGGAAATCTCTGTTAGTTTCTCATTAAACAAGAAATACACTGATACATATAACAAAAACTGCCAAATTGTGAACAGCTAAAGGCAACATATGACGTATTTCCCTCTGAAATGAAAGTAGTGTTTTTTTATTTTTTTTCAGTTCCTTTATTATATATATCGTGCTAGAATGGTTAGATTATATATTTGTGTTAAGCACTTCAATGGAGATTTATGTGCCCATTGAGGTATGTAAGAGACATTCTCAGAGAACCACTGAAAACAGAAACCACATAATATTCTAACTTCATGGGCTACAATTTGCTGGTGACAAATGTCAATTTTGAGTAATGCAGTCAATGGTAAAAGGAGATCAATAGAATCAGGTTATCACAGTGGGGAAACTGTATCAACCCGGTTATGGACTTAGATCCTATCAGCTATAGCTTGCGGTCACAAGATAATACCCTTGGTGTTATACCAATAGCCGATATCCAGCAGGGTAGTTAAGGCAGGCCTGGTGCCAATATAAAACTGCAAAGTGTTTTGAAAATTACTGTGCCTTGGTTTATGGGTATTGAGCAGAGCCCTTCTGCTGCAATTGCTGACTGTCTGGAACACTTTTTGAGGTAGTTTGGTGCAATCACACCATTCAACTGATACGTTGTTGGAGCAATGGGTGAGTTCAGATGTAACCATCCCTCTCCAGTGGCGGATTTAGACCCCGCGCCCCCTCCTTTATGCCAGTACTTAAGAGTTCAGTTGCATATTTTGGACTCTAAAATTTGCTCCTTTTGGAGCGCGCCCCCTCCTTTTTCAAATCCTGCATCCGACACTCCCCCTCATATTTTTTTTCACTTGGCATTCACAGCTTTGTATATATAGCTAATTAGTATTGTAATTTACCTTCTCAGATTATTCCTGAGAACCGGAATCACATCGAGTACAGTAGCAATCGGAAACACGACTAAATGTAAATCTCCTAGAAGCTCCGCTACCCATCAGAGTATAATTCTGTAATTCGACCTTTAACCATTTATAATCTATACCAGAGAAGTAGCGTTCATGTATAGTACCAGTTATCTATCAAATATTTAGATCTGTCAATAAGCTCCATGCAGATAGTCCATGTGTGATGAAAAGGGGTATACATGTTCAATGTATAGCAAAACCTCAGCTTTTATATGTCAATAATGTCTATCATTGGGAGACCATCTCCTTCATCCCATATACTCCAATTAACGCTCCTTTGAGTTGCTATCCTTTATAGGTATTATCTTTTCCAATGTGGAGCACGCCATCACCAAGGTGTGATTACGCCTAATGTTCATTAACTTTGTCATTAAGATAACTGTTGTCCTGGGGCACTCCTCCAATGCCTTTTATCTACAGATTATCATGTGGAGTAGGTCGCGCTTTAATCATTAAGAACGTCCCATGGCCGACCTGATTTAACTGATTGATGGTGCTGGTAGTGTTGTAGAAAATAGCCGCGAAAGATTAAAACGCCAGTGAAAGGCAGCAAGTGGTGAACTCTGCTTTGCTTTACGATTGCTAGGAAGGGATCTTTGATGTTATCGTTTGTGTTTTGGGAGATCGGAGGGGACCGAGGCGGTCCGAAGGGTTAATTCAGAAATGGATCCCGCCACCGGAGGTATTAAGATCAAAGGAATTGGGTCAAGTGCAAGTATTCTGGTTAGGATATTAAGCCTTCGAGATGACACTTTAGCCATTTAGTGGAGAAGGGACAACATTGGAGGCTTTTCCAATGTTAATACATTTCAGGGAGAATGCTGCTGACACAGATGTAAACATATACGGACCTGTGTGGTGGAATATACATGTACAAGATTATGAGCATAACAATGATATCAACCCTGCATGAGAACGTAAATGATACAAAATTCTAAATCAGAGTCTAGTGAATTAAGCAGTATAAAGTTCAAAAGTTCAAACAGGTATTTGGCAGGTATCATGCTGTAAGGGTATAGCCCGGGTCACGTGCTAGAAATAGGGTGTCAGGTAACATGCAGCCACACGAGACACACGTGTCACTAGCCGACCCAGGAGGTGGTATCAACACGACCCCGTGAATGTCTCTTGGAAACTGGGTGTCGGCCACCATTAGTACGCTCCATTCCCTCCATGTCCTCCCACCATAGCCTACCCCAGCCATTGCATTCTGCTCTAGCTGAAGCCCCTATGTGCCCCGCTCCCAACCAACTGGGCCCCAATTCTTTCAATACTGGTCATCCTATCTGGCCTACGCTAACGCCAAGACTGTACGTGTTTCTTCTTACTGTCTTAATTCACGACTGCCCTGTTCTGTTTCTACATAACCTGCACTATAATACCGCGCCAAACTATTTACAACACTTTGCTTTTATTTTTTGAAAACAGTAAGAAGTGCTGTCAGTATAAACCTAATGCCTCTACAGTAAATAGCCCCGTACCCAGTACACGACAATGTGCTGTATATTTACAATTGGGGCTCAGAGTGTGTGCATTTCCTGCGCTAGACCCCCATCACCTCTCCTGCTGTTGGTCTCATTCTAAGATCCTTTGTATGCAAATCTCCTATCCATGACCTGATGTGACTGTCCTAGCTTCACCCGACCGACCTCAAACTCTTAATTAATCTCAGCTTCTACAAGCCTCCTATTGCACTAGTCCAAACCCATCAATATACTATAGGGGACGCCTGCCTGTACGTACCACTGCTCCTCCAGCACGTGCTCGTGTTTACATGTGGCTGGTGCCGTCCTCCTCCAGGGCGTGAGTTGAGCGCTGCAGCCTCCTGCTGCTGGAGAGCGTTGCGCACGCCACGCCCTGGAGGAAGAGGCAGGGAGGAGATACAGGAGGAGTCTAGTAGTAGCATTCAGCATGGAGCGGAGCGCCTGGAGAGGCCGCGCTGTGGGCTAGACCCCCATCACCTGTCCTGCTTCTGCATCAAACTCTTGCCCCTAGCGCTGGTCATCAGCACACCAGCAGCTCCTCCTGGGCCCGACTTAAAGCAGCCACTGGTCTCTCTGACCATAATTGGATCCTACCTCCAGCCGCTGGGCCGACTTTAATAATGGTGACGCCCGCGTCCTCTGTTGCTCTCTGCCACTACAGGAGGAGTACTTCAACTGCAGCCGCGCCCACTGCTACCGTAGGACGACCACCACGGCAGGCCGGGCCTCCAGGGCGGCGCGTGGCGGGGCGAGGGGCGGCATGTGACGCCTCCAGCCTCGAGCTCCTGAAGCCACGGGCCCTCCAGAATGAGGCTTGATCTGGACCACAACACAGAGGAGGTATGTGCTAGACCTGTTGTGACTGGCAGACTTAGATTGGCAGTTATTGCTATGATGCATTTCGTTGGGTTGTTAAGATGCTAGGGAGGTACTCGCTGCGTCTGAGCTGCTCCCTCATTGACCTCTATAAGCCTTGATGTCGTCTCTCTATCAAAGGCCTGTATGGGGGTAACCTTATCTTGTTGCATCAAATGCTGTGTTAAAGGATCGCCTCTACGTAGAAATATGAGCAAACTAAAGTACACATGATGCATTGGCATTTAAAGTGCGTATGTTGATGGTAGGGCTTGCCTTGATTTCATTTTGATATCTATCTTATTACATCTATAGAACTCCGCCGTGAACTTCATACACTGTCTGTCCCAATTTATACCTTCCTATTTACCTGTCGTCAAGCTCCAATTTGCCAAAATTGTCAAAGTGACTCGGGTTCCCAGTCTCAGTCAATAATGAACTGAGCTCACAGTGAAATGTCATCCTCATTCCTGTCTAGCTCTATTTCCTCACAAATGACTGCACACAGTAATAACCCCACCCATCAGAGGAACCAGCTCCAACACAAACAGACACAGGTAGCCGACAGGTTTATCAGCTGCAAACTGATTGCTCACATAGACGTGTCTAAGCCTCATACATCACTTCACAATGGTAGTAGTAATACCAGTGTTCCATCTTCCCCTCGACGAAGTTGTGCTGTTCTTGCAATAATCACAGAGACTTAAGTCAATCTCTGCCAGAGGGTGCTACATTACAAACTGCCAGAGGGGAATAGGACATCAGGACATTGAGCTAAATAAAGACAGACTGAAGTCAAAGTAGTATAGTTCGCTACCAGTACATCTTTCATTGCCCTAGCAACATAACTTAGAATTTAACCATTCTAATTGACTGGAATAACAATGCGTTATCAGATTAGTTTAATAATAACCGTGACCTCATTTCAGGACAATAAGAATATGCTGCATTAGCAACATTATACTTGTATGGCCTATACAGGGCGTGTCACCGACTCAGAGAAAGTGAGGCATATAACGTCTTATTTAATGTATAGATGACGTCGTCACGCAGTAGTAAGGCAGCGGACTTACCTGAATACTGAGAGTAATTCTATATATTACCATGACAACGTCCTTTTATAGAGCTAAATCGTTGTCTAGCGTGACCTCTGTGTGTATATGTTGGCTGTGTATGTGTATATGGTTCTGCTACTGAGCAAATGTTTTATGTCACAAACTTATACAGCACACAATCAAAGAGACAGAGACATCTCTATTATCAAAGCACAGAGATACAGAGGATTGATGACTAATCAGGGGTCTAAAAATACATGCATAACCTTCAGTACAAATATCCAAATTAATCCTGTGAAATAACTACATATTTGGTAGATAGCATCAGGTATATTCATAAAGGGGGTATTATCTTAAATGCGATCAACACGTATTTTCCCATAGAGACAATCTATGTGTATGTGGAATTACACTGAACCTCCATGTGGCACGAGCACACCAGCCTGTATAAGCCTGTTCCAGTGAACTGCTTGAGTCAATGGTAGTACTCATATATACAGCCAAAAGAGGTATGAGTGACTCAGTAGATGCTGGGGACTACGACCCCACAAGAGCCTCTTGCACAGTGGTTCTTGCTCTAAGGATCTATTGAATTGATGCAACACTTCCTGAGGCGAACAACCTAGCCCCCCCCCCAACCCTTCCAGTACAACAGCTGCCTCCAGGACCGTAACGCTGACCTGCATGCTGACGTAGCTCCCACCCTAGAGGAGGGATTGACCGCTGGAGCATGCATTCCTCCAGTAACCCATCTGAGGGACTAAGGGGGGCATCCGCTATGGAGCAGCCAGGCCTTATCGACGGGCCCACTTTCTGGGCCGGTCTCCCGGAGGGGTGCCCGCCCGTCGACAGGAGTAATTCTTTAATTCTGGCTGGCAGGCAGGAGGGGACTAGGCGTGCCGGGTCTATGCGATCCATACCACAAAAGGCGCCGCCCCTGCCAGAGGAATAACACCAATAACCATAACCTTCACTGCCGCCTGTCGTACACACAGACACAACTGAGCCGCTCTCAGCATGATCCAAACACAGTTTTCTCCTCACAAGGCGCTGAACAAGGTCAACTCACAGCTGCTCACCCCTTGGTCCTAGAGCCCGAGGAGCTGCTCTAACCTATAACCCTACGGCCGGATCCTGTCGAGCTGTAGTGGAAGATCAAAAAGACGCTCAGTTAGCAAATCATGTACGACATGCTAGTCTTGTTTGAGCTAACAGTGTAGGGGTTTCTATGTGTATGGGAGAGACATTAATCCTATCCTAACTTGGATTCTTAGAAGCCATGTACGGCCATTTGATATGAGGCAATTTCACTCTGGTATCCCAGAGACATCAGAATCGACTGGTTATGTCGGATTGCAGTCGATATTTCAGATTTCCAGATTGAGGTCGTTCTCTCAAAATCCATACACATAGTACATAGTTTCTATAGTAATTGCCCTTGTGAGAAATATCTTTATTTGGTGAAACATGTATATAATATATTGTTTCCTTCTATATTGGTAAGGTATCATGTAGTTGCTCATATCAACTCACTATCATAACTGTCAGTTGCTCACACCTGCTCCTAGCTGCACTCTCTAGCTGCCAACAACGTCAGTAGGTGCTGTTCCAGGGTATTCATATTCATACTTCATTGTAGGCTCAAGTCACAGTCATAGCCCAGTCAACCCTTACGTAAATCTGATCCATGATAACAGTACACGCACCAGCCTATTTCACATAAGACTGCATCAGGCCAGATTTCTGCCTTTGTTGACCCGGCTTCGCTAAATAGATCGGTATTGCTGCCGTAAACAAACAGTTGGTGGTCAATACAAGAACCCTGGAATCAAAGGCTGTGATATTGGTCAGCAGATATTGGTTAATAGATCGACCACGGCATTACAGCATATTATTCTGTGCACACAGACTGTGGGAATGTATAATCCTACGCCCATTACTTACCATATATACTCCAGGGTCGATTGGGGTATAATCTTGGGGTATAATCTATTAAAGGACATCACAGAATGGCCCTCTCTACACGCTGTGGGTGAAATATCTAGCTGCTGAGGCTGCAGAGCATCATTGCTGGCTATCGGCCTGAGTGGTCAGGAGATGGCCTCTACCTGTTTGGGCAGGGGGCGAGACCAAGGCGTAATGATGCTCGCTGGAAGGGGTGGCCATCAAACTAATGCACTCTAGACGGGCGCCTCCACTGCCTCGACATGGGAATGGGAGATTTTACTCCCTGGTAAAGAAGTATATCATATCTATGAGGAATCTCACATGTCCTGGAGGTGTATAGCCTACACCCTGTGTTTGAAGTGTAGGTGTGATATTGAAACCGCTTTCTGTAAATGCATACATGGGTATGGTTTCAGCCGTAGGTATACTAAACATAAGGCATACAAGTGGTTGAGATTTTATGGCCTCCTCTGGGTTTTTTGTTGCTTTCTTTTTATATTTTTACATCCTCTCCGAGGCCCTCCCTTGCAGCATCTATTTCCCCTATGGAATAACATCAAGGCTGATGGCGGAAATGACTATCCCTGGCAGATAGCCCGGCACTACCGATGGTTAGGTCCCTCTGACTTTGGCATCATGAATAAGGGAGGGCAATGCCCCTTGAACATGGCTGTAGGGTGTCATATATAGATGCTATAGGTACCCATTGGCCATCATAGTGTAATAGATGAAGAGAGAGCCCAGCCACACCGCTCCCAAATAGCCATAGATGCTCAATCTTGATATGGGCGAATATGAATTGACGTAGGAGTATAGAGATGGGTCAAAGGGGTTGTGAGAAAAGGCAAAAACAAGCCCAAGATGTATAAAGTCCAATCTAGGGTCTTCTTGTGCGCCAGCCTGATCCTGGCAATGCTGGAATAACGTGCCAGTTTGACGGAGGAGTCTATCTCCTGAGTCTATCCCAATTGCCATCAGTCCAGCCGCTTCCTTCAAGAACAATTTCAAAACAGACTCCTTCTGAAAAAGCCCATATCCCTGTCTTTGCCGAAGCCTATATACCACTCGATACATCATAGCTGGGAAAACCAATGTACTGGGGTAGAAGAAGGGCTTGGGGTATACAATGGCTTGCTGTATTGTATACCCCATGCCGTCTGTACAAGCGGCATTGGCCTATGTCTCAAATCTCCTTCCGTTCGGCATAGAGCATTTCAGAGAAAGGAAGACAACCTGAAAGAATCCACATGCTTCTAAATCTATTCATTGTTAATGCCTTATCTAGCCTGCCGAGCTGTAGAAACATGATTGTGTCTCTCATTATATGAGCTAGCTATTCATGGGATGAGCAAACTATAACAGGCCGTTAAAAAGTTCCATATCCCCTAGAACGTCCCCTATCCCTGCTCATATCGGGACAGTTGAGGAGCCATGGAGAGCGTTCACTGTTTGCTGTAGACGATGCAGCAGGACAAATGCACCATTAAGGCCATTGGCCAAGCAGACGTCTGGCCATCCATACAGCGCCGAAGGCACTGGATCTTTTATGAGAAAGTGTTAGAAGACTCTGGCTATGTTTACTTAGCCTTCCCAAGTATTTCCTTACGGCCAATCCCGTCCCAGTGACACCTCATTACATTATGTTTGGGGAGGTGTCAGGTTCAGGAAAAGTTGTTGAGCTTCTTTCTTGCCCTCAGACCCTCTAAAACGACAATTGCCCTGTGATGTGAAGTTGGATAATGGGAGTAGAGACAACAAAGTCTAAATTACAAGAGGACTTTGTATAGTTGACGAGCTGTATACTACCTTTTTCTTTTTCTTTTAAATCCAGGTCCCCAGCCCCTGGAGAAAGAAATTCCCCAAAACTAAATTTCAAGAGATTTCAATATTCCCATATGCAGGGCGAAACTTAGCGGGATAGACAGACAGACAGACAGAGACAGCGGGACGGACAAATACTGGGGAAGAGGGACAGACAGCGACAGGGACAGACGGAGAGTGATAAAATATGCAACGAGTGGAGACAGGGACAGATGTGAGATAGGAGGAAGAAAGATAGGTACATATATATTGATGGAGAGATAAATCGACAAAGAGAGTGAGAGACAGAGGGGGTGGGCTACGGGGAAATGGCTGTGAGTCTGGCAAGTAAGACTAGATATAAAGCAGTTCTGACACCAAGATCTAAGCATTATATGGATCGGGAAGGCGGCGGTTGGCTTTCTTTTATTTCATCCACAAGGAGGATCGTTTTTCACCAAGCCACTCTCCCTCACACTCATGGTTATTGCAATTTCTCCTTGAGAGAAAAAAAAACTATGCGAAAAACTCCCGGTGCGAAATGAGGCCATCTCTTTCTTTCCTTTATCTCGTCTTTCTTCTCCACGCCCACAGTATACATGTAAATATACATTACACGCCATAGGTGGGTAGTAGATAAAACCCCAGCGATGAGCGTGCGTACCAGCCGAGGCTACGACTGTTTTATTGGATCTATACATTGGGACAGAGGAAGGCTTTTAAAACACAGAAAGAAAACTGGGACGTTTCTTTGGCAAATACGGTGTGAGGGGCGCATGCTGTCAGCGAGACTCCGCTCTAAGTACATGTAGTAGGTGAACTGGGAAATGGCTGTCTGCATCAGGTATAGAAGGATAGCACTATGGGTCTATGTAAGCAGTAGGTGGAATAGGGAATGGCAGTTTGCATCAGGTATATTCTGAAAGCTCCATAGTAGACCTTAGTAGTTGGCAAAATGGGAGTTGGAGCTGCAGGTACGTTTAAGTGTTGGGGTCTCAAATAAGAGCCGGTCTCGAATAAGTGCTAGGAGTGTAGGGGTCTTGAAATTAGCCTTAAGCACTAAATACTGTATCTCAAATAAGCACCTGTCTCATGAAAGTGCCAAGGGTAGAGTGGGATTGAAATCTATGAGCGCCTGTAGGGCACTCATACGGGCAACTCCGGTATTTACCCGGTAGAAGTTGAATTGTGAATGACAATTTGCAGCAGGTATACATAACATGCATGGACAGCATTATAGTAGATCCAAATAGTAGATAATACAGGGGCGTAGGAAAAGGGGGGCCAGGGGGGCCTGGGCCCCCCCAATCATGAAGGAGGTGGGGCCTGAGTATGTCTGGGCCCCCCCAATATTTTCCAAGAACTCATAAACACAAAGAAAAAGAAGCTAAAACTTTACATCTCAAATTAGATTATTATGGTGATGTCATAGGGAAAATGGGGGTCTGAGCCTAAAGTCAGATCCAAAATTTACCAAAAGTTACTTTTCTATATGAATTCTATATACGCATTATATAGACGCCATCACGCATCAGCCGACAATTCAAGGTGGTCACGATGTTGCCCTCGCTGGGCCCCCCCAATGAAGATTTGCTTCCTACGCCTCTGTAATATAGGGAATGACGGTTTGCAGCAGGCGTAGACACATACACCCTCAGCCCAAATTGTAAATGGGCAGTACATACTGCCGTAGCACATACACTAGAACACAAATCAGGGTCAATAGGTTTGTATTAACATCAACTACCAGTGTAGTCCCGAATAATAGGTTTTCCACTGTGAAACTGGTGCGCTGGGCTGACAGTGTAGCCTTTATAGTAGGCATATGAAGTAGGTAGAATGAGAAATGGCACTTCATAGAAGGTATAAAAGATAGCATTAGAGGAAACTGTAAGTAGTATGGGCAATGAGTGTTTGCAGTGTTTACATTGATGCGAGTGAAAGTAGCTGTAAGTAGTAGGTAAAATAGGGGAATGACGGTTTGCAGCAGGTATACACAGATAGCATCATAGTAGAACTAAGTACCGTAATCTCCCGCGTATAAGACGCAGTGCGCGTATAAGAGGCACCTAGAGTTTTAGAAAATTCTCAAAAAGTTGAAAAATTCATAACTTTGGTTCTACTGAGTGAATTTTCAAAATTTAAAAACCTGTGTGTAGCTTGGGCCCCCTGGACCCCCCTTGGCCCCCTTATGCCCTATTATGACCATTATGGCATGTAACATATCAAAAGAAAGGTCTTGGTGTCCCCCTTGTGGATCCAAGGAGTACTAAAACCCCTCGTATAAGACGCGTCTTATACGCAGGAGATTACGGTAGTTGGTACAATGGGGAATGACGGTTTGAAACAGGTAATCGTGGAAAGCATCATAATAGACCTAAATAGTAGGTACAATGGGGAATGACGGTTTGTAACAGGTAATCGTGGAAAGAATCATAATAGACCTAAGTAGTAGGTACAATGGGGGATGACTGTGTGTAGCAGGTAATCATGGGGAGCATCATAGTAGACCTAAGTAGTAGGTAGAAGGGGGAATGACACTTTGCAGCAGGTATACACGAATAGCACCACAGGAGACCAACGTAGGAGGTAAATTGGGGATTGACAGTTCATACATGGGTGCGGCTTATACACCCGCGTGTACAGCAGTAAGGATGTGGGATTGGTGATTTGTAGCAGGTGCCATAGATATTTTAGGTAGAAGTGATTCTATTGCAGTAGAAGTAGGCAGGGTTATTTGGAGTTTACAGCAAGATCCATTGGCAACTTTGGTTCCAGTACCTTTTGCTGTAAATCTACAGGAGGAGGGGAATTACTGTAATTTTACAGAACAATTCAGAGTAATCAAATAGTAACAGTCACTGTGATCATACAGCAAGATCATTACAGAAATATATGCTGTAAATTAACAGCAAAATGTGTTGTAAAATTACAGAGAAATGTTTTGTAAATAAACAGCAACATTTTCTGTTAATAGACAGCAAATTCTCCTATAAATGAACAATAAAATATACCGTAAATTTACAGAAACCTTTGCTGGCAACTGAGGTTCCAGCAACTATTGCTGAAAAATTACAGAAACTTTGATTGTAGAATTACAGCAAGGGGTTCTGTTAATCAACAACAAATGTATTGTATATACAGGTATGTTATAAAAGACAATGCTATATACTCTGCTAGCGGAGTCAGTTCATGGTAATTATCATCATAATATCATTTATGTGTGTGCTCCATACATGCTTTGATACAATAAACCATGCATGCCTAATGAGGACAAAACTGTCTCCAGTCCCAATGAAGTGAGGTACTATTGAGGGTAAGAGAAGTAGAGAACCATCTCACCCAAACCATTTCATGGTCATTCAGTTTTAACACTGAAATAGCCTAAAGGCAGGTAGGCTTATGTTAGCTTCAACCTTAGAGTCCAGGGACTTGTATTTCAGATTTAGACACAGTTATGGTGTCATGTATGCATATTATTGGTTGTTCCTAGTTTCTTCTCAGGTAACCTTGTACAATATCATTGGTGCACAATGCTAGATTGAACCTGTTGAGGTTATTCTCATATTGCAGTTCATTATTAAGCTCTGGGGAAGATATTGGATTCAGGTGTGCAATATAAGACTATACATACTACTAGCCTCTAGTGGGGGAAAGTACATGTAAGGCTATTTTGGTAAACCCTTTGAGGGGCCACTAGGTTGATTGGCTGGCCTAGGGCATACTGCACCCAGAGTAATTATACAGGATCACTCACTGTACACATATATCTACACCTGCAAACCCTTGGTATTACAGTAAGAGTCACAGTACTTGAGAGTACAGCACTTTCCCCTGTGAGCTTACAAGAGACATCCCTGTTATAAAACATAAACTTACAGTGTAGGTATGTGCACTGCTGATTGTCATTCATAATTAACAGTATTTTCTACTTTGTGGTCAAACGTGGCAAATTTTCATTCACACAATGTACCACCTATGCACTGGTCTACTTTGTCATGATTTTGTTTCACAGTTCCATTATCGACAGAATTATAGTAAATGCGTTTTTCAGGATGCCATCATCGTAAGTCATAAGTAGTAGATAAAATGGGGAAATTTGCGGTTTACAGCAGGTATAGAGGAGAGGCAGAATAGGGAATCATGAGTGGAAGGTTGGCAGTTCGCAGCAGTCATAAAAGGACACCATTATGGGTTGCATAAGTGGGGAGTAGTATAGTGGTATGGCGATTTTGGTGGACATCAAGAAATACCAATATAAGAAGAGCTTCACAAGGGTGTTATTAAAGGAGGATTATTTATTTGGAGCATATTAAGAATGAGTTGTGGGTTACAGGTATTTACAGCAACGTGTAGAATTCCTGCAACTTTCAGAAATAGAGAAACGAGAGTTTATGGGGAAGGGGGGAAGGATGTCCATAAAAGGTATAGTAGTATAAACTCTCAATTAGCAGTATTGGAATCGTGCTAAATGAAACAGGTGATATATCGGAATTTCTTGAACATCCCTAAGTCGGTATCATAATGTCAACCTAGCTGAAAATAGTATATCATGTTGCTGGCCGGGCAGCACATATTACTCACCCTAGCCTCTTACCACTACCTTTTGGTGTCCAGGTCACGTTGTGGCCCTGTGTTAACAGCCTCAATAAAGGGCCTCTCCTTCTACCTCATCCTCTCTTCTCTCAGCACCACTTACCCCATACTATAACCCTCACCATCCCAACAGCTACAGCCATCATAAAATGGACGTGTGGGTGGCATAGGGAGGAGTAGGCTGGGAGGATGGGAGCTTTTTGGGCGGTGGGGTGTGGGAACAAGGGTGAAAGGAAGAGTGGGGTCCTTTCTTTTTTTATGTGGACATCCGTCGTTTCTACCACATAAAAGCCACTACCGGCGAGACTTGCCAAGGCTTGTGTAGAGGAGGGCACTTATTTATGTCCGGCACTGGCATCGCCACTCTCATCTTCACCAATAAATATTATTCAAACAGGCATTGCGGTCAATGGAGAGATACTAAGCCTATCTTGAAGCCGACCCCTCATGTAGCAGCCACAGGCATGAGGAATGTCATTAAGCCGTGAAATGGATGCTTTCAGTATAGTCGCTGTTATCACTTCATTTGGCCTCCATTATGTGCCTACCCCACCGACTGGAGGAGTCGATAAGGGTATGGCCCTTATAATAGCATTAGGGTGAAGACATAGAGGGAAGATAAACCTATATGTGACCAAGACTGTCTTCTCAAATGTTCCCCCATTGTGGCTATTCCATACCATCCTCCCAGCCCTTGATATCACGTCTTGGGGCTAATGATTTCATGAAGGACTAATGGCTAGGGTGGCCGTGATAAGGAAAGAGGGGACGATGCTCATAATTGAGTTGCAGGCCCCTTCTCCTTGGAGACGATAAACAATCTCTTAGATCGTCTTCCCAGAGGCATTCAGCACACCCCTTTGGGGTGACACCTGAATTCTTTATGAACTGCACCCACTCCTATACGAGGGAACGACTGAGATTAGTCCCATCTATAAACGCGTGGAGCGTGACCATTGGTGACAGGAGGTTACGTCTCTTTTATCCTAACTTTTCTCAGCTAGATATTTCTGTTATGTTCACAAGATATTAACATAGGGTGCAGGGACCTTTCATCATGTTCATCTTGAAAAGGTGTCATTTAAGGAAACGCCATATATATAGCATAGTCTTACAAAGAATAGTCAAGAAGATGGACTGGCCCTTCTGTGATCGAAGATCGAGAAGCGTATACATACAATAATGAACTGTTCTCACTGACAATCAAATTTCCTACCTTTTATTTCTTTGTCATTTCAAGAATTGCTAACCTTCAATACACCTCATTTTAGACCTCCGGAAATAACAAGACAACGGTAATAATCCAATTAGGACCTTGATGTAATTGTGGGTCATTAGAGCATCTTTCACACCCATTGTCTCGAGACATTTTGCCAGTCTCATTAAGCCAGCCGCTCCAGCACCGCTCAGAGAATGAAACGTCTTAATGCGCTGGCACTGCGCTAGGTGGATTTAAATCGGTCAAGAGACCCTTTCTTTTGGTTCCACAGCCTTCAGAAATTCTCAAGCGTAATTTCCATTGAGAAAGGCTGGCTCCAGCAACTTTGAAAACATCTTAAGCGTTGATATTCAGATTTACATTATCTGATCCTACAGTCAGACGTCAGGTGCAATAAAGGTTGCAGCATTCATCCCGTTGATAATACTTAGGTTTGAACAGACAACATACGGTTAATGGGTTTCAGTAATCCTTCAGAATAAATCTCCGATGACATTTTGCCCTATAAAGTACTTGAAAAGGGACAACAGGATTATGATTGATTTTGTCTCCCTCAAGGCCTTCATTGACCCATACTGTATGGAAGGAAAGTGAACAACGATTCCCTCAGACAGCTACATTTTAAAAAGGTTAAAGTGCATGGAATATGATAAAATATATTATAGCAAGGCTATATTGAATATGACATTGCTTCACACATAGAAGAACCATCCTATGGGGAGAGGAACAGACAGAGAGCGTCTAGGGAAATGAATGGGGTACAGGAAAGTACATTGACTACAGAACACAAAGTCTGCATGCAATGGCGTAGGGAAAAGGGGGGATGTAGGGGGGCCTGGACCCACCAATTTTTGGGAGGTCCCCTATGTATAGGCCTATATAGAAGTATGGTGTCCCTGTACCTTGGCCCCCCCAATAAGAAAAAAAAACTGCTTCCTACGCATTGGGCATGTCACCCCAGGTGTGTCTCCTGCTTAGATCTAGTTGGGGTGATGAAGTTAGGGTCAATGAAGCAGGGGAGGGTGTCTTGGGGCAATGTTATGGTGTGTCATAGAAGATGTGCCTAACAAGCATGGGACCCTCAGGGTTGGGGCCAGACTCTTGCCAGCAAACCAACTCCTCGGCCACTCCTCCAACACCCCTACCTCCTTAGCCCAACTGACTCAAGGCCCTTCCTTTCGGTCCAGTGCCGATTTGATTTGTCAGCTTTTGTGTCAGTAAAGCAAATTGGACAACATTAAGGAAACTGGGCCCATCGGCCAATGTGTTGAAGAAGACGGTCTCACCCTGTCAGGGAAGGGTTGGTGACCGAGTCAGCTGGGCATGGCAGTTCCTTAATCACCCTGGCTGTGCCCAGAATGACAGCCTAGCTGACTATGGGGGTGGTGGGTGGGGGTGATAGGCTATCTACCTCTCTGACCGGGCTCCGAGAGGAAAGGACCCGTCTTACGGCTATAAGAGATGGGCTTCAATCAGTCTAGGCTTCGAGGATTAGCATAGCCCAACGTATACACAGACATAGTAAAAATCACCAGAATATGTAACTTCACCAATTGTGACCAGGCAAGCAAAAACAACCCTCTGCAGGGAAATTCATTATCAAAGTTCATGTCAAGATCTTTAAAATGAGACATCAGTGGGTTAAATATTCCAAGTAGTTATGTCAGAACACCTCCTTGAACATAGGTCATTATTCAGATCTAAAGTTGCTGATTAAGCTCTAAATAGCTTTTTAAGCTCTAATCAGCTTTTTTCATAAAAAATACATAATATTTTGGTGATTTTTATCATAGACTTTGATCTCGAAGGAATTTGCCATTTCTGTTTTCAGTTTTGGGTTTTTGGTGAACATCCCCGAAAATTGGCATAAAAATCTGCAAATTTTGATTATTGGGATGGTTGCCATGGCAACCAGGAACCGGCATATAGGTTGATTTCTCATGAGAAATGTTCATTTTACTATCCAAATATGGGCCATTTCTACCAAAAATGGTGCATTTTAAATGAGACCATTGAATTCTGCATCAGAAATTAGCTTAATGTATTTTTATAATGAGTTTAGAGGAATTCTGGCCTCTAATACCCCCTGGTGGTCAAGTGGGGAATTAAAAATCCCCCACGGAGGGGTGTTCTCCCTTGATGAGTCACAATTGTTTCTCAAATATCAGAACGCAAGTCAACCCCACTGACCAGTCTGATATATAGCGATATATTCTGTTATACTATTATGATGACATTTTAGGTTGGCCATAGGTATTTAGTTGACACCATTATCAACTCAATACTGCTGAGCAGCGACCTTATGGTTTGATTTACAATGTGTAATAGGTCTATTAGGACCAAAATCATTGGCCTCAAACCAGGTATCGTCTCAGTAATTAATTACTTCAAAGGAAAACTCCTTCCTGGGACCTAATCATTTCAGAAACTAATATATTAATTCACCTTCTTGTAGTTACATTATACATTGTAATGAGCGCCCGATAATTAGCTGTCCTTTAGTGGTTTGGTAGTAAACAATGTAATTATGAATGTAAGCCAACTGTTCCTTCCCAGAAAGCTTTTGCAACACTATTTATGTCCTTCGGCTTTCATCCTATAACACAGCAAACAACCTGCTTCTGGTGAAGATGGTAAATGCTGTTACATGTATAATAAATGCAAGATGGGACCTGTGTGGAGACAAAGAGTGTTGTACACAGGAGCAGTATTCTAAAGTATGATACAATCCATGTTTGTACAGCAATACTAAGGTCATTTATCTGGGCAATGTGCTGAGAGATGATAGTTTAAACTACTAATAACACTCCTGCATAGTAGTGACAAGTGCATTAGATTTTTGACTTAAATAAACTAGAGCAAATGTTATACTGCATGGAATTATGCAGGAGTAACATAAGTTGATCAGATCTAAAAAAAACAGGATGGAGAGTATGAAGAACACGTGCTGCAGGATTAAAATTCTACCTCCAGTATGGCAGGGAAAAAGTAGCAATTAATACCTCCAATAGATTACTTGACATTTATTCCAGGCGAAGACCGCTCCTATTGTTTGTCCTTCCTCCTCAACCGCCTGCATTCATAATGCAATAGCAGTAATCGAGTTGCTTATATAAATATATGATCATGGAGGCAGCTGCAACAAAGAATGCCAACATAAATTGAACATGACATGGCTAGTGGTTGTTCTCCCCGATGTCTGCTTCCTGCAAATGCCCCCACTTTTCAAAGCACCATAGGAGTCCATGTTTGGCAGTGAAAATGATTGACGTCAGCTATACATAGCATGCCCTAGGCCTTGCATGCCAATGGGCTCAAGGTGTACTGCTTTTTGTTCTAAAATGTCGAAGCCGACCTCCAAACATAGATGGTAGCATTGCACCTCGTCTGAATACTGAACATGCAATCAGAGAGGTGTGTGGGAGAGGTGGAGGATAAAGCGCATACCATGGTGATGCCCCCGGCAGATTCTGCCCACACATGATCTCTCTCCCTCTCATGTTTATTTTGCATGTAATTGAATTTACATTTGTTAAATGTGGGGGGAAATTGATGATGTTAGTCTATGCAATTAGGTTCTGAATTAGTGTGGGCAATTGCAAATTTGGAAATGCCAATATTAAATTGACATCCAGTGCTGGGCGACAAGGAAGATTATTCTGTACATTCAGATTTTCACACAGTTAGTGTTACTTTAGTGCATATGCATGGGCTTCTCTCGGGAATCGGGGCTGATACACGAGTCAGAGTGTATTTCTCTGCAGAATATTTCTCCTTTGATTTTTTAAACATTAGGTTCTGCCATCTTAATTATTTATAGCATGATGACGTTAAGGGAGCATTCTTAATACCAGTACATATCAGTACCCGTTCACCTTTACCTTCTAGAAGGCGAGCAGTGCCTATCACTGTAAATACCGATCAAAAAATCATTTCCCTCAAACGAATCCTTTTAGCAAATGTCACAAACGCTGCCATACAGCCTTCGATAGTTCCAACCTCAGCTGGCTGGCGGTGTGGCCGTAGCCTGACCCGGAGCTGCTCGCTATCTGCTCATTGATCTGTTTACATTTCTTCCAGCTCCTATAGTTGGAAGGCCAGCTCCAGCTGGGTGTAGACTATCCTACTGTTGGTGCCTTTATGTTAGAGAGTCAACCACTGATATATTCCCTTGGGTTATTCATAAGCAATTCGGACCTACATGCTCTTACATAACCAGCAAAGCGTTCATCTAGTTCAGCAGACTCCATAGGGAAAATTACAGTGCAGGCCCAATGTGGGCTACACTGCGATTAGACAATTAACTTAGGCTGCAGAGAGATGGACACAGGCTATTATACCCTGGGTTGTGGAGAGTGCCTTTTCCCCTGTGTTGATCCCAACGAATGACAGAGATAACCACGCATGGATGAACAGGGAGATATTACATAATGCCAACACATAAGGGAGGTCGAGTGGCAACATTGTCGTGAAACGAGCCCTTCACTGTCTATATCAGGCTAATGGCCCTCTTACATAAGCCTCCCCAAACGAGGAGGAGCAGCTCCACGTAATGGCTGAGCAGTTATGAGCTGCTTACCGCTAGTTGGCCTACTAAGGCATAACCATAACGTTTTATACCAGGGGCAGTGTGCACAGGGGTATCACATGGGGACAATGGTTCTTAGTACAGCCTATATTCAAGAGCAAGGGAGGGGTCGGATGCAGCCTGCACTCTCATATGGAAAAAAACGCAGCCAGCAGTATCATACAGAATAAATGTAACCCTTAGAGCTACCAGCCTATAGCAGGTCGTCCTACACTATAGCCGATGTTATGTCGGCCAGATCTGGATGACATCGGTTTGTGTAGCCCAATGTTTTTATTTCTTATTTTAGAGGTCCTCAAAATGTCCGAATTTTATCAGTCGTAATTGGACCAAGTAATATCTAGCAGGCCAAACAATTCCAGTTAGGCATCAGCTATCGTGGATGACCCTCGTAGGCCTATATGTTCCTATGATTCCTATGGTTCCTATGGTTTATATGAACCTTGACTGTTAATGCTATGATGTAGACCTGCCCCTGTAGAGTTTCCATACACATACTATGATTCCGTGGAAGTACTGTATAAGTATATGGGTGTTACCATGTCTATTCCGCAATCTCCTGATTTGACATTGATCCCACTATGTCTGCCAACAATGGTAGCCTAACTACCCGAGCAGCATTGAGTAGTTACAAGACGCTGCTGATTATAGATAGAATAGCTCAGAGCAGCTCAAAGATAGACCAAGGACAGACAAGAGCTTTTCAGGGCCCCACCCCAAGTATGCACAATATTTATTGTTAACTGTCCCCATATATGGACATGCCTGTTTCTTTACAGAAATGGCAGGCGTTCTATTGATATACAGCATACTGGCGCATGTCTAACATGAGCCAAATACCAAAACAAATGGACATAAAATCTCCTAAATAAAGTTTCCTTGTGTTGGCCACACCTCTCAGCATGGTACACATCCTGTTGACATGCCCTACAGCAATCCTGAGAACACTGTTATCTTTCCTGCTTTACCTTATCCAGAGATTTTAAGGTTGTTGTTCTTGCTGATGGCCACGAGCAATGCAAACACCGCTTTTTGCTGCTGGGGCTGAGAGCAGGTAGGACCTATAACAAAGGGCCCTTGGTCTACAAAAGGAGAGGTATCTGTATACGAATTGTAAAATGCTTATGATATTTACACAAAACCTATGGCTACCCATAGTCATATCATCTACATTATAGTTCAGCTAAAGGAACATTTTATCCTGCAGGGAAGATGGCAATGAATAAAAATGCAGCAAATGTTTAGTTAGTCCGTCATTGCTTTTAACATGAGATGCTTTCTTAGAGATTCTCAACCATCAAGGGCTAAGCACAGGGGCAGGACAGATCAGTGAATATGCCCCACACTCCTAGGCTGAGACACACACATAGGTTCACAGGGGACTAGAATGATTACAGGTCCAGCTACCAAGCCTTGTGATAGGCGATATGCAACCATTGGTCTATCATCAACCCCCGGGCATCAAGCCGACAGCAATCACAGCAAAGGGAGCCCTGTGTATATCAGCCTCCAGTGGGTAGTGGGTGCACAGACAAGGCTAGTAGTCAGAAAAAGGTGGTGGGTGGAGGAGAGTAGTACATGTCAGTACGTGCACCAAGTGGCCATGTGACTAGGTTGCTGATCGTATCTCACCAAACATGTTTACTGTGGTTTGCGTGATGGTCTGAGGCAGGGATGGGTGTTGTAGACATGGTGTCGACCAGTCTGGTACTTAAAGAAGACTACTTGAACCCGGGAGTAAGTCCATAATGTGGCAGCTATAGATCTGTGGGGATACAATGCATGTGCATGGAACTCTAGATAAACGCCATAGTTTTATGCCCGGGGCAATTTGGCTTCTGAAGGAGCAATATGATAATCAAACATGAGGCTTGCATTGAATGATGCAATTGTCTTTTCTTTCCTGCTCTTGGCAAATGGCATATTTGTCATTCAGCCGCAGAGGATAGCATTCGAGAAATCAGCATATGACATACACAAGCTTTGGCATGAGCAAGGTCTAATGTAGGCCCTATTGGTGTCATATTGAGAGCTTCACATCGATCAACTGTGGTAGCACCATTTGAAATCCGTTCCTGGTTTGGGAAAGCACAATGGTCAAATCCCCTATTTGATTTAGATAATCACCACAAGGTCCCTGGGCAAAAACCAACCTAAACTACACATACGAGCCTGTACTTTAGTTCTCCCTATGGCTGTGAACAGCAAGCCAACTTGTCTGTTGACCGGAATGCCCTTTGGCCTCAAATGGCACGGCTTTACCAATAGCTGCGAGCATCCCTCGATTCTTTGAACTCAATGTACTGTCACAGCTGCTCTTGCCACTCTGCCGAAGCCTGCAAAAGCCGCCTAATGGACACTAGTTGGTAGCCAACACCCATAAGATGCTACAGGCCGTGAAATCAATCGAACCGTTCAGTAAATAATTGACACAGCTGTAATGATTATTTACAGTAGCCAAACCCCAGCCCCACCCAGCTAGCAGAGTACCCCTGCCACACACACAGCTTGCTCCTCCTCCTGCTTCTCCTCAGCCCAGAGTGTTTTAATTAAGTGATCTCTTCCTTCGTTGAGCGCCTTAAGTCGCTCCTAATACCTTGAGGAAATCGGCCTCGGTAGCACCAGTGTTACATGGGTGTGGGAAGAGAAAAGAGGAGGGAATAGTCGTGGTTAAGGAGGTGGGGCTATTAGATTATCTAGAAGCTATTCGGCGGAAAATTTTCAAAAGCAAATTAATAGAGCGCAATCCATCCTGACACCAAAAAAGATTTGTTGTCGGCATGACTTGAGGCTATGATGTGGCTCAGCTGTTTAATGGTAAATTGATCGGTTGTTTGGGAAATGATACTAGATGGGAAATACCCATGCTTTGTGTTTTCCACAGTTTTACTTGTAATGAATGTGGCAAAGATATATCGTGTTTATAACTCTCAAATGATTGTTTAAGCATTCATCGGTATCACGAAGATATTACTCAACAGTCAGGAATTATAAATAGATGCAGTTTGAACAATAGTTGAGCACCCCGAAGTATAGTTACATAATCTCTTGGATTAGCACATGGGGTAGAGATCTACGTTTTGACAAAAAGACAGATCAATTAACATTTTAGCAAAGGATGATTGGTTTCTCATGACATCAATTAGATATGGTCTTCTCTCACATGTAATTAAATTTCTTAGAATGTGAGTTTTAGGTTTCCTTTATCAAAGGCTAGGTATGTTTTTTATAGAATATGAATTTTGAACTATTATTTATACTCCAACCTTGCAAAATCAAGTAATATACTTTAAACCTAAAACCAATCAATCCTAACGACAGGTTGTTTTCTTGGCAACTTACCTTTTTGTGCAAATATTTCAAGGCACACGCAAAATGTCATGTTCACATTTTACGCATGGTGACAGAAACATTAATTAATTGCATTAAGCAAACTGCATCCGCTGTTTTTTTTTTTCATGATTCAGATGGTGCTTGTTCAATAAATGACTCAAGACCCTCCATTTCCATTATAACAAATGTATTCCTAAGGCACAAAATATCTCAATGCATTTTAATTTTTCAATTTGAGGACCTTCTTCAGCAGTAAATGGCTATTTAGAAGAGCAATTCAATGAACATTTCAAATTGACAACAAAAACGTCATGTCCATGTTTTATTGAATTTAATTAACTAAACAAGGCAGGTGCTTCTATTTCCCGAGTCATTCAGGCGAAAGTACCATATTTTGTAAGAATTAATCCATGAAACATAACAGCAATGATTAATTTTCTCTTGCATTTTTTCCTATACCTTCAGCAAAGGCCGATCAAGCAGTCGTTCTGTGGGTCACTGCGGAGGGACACCCACTGGAAATGCCTCATCCTCAGCACGCTCATCTCAGGCTGCCTGGCCGCCATTGCCTGGTGCCGACTAACGGTCGTCACTCGTGTCGTCATCAACTTCTACGAGATGCCCATCACCCAGACGGCCCACGCGTCCCCGTGCGATGACGGCTATATCTACATCCCCGTGGCCTTCGTCGTCATGCTCTACCTGGTCTACCTGGTGGAGTGCTGGCACAGTCACACCCGGATCGAGCTCCAGTACAAGGTGGATGTTAACACCGTCTACGACCGCATCCAGGCTATGCGTGAAGCACTGCCGGTGGTGTGGTGGAAGGCAGTGTGTTACCACTACGTACGCCGCACACGCCAGGTGACACGATATCGGAACGGGGATGCATTCACAACCACGCAAGTCTATTATGAGCGTATCAACTCGCATACGGCCAGGTCGGCCTTCAATTTCAGCCACTGTGGCATCAAGGACATCTCCAAGAACCTAGTCAACCTTGAGGCTTATCCAGCCACCAAGATCAAGTTCAGCAAGGGCTTTTCGTTTGCTACCGTTGAAGCGGAGAATGAGTTTGAGGATCAGCGGGCCCAGTTCTTCCATGGCCATGAGAGGCGGGATGATTATATGGAGACTAAAGAAGGCTTGGACCTACTTAATGTTAATTTCAAGGAGTATATGATAGCCTTTGCAGATCCTGATAATCTACCATGGTATGTGTCTCATATAGTATTTTGGGTGGCCTCTGCGTTACTTATGTCATGGCCCCTTCGAGTGTGTATAGAGTACAAAACCGCCTATGTTCATTATCATGTGCACAAATTGTTTGGATGCAACTACTTAGACCCCTCCTATTGCCCTGGCACAATGTCCAGGGTGAGCACCATGGGTAGCTCTGAGCTGGAGATGAACATCAGGAATAACTACACTCTAGTGCCGAGCTACTCGGAGGCGCTCCTGATGGAGAATTGCTACGCCCAGCAACAATCTCAGGATACCAACGGGAATCTCACCCCTAGCAGTATTGTGAACGGTTTCATCCCTGGCGGGATGACCCAATATGGTACGCTACCCAATGGAGTAGCAATATCCAATGGCTCAGTCCCCAACGGTAACCTACATCTTGCAAATGGCCATGCAGGCGGGTTTGAGAATGGTCATATTCAAAATGGGTGTGCACCAAATAGCCTTATTCTTCCTAATAACACTATTGGGTTGGCCAATGGGCGTATCCCCAATGGGGGACAACCAGTCATCCTGAGTTTACATTCTGGCGAGCTGGATGACGATGACTATCTGGAGTACAATTCTCAAAGACAGCGTCCTTCGGTGAAAGGGAAACAGGACCCTTTAACTATTTGTGCTAGTGACAGTGATCAAATGTTAAATAGAAGATCCCGTGTCGTGTCTATCACACCAATGACCTCAACACCAGATTCTCCAGAGGGACACGTGGATGTAGTCCTAGAATATGAAAGTGGACCAGTGGTGCAATCCTCTAGTCAAGAGGGTTATTCGGCTCACCATCATTCTTCATCTGTTTCAGGGTCTTATGATCATGAAGCAGTAACATCAGCTACCTCTTCAAAAGAAACGTTTACTTGTAGACAGTTCCTGGCCTCCCAGGGCTCTAGGCAATTAGACCATTGTCAGCCACAAAGGTCGGTATCGAGTGAGGAATGTGCACCACTACCTGATGTAGTTACTGCCAAATGCAACTTGCCAATGTCCATGTCACTGTCAAGGTTGCCCTCAGAAAGAGGTACCTACAAAGAATATCCCATAGGTATGCGGTCTTCTCGGACTGCCCCGCCTTGTTCACTACGACGTCCTTCCTCAGCTAGAGCTGCTCCGATCAAGTGTCAGTCACCATTTGACCCTTCTCATGGTTGTCCTGCTCCCCCTGTATCTCCAGAGAGCCAGCTTTCTACGTCCAACTCTTCTTCACAGGCCTCTATAGCACAGCACTCGTCAGTGTCCGCCCGCACATCCTCCATGGACCTGCCCCTCGTGCACGCCTCTTCTTCTTCCTCAAGGTGTACTTCCATTGCCTACAAGAGGCACTCAGGGTCTTTTCAAACCTCCTCCTCAGCAGGGACCTCTCCTGCAGGAACCCCACCGGCAGATGGTACCTGTCCAGTAGGGCTGGGATCGCCTCAGCGTGCCACCAGCGTTCAATCCTGCTCAAGCACCACTCTCAGTTGCCACTCGTCATCCAGCCATACCCCAAGTTGCCAATCCACATCATCAAGTTATGCACCTAGTTACCAGTCCACTTCTAGCCACGTCCACAGCAGTCCGTCTATGTCTAGTTATGCACCTAGCCCTCATAGTTCACCCCGTCATGTCCCTCTGTCTCGTAGTTCTTCCCATTACGATTCTTCCAGCCCCTCTAGTTCTCCAAAACATGTTCCCTGCCATCGTAGTCCACCGCTCTACGATTCTAGCCCACAAACATCTCCGCGACATGCACCTAATCCCCGCAGTCCACCCCATTATGCCACTAGCCCACATACATCACCAAAACATATACCCAACCCTCGTAGTGCTCCGCAAGCAGGACCCAGTCCTCACACCTCTCCTCGACATCTACCCAAGTCGTACAGTCCGTCAAATAGTGCACCTAGTCCTTGTACCTCCCCTAGACATACAGCTCGTAGTAGTAACCCTTCACAGCAAACATCCAGTCCACAAACTTCCCCACGCCATGTCCCCCATGAGCCTACATCACCGCGACATATCTCATCCCAGTCCTCTATTAACAGTCCCCAATGCTCACCACGACATGCTCCTTCAATAGGCCATGTCATCAGTAGGACAACCAGCTCCCCGCGTCAAACCCCATCCCCTCACTCCTCCCCTAGACGTGTCCTCAGCTCTCAGTCCTCTACATCCTCCATCCAGTCCTCCTCTCCTCATACCTCCCCTCGGCATATTCCATCCTACCACTCCTCCACAAGACAAGGGCCTGTCAACCACAGCTCTGCTCATAGCTCTCCCTCTCCACATTCCTCCCCACGGCGCCTCATCTACCAGACCACACCCCCTCCTGAGGTCCCACCCCCTGCATATGAGGAGGCCTTGACGATGAGGGTGGTCCAGGAGAGTCCAGTTCACAGACCTTCAACTACGACCACAACCACGACCGTGGCGCTCAGAGATACAGAACTGTCAGAGACCACACGAACAACAACACGTAGATATACACTTCGATGTATGGAGACGTCGCTATAGCTCATCAGGATGACCAATCTGCCACGACCCCCATTCTTCTGGCAAAATACCATGTGGCTCAAAAAGAGAGAGTCTGAGTGACTGTGACAAACTTAATAATCATTTCAATTTAACAAAGACACTCCTACGGGTCTTGAAGCATGCTTATCCTGAAAAAATAGGTAACTCATAAGATTTTTGTCTTTTTATACTCTTTACTGGCCAAACAATTTGGATATTGTTTTGGCTGCTTTAAAAAGGTACTGGAATACAAATAAGTAGTATCTAACCAAATCAGACTTTAATCAAAAGGCATTAAAAGGGGTTGCCAGTCTATTAAAACACAAACGTTTGTATACTTGAGTGTAATATCAAACTAAAGTTAGTACATATTAGTACGCTTCGTTGAATCATGTTGGTCTCCAGTTATTATTTTCTGGAGTTGCATCGTTTGGTCGAACAACGAAATCATTTCATGAGAGCGAAGACAGCACATATATTGAGTTCAATTTGATGCATACCTGTGATTTTTGATCTAGTCCTTATGGTGAAAGGTTTCAGTAGAAACAATGTTAGGCTGATATAATTGAACATATATTGATGGTGATAGGGCATGTGCATTAAGAGCTCATTCTTCATGTATTGACCCATGGGTCAAGGTTCATTATATGTACCATAATCAGTATTTGCCTTTGCCAACTGTATGTTTTTGGTATCAATTAATTCGATGATTTATAAGAAGTCCAATGCTTACATCTATGATATCTTCATTGTGTTTCTGAATGGATAAACTATATGTATATCATTGTTGGTAAGGAAGAACTACAATCAAACATTAATGTTCTCAAATTGACCACCCATTGAACACAAAACTGATATTATCATCCCACATAACTATTTCTGTTGTAGGGAAGAGTGATATCTACAAATACATATGCGATATAATTATGTATTATTCTGTCATTCAAAAAAAACAAACAAAAAAAAACAACAATTGGACAGAGGAATGTAGTGTTGCATACTTGCCATTTAAAGCTGAATAATCTTCTTTATTAATCAATGTAAATCGAGTATTGAAATGACCATGTAACAAAGATATGATGATCAAATAAAGATGGATAGTTAGTGAAGGAGAAGAAGCCTGAAATAAAAACAACAGTTCTGTTTGATAATCAACAAAAGTATGGTAAACGACAACTGTGATTCCTGTTGATAATATTGCTTTGTTTTTGGGCTTGTAATACAGTGCACCCACCCACTATGAATAATGGTCATGAATTCTTTTCGGACAGAGTTTGAGGAGTAGTCAATTACATGAAGGGAGGGACTTGCAATTGAAACGTCGGTCATAACCTTGGACAATTGGGTCTCTTAAGTGCGTAAAACCAATTTTCAATTCAGCAAAATGGTGCTTTTTGGGTCTTATTATTTTCAGGAGAGAGTGATCTGGGATTGAAAGAAAGTGAAATTTTGTCCCCTGGAAAGTGTGGAAATGAGTGAACCCTGGATGTCCTTCCCATTAAGGTGTTGCGAGAAACATCCTGTGAAATCGTTATGATTATTTCAGACATTGTTGAATCCCCCTTCTCTCTGCCCCCACCATAAAAAGGATTTAGGTGATTTAATCCCAATTTGTGTTACAGAACACGTACTGTGATTGCAGAAACCATGACCATAATTGTTTCTGCCTGAACCGTAGTCGAGGCTGCATCTTGTTCTATAATTGTGAGAAGAAAGCATGTGTTAAGATATAGCATACAAGCATGAACGTATCGGATAATATAACCAGTATACGAAACAGAAAAGAAAAGTTACATCTTCTAGAGAGGGTGCCTGAAGTTGGAAGGTTGCATCACCAGATAATGCCATTATCTAATATTTAGACAGGCAGCACCCATCAAAGGTTACACGAAATAAGTAGCTCTGCATAATTTATCCTGCCCCGGAAATTAATACATTTATTACGCTGGATCAATTAGAATCACTACAAAGGCCATTTCCAGAGGAAAAGCACTCATCTGTGTATTCAGCTTAATCAGCCACACAATCCAATAACATTAAACCCCCAGTAAACAGACACCAATAATCTGCATGCATGGCCTACAGGTAGGACTCACCACAGAGGCATGAGACCTATTCTTAACATGCACACTAATTTCCAAAGAGCCTTTTCTAGAAAGAATATGAAGAAGAAAAGAGGCAACTAAATGAAAGGGAAGGCCCACAATGACCCAGCCACTGCACATGCTTGTTGAGTCCCAGTTCAAAGCTGGATGGGTTTATTGATGGTCTGCATAGGTGGAAAGACAAAGGGAAACAGTGCATTGCACTTAGACAATCACTAACACCCCCTGGTGTTATTGATCCAACCAGACATTACCCCTCTACTAGAGAAGCCCTAACATTGTTTCCAAGCAGTCAATAATAAACATCTGGCAATTGAGAGTCCCTGATGAAAAGGTAGGGAAAGCTAGAACTTACTGAGATACTTGGATGAGGGTAGGTTGCAGCAGATTTGTCGTGGTGAGAGCCATGAACAACAGAGCCCGCTGGCCATGTAGACATTTTTGCGAGTTACTCGCCGATTTTTGGCCGATTTTTCCCGATTTTTGAGCCTCTCTTACTTCCTCAAAACTCACCCCAATCCCATGATTTTTTGGGGCTGTGCTCTATGGTATATTCTCTCTTGGTAATCCAAAGCACTGGCCTCTATATCGATTTCCCATTAGATGACAGAGATGTCAATATAGATAAGTTTTACTTTTTCTCTTCTATACTTTGAGCAATATTAAGGGGGGAAATGTGGAAAAAAAATGAAAGGAATAATTATTTTTTGGGTAAAAATTGTCTAAGGGCAGTTTTTCATGAGGAAAAAAGATGGGAACAAAATTTTGACCATATTTTGATGCATTATGGGAGAAATCTTGGTTTCCATAGCAACATACAGCCTAGAAATCACAACATTTGTTAATTTTGTTTACTTTTAGTTGCCATGGCAACCAAAAATAACATTTCCTCTAAAAGTCTTTCTGATGATAAAATGTGATAATTAGTTTAATTATCCTACCCATGCAATTTATTTTATCATGCTAGATGATTTTTTTACTGAAATATGTCAATTTGAAAATCGATAATATTACATAGTTTCAATATTAGCAAGCCATAATAATCTGCTCATAACTCTGCAATGAGGGCACATATTGGTTATTAGGTGTTCCTTACCATTTGATCATTATGTCCTGTTCAGTTTGGCATAAATTCACTTTTCCTTGGAATATCTCCAAAATTCTTTCAGCTCCTGAAAGCTTATTTCATTGTCCTCATGTATAATTTCATTTCTAATTCATCTTCAAAAAATCTGGTTTGGGGGTAATAATATTTATGGGGAATCTGGTAGAAGAAGAGTTAAATGTTGAATCCCACGATGCAATTTTCACTGGAAAGTTTCTGCAATTTAGAACTCGGTTGTAATTTGGTTCCCTGCCTGTGTATTGCAAGGGGTATAATGGCTACAGGCAGATTGGGCTATGAATTAACATCTAGATAATTAGATATTTTTTCTTGCTCATGTGGAAAGTTTCTGCAATTTAAAAATGTGTTCTATTATACAGAAAAAAACAGGGGGGTCACATCCCATACACTTTTAGGTTCTAGGTCTATCGTTCCATAGATATTAGCCTATAGTATTGTATCTAGACATAAGGGCCAGTGGTATAATAAAATGAAATCAGATATCCTTAATATTCTCCCTATTTATGTCTAGTAAATCACAAACAGAAATATTATGAAGTGCCTCCCCCCTAGTCCAAATTGCAGGGCTGAGGCATCATTCTATTTGCAACTGTGGGATTTGGTAGGATCAAAGCTCCTATGTGTACCCTTGCAATTTTGAGTGTAAGCAAGGGTCTAAGGTCTCAATTGTAAAGCGTTTGAAGGGTTACATTGCATCGTGGGGTTCGACCTAGGCTTATACTGGGATGAAAAGAAAAGGTCGAATTCCACGTTGCAATTTATCCCTGGAAAGGTCTTGCAATTTGGGAACTCTGGCAAATAGGGGGTATTGCCTTTACTGTAAATTGCAAGGCTTTTAACATGCCATTACATTTTCCAAATCCCAGAGTTGCATTCAAAATGACCTCACAGCCTTGCAATGTAGACTTTATAAGAAAAGTAAGCTGTTTTAAATCACCATGCCCTCATCATTGATGTTGAAATTGCAAGCTATTGTGTGCAAACAGAGTGTAGAATGAGACCAATATTGAACTCTGTGTATGGTCTCAGAATAGACGCAATTGCAAAGATCAGACTGCAGAGTGGGATTTGGGTTGCAAGTTTAGATGAACACATATACCTATCTGTCCAAGATTATATCCAACCTTCTGTAAATTTCAACAAAAAAATCCTAAAAATTGCAGAAACCTTTCACTTAAGTAAGGAAAAATATCTAAATATAAAGATTTTACCTTGTGTCTAAATCTGCAAGAGTTTCATTGCTATTGAAGTCCCCTGTGGCCATTACAAGTCTTGCAATATGAGGAGAGAGCCCCATACTGCAACAGGTAACTAGATAGCAGAGACTTTTGAGCTAAAATTGCATCGTGGTATTCGACCTAAAGAAATCTTTGTACTTCATGTCAAAACGTAATTTTAGCATCACAGTAATACTCTTGTGTATCATATCACATCTGTCATATCCATGACCATTCTGCAGTCAAGATTTGGCATTTGGATGAAATGATACACAAAATCCATCGATATCTGAGTTTTCAAAGGGCACCCCACCCACCTTAAATGTACTATTGAATAGTGGGTATATTTACACTGAAAAGGTGGACAAACTGAACGTCTGCTTTACTATAAGCTACAGATGTTCTATCCTGTTCATACATTTAACTCTTTTTTCGTGGGATATAATAGTAAAATGCCTTGATACGTGTAGTTTATGGCTTTTGGCAGATGTTATAAGAGACATTAAGTGTGGTCTGACAGAGAAAAGTCATGTGCACTGAACGGCCATAGTCCTTTACAAACGCAACTATCAGTAGAATTACTCTAGCTACATTAGGCATTAGATAAAGATTCCGAGCCTATAGCTTCAATCAAGTTGGCGAGAACACATCCCAACAGAGACTCCAACCTGTTGCCATGTTTGTTTAATAGTAGAGAGCTCTGCTGTTTGACTGGCGACTATTGTAGGGTGTTGTAATCATTTCACCTTCCTGAATCCCATACCTGTATGGATCACTAAAGGTACAATCGCAAATTAGGTATCTGTCCACCAGTTTCCAATCAAATCATGCTCGTCCCTGGCGTAGAGGGAGCATGGGGTGCACTGTGAAATTGAGAACTGGTCTCCAAGCTTTCATGTCCCCCTGTTTGATGGACGTCTTTAACCATCCTAAAATAATACAATTACATTAAGCAAAACATCCCTCCAGCGGCCTCTGGCGGACGCTCGGGAGCCGAAGTTCAGCGGCAGTGTGTGTGCAAGGCACTAAACGACCGTAATCTGTGTTTACCGATTCAACATAGTAGTATTGGTTCTCTGCGCCACTGTAAGCAAGGCCTTTGATGGCTCATGCAACATGATGAGGGGATTCTTCAACAGGATTTGCTATGGTTTTCCCCAACGGTGTTTTTGCTATTTTTGCCTTTGGTTTTTGATACATTCTCTTCCTTTACCACACTATCGCAGAAACCTTCTGGATAAAAGCAAAACAGTTTGTTTGTGTAGGATGTGTTGAGTAGGTCCTCTTCGCTACTGCCTTAAAGTACTTCATATAGACTGACTGCCAGAGATGGTCCCTACCCCTGGTACATCAGCAGAGCCCTTGGAGTATAGACCCCCAACTGTTGACCTTCTCTGGCCATGAGCCCGCTCTCCCATCAAGGCGCAAAAGCACCAAAATCGATCCAATGACCAGCTAGTCCCTTGGATCAATAATTCAAATATCACGCCCGTCTCCATCATATTTCTTGCCTAGGTCAGCGAGGATATAGAAAGTGAAATGGTGGAAAATACCAAGACGGAAAAATAGGACTCCCCTGGCTTCTGCAGTGCCTGCGTGTTCATTAGGCACAGCTCCATTGGTAGGCATCCCTGAAGAGCAGTTGCTGCAAAGGTTAGGTAGGCATAGGCCCCTGCCCTGGTCCCCTGGGTGTTAGCATCCATGCATATTCTGAATGGCGCAGAGAGGGAGATGTGAGCAAGGGGTATTTGGGGAGGGCACGCTAACACCCCTTTTCTGTGGGAACCGTTACTATCAGACCCAAGGTAGCAAGGATAGGCTGCCTCGGCTGCTGCATCACAAAGGAACTACCTTTTGAGATGCGATTGTCATCGCCACTCGACACTGTCTCCATCCGACGGCGCGTAGAGATACACAAACGCGATGATCAACTGAGTGAGATGGTCGCTGCTTTCTTGGTGGTAGACTGCCACCTGAAAACATAATGCTGCCTATAGAGGTCAGAGGATTTGGGGTAGTGTTCGATGTTACAGAAGAAAATTTTCCCAATCCATGACCGATATTGGTTTTTAAAAGAAACAAGGTATCGACCGTTGAATGAACAGTTTTGTTTGAGAAATACCGCTAATTACATAACGACAGTCTTTCCTAACCTATCCCCACACCTAGTATGATATGGTATCGATTCCAAGTATGCACACATCAGAGGTAAGACTTCGGAAATTGCAATACATATATAGCACCTACGTATGCCTAGCTAACTCATTTTCCACAAAAAAAAAAACCAAAAAAAAAAACACCTCACCATTCCATCATCCTTGCTACAGATGTAGCCCTACATGTTACGCTTTTCTGATGACACTTATTCACTGATGTGCTTTGCGATATTGCCAAGAAACCTAAAAACCCACTTCAGAAAGGCTGTTGCATCTGTAAACATGTCAACCAGACGGTGCGCCACAAATGCATAAAAAGCCTCCACGTGTGCCCCAATTTTCACTCAACCCATATGGTCTAGTCCCATTCCCGTTATCTCCACTTTGAATGGGGCCTTCTTGTATGTGGCTTCCTGTATGATGGAAGTAGGCAATGGATGTACTCTCCCAGCGCATACTTGGAGTGCAATTGCTTTATGACTGCAATAGAGGGTGGCCATATTGGAAATCCCTTGGACCTGTTCTGCCGAGGCCTACTAGCAATTTAGCCCTCATCCACGAAACGACCGACAGGGAGACATGTTATATTGATCGACATAAACATTTGAGTCAGGAACTCTTCTGCTCCTGCAGTGTTGCCATGATGGGAATATCTCCCTCAATTTGGTATCTTGGCACCGCAATCTGTTTACAAGGTACTTGGTGACTTTTAAGGCTAGAATCGATTCTATGATATCGTGTTTCTTTTTAAGAGATTTCAAGTCATGTAAAATGAAACTTTCAATGATTGCATCAAATCGATCTGATCTTCCTACATTCGTTGTTCAGTCAATAACTATTCCATAACCTATTTTGCTTGAATGAGCCTCTATAGGCCCACACAGGCCAAACTTTCCATTAAATATTGGGGAGCTATCATTCATATATCATATTATATAATTATCTTTATATTCTGTTTCCGCATGAAGTAATATACATATACTGAATTTAACTATTGAGATTCAATCTTGACCTCGCGTTGTCCTGGACAGCGTCATGTCATTCGTCCATCGATCGTTCCAGTCATGCTCACTAGAGGACGCTTTTGCTGGAGGAGGTCACTTCCGGTTGTGGCGTGTGTACATGAAGATTCCCGCCAAGAGGGCTAAAATGGCTGACTCTTGGTGATCTCTGCTCTTGAAACCACGCCTAGACCAGTAGAGTTCTTATGTGGAATGGTTGAGAAGGATTGGGAATGCGCACTAGCTATAACCTTTGGAGCAACCTCGACCTGTGTACACCATAAATACGTCAGCTATAATCTACGAGTGTTCCCATCGTTCTGGGTTATGCTATCGATCCTGGAATCTATTATGGGGATCGGTGGAAGATAGAGGGCCATTTATGATGTCCCTAATACCACAGCCGACAACTTTCTTTTCTGGTGGTTGTCTGTACACCTGACATTGCACAGTCGGACCCACCACAGGAAGGGTGTTTACCTGGCATTTCTTGCCCCTGACCGCATCTCCTAATTGAATACATATACAGTGTTGTGACAGTGCTTAGATACGCTGTTAGTAGTAGCCATGGTTATTTTACAGAAAGATCCCTTGGCAACTTTGGTTCCAATACATTTTGCTGTAAATCTACAGGAGGTGAGTTGCTGTAATTCTACAACACAATCCACAGTAATCATACAGTAACAACCACTGTAACCATACAACAAGATCATTCAGATCTACAGAAACATATGTTGTAAATAAACAGTAAAATATGTTGTAGAATTACATAAATATGTCTTGTAAACTAACACCAATATTTTCTGTAAATGAACAGCAAGTTTTGCTGTAAATGAAGAGCAGAATATACTGTAAACTTTCAGAAACTTTTGCTGGCAACTGAGGTTCCAGCAACTATATATACTCTACACTGAGGTGAGTCCATGACACAATCCCCATAATATTTTTTTATGTGTGTACTCTGTGCATGCATTGATACTATAAACCATGCATGCCTGATGAAGACAAGAATGTCTCAAATGCCAGTGAAGTGCCATAACTGAGAGTGAGAGAAGTAGACAACCATCTCTCCCAAACCATTTCAGTCAGTTTTAACACTGGGCTAACCTAAAGGTAGGTAGGCCTATATTAGCTTCTAGTTCAGAGTCCAGGCACTTGTATATACATTTTAGACACAGGTGTGGTGTCTTTGGTGTATATGACTGGTTGTTCCTAGATCCTTCTCAGATAGCCTTATACATTATCTATTGTGCACAATGTTAGATTGAACCCATTGAAGTTATCGTTGTATTACAATTAATTGATAAGCTCTGGGGACATTGTTGGATTGAGGTGGCACTGTAAGCATATACATTCTTAACAAATGGTGGATACTGCTGCCCCCCAGTAGCAGAACCTACAGGTAAGGTTATTTTGGTAAAGCCTTTGTGGGTAACTCTGGTGCAGAGTGACTGGATGGCCTAGGGTATACGAGAGTAATTACATGTATACAGGACAACTCACTGTACATACACATGTGTTTACAGGTAGAAGCTTGTCACTAAACAGTAACAGTCAGTGTATTTGAGAATACTGCTCTTTCCCCTGTTGATTTACATCGAACAATCCTGTTATATAACCCAACTCTTTACAGTGTAGCCATCTGATACCATGTATCAGTGGGGGGAGGGGCTCAGGAGGCAGTGGGGCTCACTACGGCCCTCCCCCTAGATACTACTCCCTCAGCAGGAGGGTAGATAGCCATAGAAATATCATACCTGGATAACTTGCAGCTTATAAATTTTCTTGTTTTTACCTTTGGCCGTTAGGATTTTTCAAGATCTGAGTGGGGAAATAAATTGAAAAAAGTCCATGGAACACCCAACAATTGTCAACAATGTTTTCAATTATTTACTTACCCAAAAAGTAGATTGCTTTTGATGCCTGAAAAGTGTGATTTTGGAGAGTGTTCTGTTTGGATTTTCTTTGGCCTTTGACCTCAACCCAAAGGGCTGACCTCAGTTTTTTTTTTTAAATTTTCCATTTTTTTCCCGAAGGTTTTTATTTCTGAACTTTTATTCTAATTACACACATATTTTTGTACATGATCCGTTTCTGTAATAACCAGTGAAAACCTAGCAAGGTATTAATATATGAGTCCTTAGATACCAAAAAACTGGGGAATCATTTTTTTTTAGTTTTTTGTTGGCCTAGACATACTATACACACTTGTACACAGGGTGTGACACCCATGATTGAAAGATAATGATGAGTTTACAACAGAAAATGTCAAAATATGTAGGCAAACACATTCAACTGTTTGTGTGAGTTTTACTCTATCACATGTACTCTTTTTTTTACCCTGGAGTGAGTAGGTTGACTAATTTGCCCCAGCTGTTTATGTCTCCTCCTGGCCAGTGTCTTGGTCAACATAGTTCACCACAGGGGGTCTGGTGGACCGGCCCCATTGCTCAGATTGAGCCGTTTTCTCACTGTGGTGAGCTTGACTGTGTACCCAATAAAACATCATTTATTCATCGCCACCTGCAATAATACACCTGGGATTTCTCTTTTGCAAGGTAGTAATTTCTGTTCATCTTCCACGATCTATCTTAAATATCACATAGGCATACAGGTTATCAAATTCAATGGTCATAAATCGTAAAATACAGGCTACTGTATGAAGGCCCATGTATATCTAAAAGGAAAAGGTGATTTACTGCAGACATACCCCGGTAATGTGTTCTATGGAGAGTCCTGAGATAAACAAGCCACTAGCTAATAACATTTCAGTGACGGTAACAGCATATATCATTGTTGAACCCATAAACCCACTCGTTCTGTCTCATAACATTGATTAAACGCTAATTACACAAACATGACTTAATTCTATGGCACCTTATCTGTTTACGACTACAATAATGTAATGGTGGAATTATGGTCTCTGACTTGCATAAGTCTACTAATTTTGATTCAACAGACACAAAAAAATGTAAGAGAACATTAAGTATCAGGCTCACAAACCGACCCTGATGTTCGTTACCGCTACTTGTATCAATAGCCGCTGGCCGAGGCTGTTTTAGTATAGGACCTCTAGCAGTCAAACCTACATAGCAGTGGCAGGTCCAGGATTTGGAAAAATAGGGGGGGGGCGGCCCAAAAGGAGGGGGCGCACCCACTATTTTTTGAGCAAATTTTGGGGACCAAAATATGTAATTAAACTCTTAAGTACTGGGAAACGGGGGTGCGGTGCGTGTGCCCCCTGCGCCCCCCCCCTCTGAATCCGCCACTGATAAGCACTGCATCTACACAGTGCAGAAGGTACTAGGGTAGCTGGCCAGTTACCCCATCCAACATGACAAATCATTTATGTTGTATAGTGAAATAAAAGGGGAAATTGCACAGTATCTCTATTGATTTGAGTAGTTTTGAGTAGTTGTTTAGATGTAGTGTACAACATGCACAATCATCTGAGCTAAATAACTGTAGGCTGACATTGTTTAGAACAGTAGCTTAGAGAAGTTTTAGATTTGTCAGTACTAGGGTAACTCAATTTGTTTACAATAACAAGTACTAGGGTAACTTCTAATGAAGTTACCCTATAGTACACAACTTTCAGTTTTGCCTGATCTCTATACCAATTACTCTAGTAACTCTAGGGCTTGTCTCCATAAGTATTCATGCCCTAACATTCTGCAATATTATCATCAAGTAGAACAGTTTATTTATAGATAGACTAAGGAAAAGTTCACACTTGTTTGTATAACGACCCTTCGTGTTGGATGGGGTAACTGCCAGTTACCCTATAGCATCTTCTGCACTGTGACCTAGTTTACTCTCTAAGGCTAACTCGATATCTCTCGGCATTCTCTCTGCTGTATGTTCATTTTGTAGAAGGTAGTTTTCTAGATAATGGAAAAGGAGTGGTGGCTGGAAGGCTAAAGGGATACAGGACTGTCTACAATTGGAAAAACCAACCCGATGGTGCCGTTGCAGTAGGCCCTATACGACAATGACTCCTTCCGGACAGCACTTATTTTTTTTTTCTGGAGAATTGAAAAATGATTTAACTACAACAACAGGTTGGGCAAAAGAATAAAGGTGTGTTTCCAGTAACATGACTTCAAAAGGTAGGGTCAGTTGGTCGGTGTTTTTTTGTTTTTTTTTTAATCTTTGTATTTATATAGGAAATGTTAGGGCACATATCAATGGATGTATCAAATTCTTGAATTTCATCGCAAAATAATGACATAGGTATGACAGCTGCAGTGAGAGAGGGGAAGAACATGAAAAGGATACAGTAAATAAATTGAAAAAAATGTAAAAATTCTCAAAAAGTAATGAAACATTTATTTGAAATATGAAAGAATGAAACGAAATTCTTCAAAATCAAAAAAAAAGAAAAAAAAAGAAAGATTTGCTAGGGTTGGTCGGGTGACTGGAAACAAACCTCTTTTTTTTTATTTGGCCTTAGGCCTACTTTATATGTTCCCTCACCTGACACCCAGTACTACTAGAATTTGCAATCAGAAATGATGAAATCTAGATGTCGTTTAAACTGATCAAGCACTTTCAAAATTAGGACCATTTATAGTTGCAGGTATTCTACAACCGCGTATGGATATAGGTTCACTGACAGGCGAGTTATCTATCAGGGTGATCTTGAGTAAGTATGAATGTGAGCAAATGGATGCAAACTTTTGATTGAATTGGGAATAAACTCGCTGGTACGGAAATCTAAATAGATAACTTAAAAAGAACCCACTTTGGAGCACATTAACGTGCGAAGAGAATATCAGGGAAAAGGGATTCATAGAACATTTGACTGTAGGTTGGGGATAGTGTAGTGGGAGGACTCTGGATCAGGCGCTGGAGAAGATAGGCGTGGGTGGGCTGGGGTAAAACCGCTATGGGAGACACGTCTTGTCGGTCAAAGAAATTGAAAAATTGGCCTCTTCTTCGGGAACACCTCCAGGGGAAGTATTGTCCCTGGGCTGGGCGGGTGCGATACTATCATGCCCAGTGTGGGGAGGGAGGGGGAGAGAGGAGGTCATCAGGGAGGGTTTGTCCCAAGCCTAGGATGGTACATGTATCACGCGCCTAGGCGGGATAGATCACGCCCTGATACAATCAACGTGTCTTTTGCCGCCTCACCTCCAGGGTCCACACGGCGTCTCCTCCCGGTGCATATCTGCACAAAGGGGAGCGTTTCACCCTTAGATCCCCCTTCTCCTGGGGCCCGTGGCTAGAGTGCAATCTATGGCACTGCAGGGGGCGAGTGGATATTGGATCGGACGGGCCTTATAAATCAAAGACCAAATTAGTGAGGGTGGTTTCCGTGTCAAGACTCAGACCGCTCTTGGAGCAGCTCGCCACTGACTCGGCACTAGCTCACTACAACACCACTCCCCTACTATACCCCCTGCACCTGGCCTTTTGCTGACCATGATGTCGGGGGCTTTATAAGGTCAGCCTACAGATCAGTGCGTGTCAGCAGCCAAAGGGACGGTCATCTTACTGGTGCCTGTCCACTGACACACAGCCTATACCACAAATTAGTTCATATTGGCCCTGCAGTCGGTCAGGCGTCCAGTCACAGGCCTGGAGGGTATCTCAAAAAGATTTGGAATTGATCCTGTCGGAGGTGATAATTCCAGAATTGAACTCACTGACCTTCTGGAGTGGATTCCCTCTTGTATTGTAAAGAGGGAGTCAGTTATAGGAGTGGTATAGGAGGGGTCCAGTCTCTTATTTTGCAACTCAACCTATTTCCGTGCAGTTCACTTGTAGCAGAAGTCAAGCAGGGAAGTCTGTTCTTAGGGTGAGAAATGTAGGAGAACTGCAGGATCAAATAGTTACGGTGAGAACTGGTTTCCCAATCTTTTTGAGATACCCTCCTGGACACACACTACCAAATTGTGTTTCATATATAGCGGGTTGCATGTGAAAGATAAATTTAGGAAACGCACAGGCAGCAAACATCGATATGACAGAGTGCTGGTATACTTTTGTGTCACCTCAATGTGAAATGACTATCTATGGCTAACATAGCCAAAAAAAAGTTGAGGTAGGTAGGTCGGATTTTTTTTTTTTTTAATTTTCTTTTTTACCTAAGACCTATTAAGGTATACATTGTATTGAATCGAGGATATCATAAATAATTTGTCTCCTGTTATTATGGTAAATAAATGATTTCTTCGGAAATACCACAACAAACAATATAATGGCATATATCTTCGATAATTTATTTAACCGATAAAAATTTTCAAAATTAATCAAAAATTTTGAAAAAATGCTAAAAATGTACCAAAAATTATCAAACATTTACCCAAATAAATCTGAGGTCGGCCCTGTTTGGCTGAGGTAGGTCGGGTGACCGGAAAGCATCATACTTTAAAGTAATGCTTAGATATATACAATTAGCTGTGCTTTTTCAATTCAAACGTCGTCATAACAGTAGTGTTTTCTTTTTGTGGATTTCTTTTATATTTTTTATATCTCATTTTGTATGTCATTGTGATTAGAGTCAAATGCTTGTGTCAGAATTCTACATAATTACTCAATTAATCAAAACGAAGAAATATCTGGAAAAATGACACATCTGTGAGCTGGGGCATAATTGTGGGCCAAGGTTTTAGTCGATGCCTTTGGATCGCATTGAGGGGTGGGCCGGGGTAGGTTTTCTAATTTTCTAGAGGACCCCCACTCATTGTAGGGAGTTACAGGCCCCTCGTTCTGAAGCCACTATCTGAAATAAAAAATGTGTTCCCCTGTCCTTTATATCTAGCAGACAATGTGCCCATCCTGGGTGTCCATCCGATGCTGTCATCTATGCAAACTTAGAGCCTAGATATGTGGGAATCAATAATCCGAGCAACATGACTGGATGAGAAGACCACAGTGATAAAGTACATGGCACATGCGAGTTCTCACTCCCCTTGGTCCCAAATCGACTAACCCAGAAGAATGACTATGCCCCCATGGAGGCTTGGATGATATGTACCGGCGCCGACGTCAAGGTAATTAGCATGTGAATGGGGACTGGCAGGGAAGGGCGAGTGGAAAGTCGTGTACACTAGGGTGTTCTATTGGACACGGCTGTACAAGGGGGTACTGTCCTATAGGGGGAAGCTACTTCTTTAGTCATACCTCATTTAGGATCATATAAAAATGGCAACTTCAATAACCTCATTTTACACTGGCCAGCTGCTGAATTATCGCTCAATATGAAGAATATGAAGACTAAGGACAAGGTGACGGAAGTAGGGCAAGTATAAAAAACTGCATCAAGTCTACCGGAAATTTAGCCTTTGCTTGCCCCCTCTCCCACCACAACGTCACCCACGACCTCTGCTATAATATCTGGAGGAATGCAAGGAGGGCAACAATCGATACCCTCTGTCCTTAGCCGGGACAGGAGGCATTGGTTGCGGCCACAGAAAATGATAAATCTATTGGTAGGGGCCTTCCCACCCTCTACCCTGACCCCACCCACTGTTCCTACACCCTCTGTCATATAGGTGATGCGGCGGTCGTGGTTATATAAACCGGTATAGCAGGGTAGTACAAATTACCTATTGATTTCTGATGGACATAGGTCCGCTTGTTGACGCGCCAACGCGAGTGCCCTCCGCTCCTGTATCGTTGTCATCAGCGTGGGCCGACTGTGTACCAAGAAAATAATAAGAATTCTATCACGCCTCGACTGGAATCCAATATGTGGTGAGCTTGGTTATCAGGTTGCTGTGTGAGCGGCTCAGATGTATCCTTCTGAGAGCAGATCTAGCAGTGGGATCCAGGAGAAGGTACCAGGCCGAACCACAAAGTTTATGCTTCATTTCCCACCATTGATTGAGTACTCCTGCCTGAGTTTTGTATTCTGTGTTAAGTATAGAGTAGGAACAAGTAACTCATAGGTATTAAGTTGCTAAACAGAAACGTCATTGACCAGATATGCGACTAGACTATGTCTTCTATAGATGGGTTTAAATGAGTACGATATTATTGATATAAATGTACACTCAGTCAGTGAGAAAGAACAGATGGGGGGAGCAATATGAAACATTAAATCTGGTAGAAATACATTTAATTTCATCAAGGGGTATGCAAGTGGGATTGTATACAATGACTTGTAAGGAAACGCCATAACTAGATGCACAGCGTGTGGGGAGTCGCGGGTTTTGATCAATCTCAATGCAGTTTCCTGGGAAAGCAAAACCATGTGTTACCAGCCTAGGCTTCATGCATTATGGTAATGCCCCGTCCCCAATTCCTAATTATCCTTTCTTGGTCATTTTCTTCAAATGCAATTGATTAATTCGGCAAATTATATTAATCGGCGCATAAAATTGTGTTCCCGGTCAGGAAACCAGGCACTTTAATTCGCTAAAACCCATTTATTGAATTAAAGGCTGCTTTGGCTAATCACAAGAATGTGAACCTATGTACATTGTAGTTAGTTTCAGCTGGTTAGGGTATGGTAAATATGGTCTGGAGGTGTGGTCTAGCACTCCTCTCACCAACATCCCCCCCCCCGCTTCATCTGCATGATGCATCCCACCTAAAGGGCGTTATATATGACGCCTGTGCGTCCAGGCGAGACCCCCCGCGTCGTTAGCATATTTAGCCTCAGCTCGCACGTTAGACTCTGCACAATCATACTCAGCTTACTAACCCCGTGAGGATTACTCAGCCACTGAGATCTATAGGGCGGCATCATGCAATCAGATAAATTACTACCTTCCTCGGCGCCCAGCACCACTCTCTATCACAGCCAGGCGTTTTCTGGTCGGCTGCACGGCCGGCCACTCTGCTGACTGCCCAAGGGGAGGTGGTGTGTAAAAGCCGGCAGCCAAAAACCTCTCCTGCCAAGCCCCCGTCAGCAGTCGCCAGAACGCATCAGCACTGCAGCCAAATCATCAAGGACTTCTGCCTTGTAATACATCGCTTTTGTAAGTGCTACCCAATATATATTTTAGATGGAGAATTCTCAAAGATATAAAATGTGTCATTGATCGCAGTTTGTTGGACCATCATGAGAGTTGACCAATATATACGTAGCTTGCAAAATTATTTTTAAAGATGGTTGTGGCTAGAAGCTACAGATAGTGAAGCCACAAAACCACACATCAAAGCCACATACTGAGACAACACAACCGAGCTACATATTTAAGCAACACACTCAAATCACATGCTGAAGCCATACATCCAATCCATGAATTGAAATAGTACTCATTGAAGCCGCAGACCTAAGACATAGGCATTTCAATGTACCACTTGCATAGGACTATTCCCATGTACTACTTACACAGAACCATTTTCGTTTATACCACGATTTCGGGACTTCCGGTGGTTTTATATGCAGTTTAGCCGTGCATTATTCTGCATATACCACCCATGTACATTTTTGAAATTTTTGGTATATACTTTTTCGAGGTCAAGCTGCGCGGCTCGGGTATATACAGAATGAACAGCCCTAGGGCCCCGATATCCATCATCTATTAGCTTAGTATCACTCACAGAGGACCATTTCCATGTACCACTGACAAAGGACCATTTCCATGTACTACTGACACAGCCATTTCCATGTACCACTTACATAGGACCATTTCCATATACTTCTCACAAAACCATTTTCTGAAGCCACACTCTAAAGCCATGAGTTACAACATATATTGAAGCAACACAGTGAAGCTAGACGTTGAAGCCATTCATTGAATTGCAACCATACACTGAAGCCACACAGAAGCCAAGTTTTGCTATCATTCACTGAAATCATTCATTGAAAGTACATACTGAAGCTGTGAATATCAACATACACCACACTAATGACATGAACTGAAACCACACTTAAAGCCACACATTGAATTGCAACAATACACTGAAGCCACACAGAAACCAAGCATCGTCATCATTCTCTGAAATCGTTCATTGAAAATACATACTGAAGCCACACACTGAAGCCATGAATAGCAACATTGAATTACAACCATACACTGAGGCCACATGTTAAAGCCATGTATCAAAACTAAACACTGAAGCCATGAATTGCTGCATACACTGAAACCATGCATTAAAACTACATACTGAAGCCACACACTGAAGTCATGAATAGCCACATATACTAAAGCCACACCCTAAAGCCATGAACTGGCAACACACATTGAAGCCACACAATGAATTGAAATCATACACTGAAACCATCAATTGAAACTACACAATGAAGCCACATGTTGAATTACAATCATACACTAAAGCCACACACTAGAGCCATGCATTGAAACTATACACTGCATGAAGCCATGAAATGGTGGATTGTAACGATACCCTGAAAGCATGCATTGATACTATGGACTGAAGCCACAGACTGAAGCCATGCTTTGCAACCACACTGAAACTATGCATTTAAATTGTACACTGAAGCCAAACACTGAAACTATGGATAACAATCATATATTGAAGCCATGAATTGAAACTACACATTGAAGCTACACATTTTGTAGTCATATTTTGAAACCATCCAGTAGACATACACTGAAGCCAGACAATGAAGCCACCCATTTACACCACACACTCTAGCAATACACTGAAACCACACACATATCCTACACACTCAAGCCATATATTAAAACTACGCACTAGAGCTATGCACTAAAACATAATATTATAAAAAATAACACATTGATGCCACACATTGAACCTATAAACATGTACAGAAGCCACACACGGGAGCCACAAAGTATACAGGCCACACATAAAAACCGTACAATGATATGACACACTGAAGCCATACACCGAAAGTATGCACTGAAAGTGCACCCAAAGAGCACAGACTAAGGCCGGCACATTCCCTGTTAAGTAGGGAACTGCTGTCCAGGGAAGTTTCTGTGCCATAGTACATTTGAAAATCAGTTTTTACCAACTTTTTGGACTTTTTTAGGATTTCTAGAACAAATTTAAGAAAAATTTCCACAGCATAGATTATTTTCGGACTTTTTGCATGTGGGGGGCCTCATGAGGAAAAAGGCTGCTTACTGAAAACACTTTGTCCTGAAGCATGATTACAATTATTGATCCATTACAATTGGCAAAGAAAATATATGTATGGTATCAAATGTGATGTTTTATAGTTTTTTTAAGTGTTAAAATTCAAAAAATAAAATTTTCCCCTAAATTTACCCATTAAGCAGACAGACTGGACCTCTTTATACCAGTGTCCAGTATTTTAGGGTGACCTCCGTTACCATCAGCCTTTAGTGGCCCTGGGCAGAAAATAAAAAAGAATATTCTGGTCAATGTCAGACTAAAATGAAGATCAATTAGGGAGATAATTATGTGCCAAATTATGACTTGATATCTCTTCACATCTCCGCACTACATGCATTTCCCTGCCAAAATCTGAAGTAGTTTTTTTAAGGTGAGTGACCTCCGTTACCATGATGAAGCATGTACAATTAAGGTGGAAACAAAAATAACCAATACTAATCCAAAGATAATGAAAAAAGGAAACTGTATACCAAAAATCAGATTGATTGATGGTATATCTAATTTTCTAGAGAGGAAATAGTGTAAAAAAGTGACCTCCGTTACCGGTGACCTCCGTTACCGCCCACCCCTATTTTCAGTGACCTCCATTTCCATAGCCTGCCTACCCACCTGAGTCAAGCCACAATGTCAGCTTTAATAATATCCTAAGTTGGTCAACTCATTTTTGACACACCTTGAAATTCAAAAATCAGCTACTCCTTGGGTACAAGGTCATGACACATTTGACCTTGGCCAAGGTCAAGGTCACCCTTGGCAAGGTCAAACACCTAAATTTAGCAGAAATGAGCAAGGAAATCATGTTTATGGCTATAAAATTGGCTTTAATTAACTGTAAAATATTAAAATGGCCACTTCTTTGAGTCCTTTTTCATGGTTCCAACAATGTTGACCTTAATCAAGGTCAAGGTCATCCTTTTCAAGGTCAAAAATCATTGAAATCAGTTGGAAAATTAAATTTATGACCATAAAATTGGTTTTTATTAACTTTATGCCATGCTTTGAAATACTAAAGTGGTCTACTTGTTGAGTGCCTTTCCAAGGTCATAACATGGTTGACCTTGGCCAAGGTCAAGGCCATCCTTTTCAATGTCAAACACCCTCAATTCAGCTGAAATTAGCAAAAGAATCATGTTTATGGCCATAAATTTGGCTCAAATTAAGTCTTTAAAAAATAATTAGTACTAAAAGTACATTGTTAAGCATCAATAGTTGATGCGAGTATTGATCACTAGAGGGAGCCCTAGTCCCCACACCTGGCTGTAAAATGTGATGCGTGTGGGCAAGACTACCATGGGAACTCGAGGGCTTGTCCAAACTGTACGTGCCCGAACCCTAGATGGAAGTCTGGACATGACATGGTAAGTCATGACACACCAAAGGACACATCGTCATTCAACCATGACGAGGACGAGGCAGAGGACAGAGGCGACAGAGGGACCGGTACAAACACCATCGATCCCCGACAACAAGGCACAGCGCCCGGGGGGATCGACAGTAGCTCCCGTCAGCAGACCACAACTTCAGCGGTAGACCCAAACGACCCAAATGCAGACCTACAGGCCAAAATTGAAGCCGAACGTGCCCACAAGACTTACATCGAGGCTATTTCTAAGAGACGTGAGTTAGAATTGGAGCTAGCGACACTTAGAGCAGAAAATAAACGTACCTTGAGAGATTTGGACGATGGGGTCCGTGCTTGGCAGGGAGCTATGTCAATTTATTCCAATGATGCCAATCGTCTGTTGGGGACGGTTCGCCCCAATGCTAATCCTATAAATGTGGGTACAAGCTTTCCACCTGATGGTCTTAATGACAGAGACAACTCACCCCAGGAGGTCCAAACAACCCAATTAGGCCCAACCGTCCTCGGGGCTCCGCTGGTACCTGGCGACCACGCACTAGCAGACCAAGCACAAGCCAAGCCCGTGCCCAGCCTTCCCCATGGGGGGGAGACCATTGCTTGAAAAGTGGACCTTTTTGCCATTGCAAGTGAAGCACAGCGACAGACCCGGTAGTGGCGGATCCAGGAGTTGACCACCGCATGTCGCGTGCAACATGCTTAGACTGTTATATGTATGGTGTTGTGTTTTATTTCAAGGGGGTTTGGGGGCTTGCCCCCAAGAAGAAAAATTGAATAATAGATGTTACAATGTATAGTTTAATGCATTTTGGTGTACCATCAGCAGTAAATCTAAGATTATGAGAACAGGAAATGAAAATCATAATTGATCACACAATAGTGTTTGAGGGAGGCTTTCGAGCATATACCCTAGAATTTTTTTGAAATATAAACATCAAACTCTATAGTTTAAAGCATTTTTAGTGTAACCCTGGGTGGTGAGGGTTTTCAGAAAGAGGGTGCAAATCTTATGTGGTAATGCATTGTTCTTGAGAGGGTTAGGGGTGCTAGTCCCTAAAAAAAATGAATATAGATGTCAAACTCTCTAGTTCAAGGGATTTTCATCATTCTGGTAGTCTCAGGTGTGAATCTAGTATTTTCATATATTGTTGTGCAAGGGAATGTGGGGGCCTGGCCCCATCCCCCCAGGAAAAGATTTGCAATATAGATGTCAAACCTTGAAACCATTTTGGTGTCCCCTCAGGAGCATGTTTATGCAATGGTGATTGGGAGACATGCCCAAAGAAAGTCTTAAGACATAACCATAAAACTTTTATTCAAAGCATTTTTGTAAAGGCGAGAATTTTTAGATAGATGATGCCAATTGATGTACTGACACATTGTTCTTTGATAAGGTTTGGAGGGCTTGCCCCCCAAGAAATTTTTTAAATTTGCATAGCAAACTGTGTAGTTCAAAGCATTTTGATGTAACCTTAGGGATGATTTAAGAAAAGGAATGCAAATCTTATGTGATGATGCATTGTTATTTGAATGTTATTTAAGCCTGCCCCCTCCCCCAGGTGCAAGAAAACTTTGAAATTTTAAAATTATGCTCCCTAAGGGATGAATAAATGGGATGGAAATCTGATAGAAAAATACCTGGGGAACTCTTAATATGTATAAGGCATGGCTAATGACTACTGTAATCTCCCGCGTATAAGGCGCAGCCCGCGTATAAGGCGCACCTAGAGTTTGGGGAAATTCTCAAAAAAAATGAAAAATTCATAACTTTGGTTCTACTGGATGAATTTTCAAAATTCAAAAACCTATGTGTAGCTTGGGCCACCCCGAACCCTACTGGGCTCCCTTTTGTCCTATTTTGACCAAGGGGGCATGTAAGATATCAAAAGAAAGGTCTTGGTGTCCCCCTTGTGGATCCAATGGAAACTAAAACCCCCCGTATAAGACGCGCCATATACGCGGGAGATTACGGTAGAATCTTATGTGGTCACTTCTGCATACTGGGAGGTGATTTTTAGTAGCTTATTACTAATCTAATGTAATTATACCCTACATCCCTGACTTCAGGCCATTCCTATAGTACAACTCAAAGGCTCACCTAGGATGGGTTTTAGGTATAAGCTATGCCTTACATATCAGCTGAGCATTATCTATATGTACGATGCAACGGCACTCTGGTGTATTTTTTCTTTTATGACTGGCTCATGTTAGAAAATTTTGAGAATTTTCATATGCTGTAGATGCTGTAGAATCATTAATTGTCCAATTGACAAACAATATAAAAACTTTATCGAAGAGGAATAGGATACTTGAGTGAGGGTATACAAAGTGGACATCTGGGGTGGGTCCAAAGGGGGTGGGTCCACCCTCGGGAACTCCTCATTGGACACCTTTATGGGTGGAAATGCGAAAATTTTATCAGGAAATCATGCACTGGACTCTATAGGCTGGAGTAAAATTCAGCTCCAAGCAGAGTAGAGGGCACTGAAGTGAGCAGCTCAGTGAGGCTGCTTCTGCTTGGAGAGTGGGAGGGACAGAGTGGACAGGCTGCAAGTTGTTTCTGGGTCACACAGTCCTGTACAAAGGGCAGTCATGGTGGGGTGGTGGCGGGAGGTAGGGAGTTGGCAGGGGGTAGGGGTCTGTCTTATTGTGACTCCTGGATGACCCAAGGGTCAAATCAACATTCATCTTTATAAGATATATAATGAACATAACCACAGCTCATGAAGTTCAATGAGGGTTTTATTACCCTTTAAAAAGTGCAATATGATAATTCCTTATTTTCTCCATTAAACTAATTGAGGTCCACTATCCAAAATTGAACCATACCACGGGGCCTAAAATGTGGACCTTTTTTGTCTGTTGGGCCATGGGGGGGAGCTGAGTCTCCCCCTGGGCACGGGCTTGCAAGCGCATCTCAACATTCACTGCGGAATCCAAGATGGCGGACCCCTCCTTCCGGTTGGCAAGATTCAGGCTAGAAGCAAAGCTATTTCAGGCCAAATAGGCCTTCCACAGGCCTCCGTGGTGGAAAAAACTTACTACAAGGACCCTTTTGGTAACTTCCATGAGATTTCCAACCCAAACATGCCCAACAGGGGGCAGAATAGCTCAGGAGATCCATCGCTCAGTGGAGGACCGGTTATCAACAAAGCCTCCGGCGGTCACACGCTCACCGAAGGTGCAAGTTATCAAGAATATCTGTTGTGGAAGCAAGGTAAATTAGTTGGCAATGCTGAATCTGGTGTAAATAAAGGTGTTATTACTGCGCCTCAGGGTTCTCGACCGCTAGGTGGGACTGAAGGACCCACACCCCTGGGGGAAGGTAGTACTTCTTTGCTTTTGGCTGAGCCTACTAGCAAACCTCACCATATTATTCACAACGGAAGTGTATATGAACTGTCTAAACCAGCTGTACCTGCAGTACCCAAGAGAGTTATCCACCAGGGCCAAGTTTATGAGTTAGTTCAATCACCTACAGCTACCCCCCGTTCGGCAGCGGCTCAACAGACGCTTCAGACAGGATTATCCAGCGCGGGATTATCTGCATCCTCACTAGGCCTTCTAGATGGAGACACCAGCAATTTGTTTACGGCTAAACAAGTTCAAGGAATGCCTGACCTGGATTGGTTAAATAATTTTAAAATGCTGTCAGACACTACAAAACGCAAGCGTTCCACTAATAAGTTACGCCCTGACTTCCACATTGATGTTGATAAGAAATTCGAAGAGCTGGTCAATGGCATGAACTGTGTTGCGGACTACATAAGTAATTCCAATCTCCCTAGGGTCGGTCTAGATGGCTACAGAGCACATATGCGATTTGTATCATTAAAGGCTCAAGGAAATGCTTTCTCGTCCAAAGCGCTTTCTAAATATGATCATAAGGTTGTGACAGATGTTATAGAAGGCAAATTGGCGGATTTTGAGGCAGGGTACAAACCAGCCATTGAAGCGCATTTGAGTGCTGAGCATATGTGGGTCGTAGAGAATTTATCCAATCCCAATTCCAATTCTCAGGATAAGACCAGCAACAAGAACAGACGCCGGCGTCAGCGGGGACAGCGTTCTGACAACTACACCGCTGGTTGGCCTACTGATGTGTGCTGGAAATGGAATCTCGGGTCTTGCGACTATGACCCATGTTATAAAAAGCATGCCTGTGCTACATGTAGGGGGCAACATAAGAATAGGTTCTGTAAGAATGATGATTCCAATGCTGCTAGCGCTGCTCCGCAACAGTCTTCGGGCCCTCATGATAAGCAGGAAAAACACAAGCCATGACTGGATGACTTATGCTGGCTGTGGCCGGGGAGTGATGATAGAATTACATGTGCACCGTCTTTATCAAATTTATTGAGCACCTATGTTGACCTTGCTCCCCTGTGGGACTGTAATATTCCTTTGTTTGTCCAAGGAGTACGCGCTCAATTTAAACCGTGCGGTTGGCGCAAAATGTTATCAGGTGGTGACGACCAGGTGTTCGGTAAAGATGCGTGGGATTTCAATGCCCACTATTTGTTGGATGGCGTCCTACACGGCTTCAAGCTGGTGGACCCTGGTGCCCCCGTTGAAGGATATTTCTACAAAAATTATTCTTCGGCCACTAATGACGCTTTCAGTGCTATTGACGCTATCGTATCAAACGAGTTAGAGAGTGGTAAATTGACTGTTGTCAAGGAACAACCAAAATGCATTCATGCATTAGGTGCGGTCACCAAATCCGGTTGGGGCTATCGTCCAATTACTGATGCTAGTAGGCCTTTAGAAAAAAGTATTAACAATTTTATGGACCAGACATTCCATTCTTTTAGCTATGAGTCAATTGACAATGTCTCGGCCCTGATGACACCCGGCTGTTTCATGGCGGTGACAGACATCAAAAGTGCGTATAGGACAGTTTTGATAAGGCCTGACGATAGAACCCATCAGGATCTCTTCTGGAATGGTGAATTTATCCAGGACAATTTCATGAGTTTTGGTACGAGAGCAGCACCGTACATCTTTAATAGTATTTCTGATGCGGTCGCTCGCTATATGACTGCTAGTGGTTTCTCCTGTCTGAATTATCTAGATGACTTTATCTTTCTAGGAACCACTTACGAGGAATGTAAAAATGCTCAGCTCTACCTACATGCCACTTTACGCTCTCTAGGTTTCTATATAGCCTATGATAAGGTTAGCTCACCATCGCAGGTCCAACGCTATCTGGGTATCGAGCTGAACTCACTGCTGATCACACTAAGCCTCCCATAAGATAAAATAGAAAAGCTACACCAGGAACTGCGCTTTTTTACTGGTCGCCGCAGGGCGACAAAGCGGCAGTGGCAACACTTGTGTGGCATACTTAGCCATTGTTCAACCCTGGTGCGCGGTGGGAGGACCTTTTCGCATCGAGTCATCAGCATGCTACGCGCTTTCACTGCTAGGAAGAGATATATAACTCTTTCTGAGTCCTTTCAGGAGGACCTATGCTGGTGGAACCAGTTTGCTGCTTGGTTCAATGGTTCCGCCAAAATAATCTGTCCAGCCCCTTATGTATTGGCCATATACACTGATGCATCTGGCACGGGTTACGGTGCCATACATGGTCTAGATTGGATCTGCGGTCAATGGTTCGACAGTTTGATTATGGAGTCCGATCGACACAGCCATTGCTTAGCACCTCCCAGCATGGAAATCCCTGTCAACATCAATGTCAGAGAATTATATCCGGTATACTAGGCATTGGAGCGCTGGGGCCCCTCATGGAGGGATTGTAAAATATTGTGTTTCACAGACAACACCCAAGTGGTGAGTGCCATAAATAAGGGCAAGAGTGATAACTTTGTTTCTATGTGTTTACTGCGTAAAATGTTCTGGCTAACTGTTATATTTAATTGACAGCTTATAGGGGTCCACATACCGGGCAAAGACAATATTGTTGCTGACGCGCAGTCCCGTGTCACATCAACAAGTGATATACCACTATTTGTGTGTTGCAGGGGTGGAGGATCGAACCAGACAATTGGACTTTAAGGCTTCTGAATTGAGAGCTCGGGCTTGGGCTCCTAGTACTTGGCGGACAAAAGCCTCACAGTGGAAACGCTACATAACTTTCAGTTTTTTAGTCCTCACCCCAGCTTTGCCCTCTACTCCTAAACACTTGTGTCGTTATATAGTGGACCTGTCCAAAAATTTGAAGTATTCAACAATTCAGAACTATGTTAGCGGAGTGATTTCTCTTAATGCTTATTTTGGCTATGATGCCAAGTATATCCGCTCAGACTTCTCCTTTATCATGACTATGGCAGGGATCCGACGTGTATTAGGTGATCCCGAGCCGGTTCGCCCTTCCTTTACACTGAAGGATATTCTAAGTATGTTTGCCTTTGTGGACATGTCAAAACTAGAGGATAGGGTCTTGTGGACCTGTCTCGCCTTAAGTTTCCGAGGACTACTGCGCAAATGTAATATCGTTCCCGATAGCACTGCGGCTACTGGTGTGCATTACCTCAAGAGGGGCGCTGTGTCTTTCACTGATTGGGGCCTGGAAATAGCGGTCTCAAGTTCAAAGACAATTCAACATGGTCAAAGGGTACATAAAGTACCTATTACTTTGGCTCCAGGTTCCCCACTGTGCGCGGCTAGTTTGATAAAACGACATATGGCTGAATTCCCTAGCAAGGACCCGGAGGCCCCAGTGTTTGTATTACCAAGGAACAATATCCTCACACCTGTGACTTATCCAATTCTGTTGGGTTTCCTAAAAAGGCTCTTGAAATCTGCTTCGTTACCTAGTGAACGAACTGGCTTGCATTCATTCCGCAGAGCTGGAGCTCTTTATATGTACAATCTTGGCCTGACAATCGAAGATATCAGACAAGCTGGGGATTGGGCCAGTATGGCCGCTCTTCTATATCTAACCAAACCTTACAGCTCCCGTATTGACACTGATTACATTGTTTCCAATTGCTTGTCAAAGAACTTTACCATTTAATTCTTACTTGGAGTTTGCCGGTGTTCAGTTTCACAGGTCCAAGTCCAGATACTCAGTTACTTGTTCCTATTCTCCTCGTAAGGATTAATGTTAAGCATCAATAGTTGATGTGAGTATTGATCACTAGAGGGAGCCCTAGTCCCCACACCTGTACAGGTAGACTCCCAGGTGTGCTGATCTAGTTAGTGCTTCCCCTGCACGCTGCAGGCCTGCTGCTAGCTCCATGTTGCTCACAAATTTTTTTCTTTATTTCTTTCTATGTTTTCTGTTAATAAATAGGCCGGTGTTCAGTTTCACAGGTCCAAGTCCAGATACTCAGTTACTTGTTCCTATTCTCCTCGTAAGGACTGAAGTCCAGGAATCTATTCATGAAATTTAGAACCATGTATATGGCAGCCATTTTAATCTTTTATCCTGCATATTGTTAAAGATATATTGAAGAATTACCATTTCTGCTTCGAACAAATATAAAGGTACAAATCACAGATTAAAAATTCAGAGGTGTTACCAAAGTTGTTCGCAAAGGATGATCTTGACCTAGGCTAAGGTCAACAATGTTAGAACTTTGAGTATCAATTAAACAAAAAGAAGACCATTTTGACCCATCCTTAGAAACTAAGGGATAGGCCACAGAGAAAAGAGTGTTTAAAAAAAGGACACCAAGAGCTTTCATTTCATATAATACACATTAATAAGAGCATGGGAAGTATATTGAATCCATTGTTGAAAGATATCATGCCAAATACCTTAAACTGAGAAAATGCCTCATAATGGCTCTGGTCCCATATTCACAAAACTAATCAATTTCAGGAAAATTAATCAGTTACTATATATACTGTAATCACACTGATATACTTTGTGTTATCTCTGAACATACTGTTTTGATAGTTCATGTGACATCTTCTGAAAGCTGTTGGAGTGGCATTTTTAATACGAATCTAAGTAAAAAAAAAACAAATTTGGTTACCATGGCAACCTGAAAAACTCTATTTGTTGTCATTAGTTAATATCCCCCACTTATATCAGCATATTAGTCCCATCCAGCAGGATATATGATGACCTTGCACTATTCAGAGTGAGAATCTACCTAAAAATGTTTGATTCAGTTAAATTGACATCCATTCTAACAAAATTACCACAACTGATTTTGGACAAAACAGCATTTTTACCTTTGAATGGCCTTTTCCCCCAATTTTTTAAGGATGAGCTGCTAATAACCAGCCAATTTGAGATGTTTAACCTTGAAAAGGATGGCCTTGACCTTGGCCAAGGTCAACAGTGTTATGACCTTGAAAGGGCACTCAACAAGTAGACCAAGTTTTTCAAAGCATGGCATAAAGTGAATTCAAACCAATGTTATGGTCATAAATTTAATTTCCGAACTGATTTCAACAATGTTTGACCTTGAAAAGGATGAACTTGACCTTGTCTAATGTCAACATTGTTGGAACTATGAAAAAGGACTCAAAGATGTGGTCATTTTAGTATTTTACAGCATACCAAAAAGGTAATCAAAGCCAATTTTATAGCAATAAACCTGATTTCCTTGCTAATTTCTGCCAAATTTAGGTGTTTGACCTTGAAAAGGGTGACCTTGACCTTGGCCAAGGTTAAATGTGTAATGACCTTGTGCTCAAGGAATCGCAAATTTTTGGATTTCAAGGTGTGTCAAAAATGAGTTGACCAACTTGGGATTTCATTTGGCTTGACTCGTAACGGAGGTCACCGGTAACGGAGGTTACTTTTTTACAGTACTTCCTCTCTAGAAAATTAGATATACCATCAATCAATCTGATTTTTGGTATACAGTTTCTTTTTTTCATTATCTTTGGATTAGTATTGGTTATTTTTGTTTCCACCTTAATTGTACATGCTTCATCATGGTAACGGAGGTCACTCACCTTAAAAAAACTACTTCAGATTTTGGCAGGGAAATGCATGTAGTGCGGAGATGTGAAGAGATATCAAGTCATAATTTGGCACATAACTATGTTCCTAATTAATCTTCATTTTAGTCTGACATTGACCAAAATATTCTTTTTATTTTCTGCCCAGGGCCACTAAGGGCTGATGGTAAGGGAGCTCACCCTAAAATACTGGAAACTGGTATAAAGAGGTAAAAAGAGGTCCGACAGCTTTTCCTTGCTAATTTCTGCCAAATTTAGGCATTTGACCTTGAAAAGGGTGACCTTGACCTTAGCCAAGGTTAACTGTGTCATGACCTTGTACTCAAGGAGTAGCAAATTTTTGGATTTCAAGGTGTGTTAAAAAATGAGTTGACCAACTTAGATGTGGCCATTTTTAGTAAAAAGGTAACTTAAGGAGTGGACTATCTTATTATCTTAAAGCATGTCAAATAGTGAATTTAAACCAAATTTATGCTCAAAAATTTAATTCTCATGTTAATTTTAATCAGATTTAGAGGTTTGACCTTAAGAAGGATGACCTTGACCTAAGCTAAGATCAATGATGTTGGAACCTTGAAAAAGGACTCAAAGACTTGACCATTTTAGCATTTTAAAACATGTCAAAGAGTGAATTTAATCCAATTTTAGGGCCATAAATATGATGTCCTTGCTAATTTCTGTTGAATTTTAGTGTTTGACCTTGAAAAGGGTGACCTTGACCTTGGTCAAGGTCAACATGTTATAACCTTTAAAATGTACTCAAGGAGTAGACCATTTCTTTTTTAATTTTAAAGTGTGTTAAAAATGAATTTAAACCAATTTTATGGCTCATTATGTGATATCCTCGATTTCTCATTTTGTTTGAGCTGGTTGTCATGGCAACCAGGTTGCCATGGCAATCAGCCTCTCCAGAAAAAAAATATGCCAATTTATAAGTTGGGTCCCATTTTGCACAAATAGTCAAGAAACAACCTAAGGGCCATTGACATGCAATTTCTTATTCTAAAAAGGGATTTTTTGATAAAAAGGAAGAAAATAATTGTAGAGGAAAAATGTCATATCTCCACACCAGTTGCCTGGGGGGGCTGAAATTGGATTGCACAACCTGTATTCGAGGGCTAATATTTTGATGATCAGGAAACATTTATGTTCACTTCTTTTTTTTTGGAAGTATCAGGATGACTTCAATTTTTTGTTGGTACCTCACACTTACCTCTGTGAATATATCCAATTTTAGACATTTTCTCACCGTATTTGCAAGACTTAACTTGGAATGTGCCGGCCCCACATAGGAGGCACATGGAGAAGCCATGCACTGAGACAACATGATATAGAAGCCACATACTGAAGCCATATGTTGAAACCATGCATTGATGCCACACATAGTAGCCTTAAATAAACCACACATTTATGCCACACATTAAAATATCACCTGAAGCCAACGCATAGAAGCCACATTCAAGAGAATCACGAACATTCATTCAAGAGAAACACGAACATTCTGTTTTGCAGGATCATACAAAACGTCATCGTTCATAAAGACCAACTAGAACCCATGTTAGTGCAGCAGTCAATGACGTGATATGGAGCCCTGAAAGTACATTAGCAGCACGTGATTACTCTTAGAACCTATTAACAATGACATTGAGGCTTAAATATTAACAATGAAATTGAGGCTTCATATTGACAGCGATAATGGTACCTGAAGCCTCATAAAAACTAATGGAAGCCACATAGAAGATATAGGCAGCCAATTACACCCTAAAAGCCCACCTTGAGTCTGTATGTGGGCCACATAGAAGCAAACTGTAGGCTGTACAGGAGGCATGGGAACCATCCACTCATTCCCACTCCCTTAAGCCACTTTAGCGTGAAGTAGTGTTTAAGACTGGGGGTATTTGCCGGCAAGCGGGCAGGAAAGAGGTCTGTAATAATGCCATCCGTCATCTTGTCGCTGACGTGGTTTAAACATTTAGATTTCTATCTGGGCTTGTCAGCCTCCGTCAGCCACCTAAAGCACCCAGGGAAGGGGGAAGCTGGACAAACAGGCCCTGACGCCGACCGACTGGGTCCGCAAATGTTTTATGTTTGGAGAAGGAGGGGGCACCTCGCCAAATGAGATAACTGTTAAGTCAGCCGGAAATTATTCATTGCATAGAGTGGTCTGTATGACAGACGGCCAAGAGGATAGGTATTCCAGCTTCCCTATAGTAATGGCGACTAACAGAGCAGGAGTGCCAGCAGAGATGTCAGCCCCTCAATCTGCACTGCTAGTAGTAGCCAGGGTTATTTCACAGCAAAAACCCTTGGCAACTTTGGTTCCAATACATTTTGCTGTAAATCTACAGGAGGTGAGTTGCTGTAATTTTACAATACAATCCACAGTAATCATACAGTAACAACCACTGTAACCATACAGCAGGATTATTCAGATCTACAGAAACATATGTTGTAAATTAACAGGAAAATATGTTGTAGAATTACAAAAATATGTCTTGTAAAATAACAGTGATATTTTCTGTAAATGAACAGCAAGTTTTGCTGTAAATCAACGGCAGGAAATACTGTAAATTTACAGAAACTTTTGCTGGTAACTGAGGTTCCAGCAACTATTGCTGTAAATTTACAGAAACTATGAGTGTAGAATTACAGCTAGAGGTGCTGTCAATCTACAAGGACTGTATTATATAGTATGTATAGGCACTGCTATATATACTCTACCCATGAGGTGAGTCCATGACATAGTCCCCATAATATTTTCTTATGTGTGTACTCTATGCAGGCATTGATACTATAAACCATGCATGCCTAACGAAGACAAAAAAGTCTCCAATCCCAGTGAAGTGCCATCACTGAGAGCGAGAGAAGTAGACAACCGTCTCTTGCAAAACAATTCATGGTCAATTAGTTTTAACACTGGACAAATCGAAAGGCAGGTAGGCCTATGTTAGCTTTAAGTTCAGAGTCTAGTCACTTGTATATACAATTTAGACACTGGCTGGCCTAGGGTATGCAAGAGTAATTATACAGGACAACTCACAGTACATATGTGACCCATCTTTACAAATTGGTACTGAAGTCGCACATTTAGAAGCCTAGATATGGCCTTTTCAAGTTGGATAGTGTCAAAAATATCAAATTTTTCAAAATTGATATTTTAGCATTTTTCTAACTTATGGGTAGATATCTTTTAGAATCCTTGCTTCTTAAAGTGAAAATAAGCCCCAAAAGCCTGAAAGACATAGCTATATGTTTTGTGGTTGTAGAGAATTACATAGGAATTATATAGTATCTATAATTTATCATATGTTTAATATGTTGATTATCTCAGTTTAATCTATTATTAATCAATCCGACTACATTTACTGCTAGAAGATCCTCAGAGGGCAGCCAGCTTCATATATGCAAGTGTTATATACCAAATGAAAGCTCTTGATGAGCTGTAAATTGTCACAAATCATAGAAAGTGTGCATATGGGGCCTTACATGTCATTCGCCCAGACATGTGCCCAGAAAATGAATTCTGATAAGTGTGCTTCTTTTACAATAGCAAGGACACATCTGACATAAATGATAATGTGATTTTCCTAATCTACAGGTCAAAATAGTCTGGACCTGAAATTTGCATGGAGGTATGAAGATTGTTTCTGTAGGAAATTAAGCCCTCAACATGGCTTGTAACTCAATTGTCATTTGCCCAGACACAATTTCGCCCAGACAATTTTGGTCAATTTGGGCACATTTTACCCCCCTGGAGCCCAAAATATGCATATGGGACCATCAAATCCCATAGGTAACATGAAGATCTCATCCAGCCTGACAATTTGAGCGAACGAAATAGAGGGGGAAAGTAAAATTCGAAGAGTAGGGGCTGGAATACCTCTAAATTCGTCATATGCAAACCTTCTATGATTTTCGACCAAATGAATATGGCAATACCTAAACATTTCCTATGTGCGACTTCCGAACCACTTTGTCAGGATGGGTCACATATGTGTCTACAGGTAGAAGCTTGTCACTGTTAAGTGACAGTCAGTGTATTTGAGAATACTGATCTTTCCCCTGTTGATTTACATAGAAAAGCCCTGTTATATAACCCCAACTCTTTACAGTGTGTGGATATCCAGACATGAAATATGACAATGTACAGAGTACAGCAGACGAACCTCTTTTCCCAAATATAGGATTGCATGTCCTTCCCCATTTCTGAACTGTGGGATAGAAAATTGGCTTTTCTTCTACTCTCTCTCCATTCCCTTCCCATACCTGATTGTCAATCAGTGCTCAATGTGTAGACTACTTTTTCAAGACCTATATATCACCAGTGCCTTGCATGTTCGCTCAGACTCAGCAGCAGAAGCGAGAGCTGTGAAAGCCTGGTTTAAATAATTCTTTCCCACTGCTACTAGCACCACTTCCTCCCTGCTTTCTAGTCACCCTACATCCTGCCCCACCCCCATTGCCCACATTTCACTCCTTGATCATCCCACTGACTGTGTTCCCCCTGACAGTGCCTGACTTCATGCAGCCCCTGGTCCCTATCCGTCTTCTGGACAATGACATGAGCCCCAAGTGTTCGTGCCGGGGCCCAGCACAGCACGATCACCACCAGGAGCCACACTCTCACGGCCTCCAGATGGGCCTTACATGTCTTCCAGGGTCCGCCCTATATAACAGATACAACCGAGACGGCCGCGTATGCTTCAATTATCCAAACAAAGAGAGGCGAGGGGCGATCGTTATCCATCCGCTCCTCTGGTCAAATGACCGTACGCACGCAATGTTGCTGAGCTCCTCCTCCAAACACTTCTACTAAGGCTTTCCATCTAGTATAGAAACATATAGGTAGTGGAGAAGGCCACTGAGCCATTAAAGAGAGAATGTATACCCCTATAGTACCCTACTTACATTGTAGACCACGTAAAGTGTAGTGTAGGTGGGCGTATATAAAATGTCATTTCCACCATTGTACCCATAAAGAATGCAACAACAACCTACACTTCCACCATTCAACAATGGTGTGCCTGATAGCTGGTGTGTTGTTTTGTACATCGGCCCTTTTAATCCTCTTTATGATTCTGTAGATTCGGTTTTGAAAATTCTCAGTATAGCAGAATACCATTCAACATTAAAATAAATGAATGAGGGACCGTTAATCTTTCAACAGTAAAAGATTCATTAGATGTTCTTAGAGATACTATTTTATGTGTATATACCCGAGGGATTCTATGAAAAGATGTATGCTATTGAAGTCACTAATGGGGAAAGAGATTGCCTGTAATGCTCTTACGACGTGACTGTGGTCCTTTTGGTTTCATCAAATCCTATAGATATTAACTTCTTTTTTTCTGCTTTTTTTTTGAGAATTCCTTGTATTTGCTATGTGACGACCTCTTTTAACGGGAAAATCGTTTGCCACATCTGAAGAGTTTAATGGTCATTTCCCATTACTTATTCCAAGCTAGGTAGTGTACAGGAAAGGCTTGTTTAAAGTCTCCATTGACCTTTAACAGTAGCAAACACATGGCTCCCCCTGTGGTCGGGTTGAGAGTTGAACCTCAAAGGTTAGTGTAGGAACAGGAGGGGAGGGGATTGGATCAGCAATTCTCCAGGGGCTGCAGGCAGATACCGACCGGTCACTAGTCAGCCTCCTCCAGGGCATGACCTCCGTTATCGTACCCTACAAAGCTCAAACCTCTCTGGTGAAGGACTCTTGTTTTAACCCCTTAGGTAATGCATGATGCCCCCATGTTCATATACCATCTTTTTACCATTATGAACCGGCTGCTCTACTCGTCAGTACTGCATTGGTAGGGTCTGCTTTGTTGAGCAGTTTCACCAGTTTGATATGTATGATTACGGACATGGGCATAATGCAGCCCTTAGATTGTTCATCACCCAACAACAGCTCTCCTCACTATCACAGTTGTGTTGCCAAAAGCAGGAGGACAAACCTCCCTATCTGATGCCAAAATATTCGTATAAACATGAATGTTTTATGTGTGCTGATAGTGTGACTGGGGCAATGTTTAGATTTACTTGGATCTTCTAGGAAATTTCCCCAGGTAAGGTTTGCTGCCATGGCCATCGGTGATTTAGCAAAATATTAACACGGAATTATAGATAAATCTTATATATAACTACACTGCAGAAATGGTGTTTAGGATTTAAACAGGTTGAGGTATAAGCATGCCTAAAGCCTAATCATATAGGTCAGATAGGTGTCTCCTCAACCACATGTTTGGGAATTAAACACTTTTATTCCGACAACATAAACCTTTTGTTCAACATCTTCAGAGTTATAACATATTGAATAGTAGATGTTTAGAATTAAATATGTTCAGATGCTTGGATCTCAAATATATACACTCGTAGCAGTACTACCTTTTATAGACTTTCTTCACACTATCACAATTTATTGTTGTGACAAATTTAGGAGACACTGCACTTGTAAATACCTGCTGATACCCCCAAGAAAAAGATTTCATATCAGAAAGGTTTTGAACCTAAATATGTAGAATCACTTGAGCTAAGCCCATTGCTTATCTAAACATGTTAGGAACTTAATGTGAATAGAAATACTTTGCAGGAATTGGTGTAAAATTGAGGCATGTTTGCCGTGTATTTCTATGCGACTGTGCCATTTGACATTGAAGATTCCCAAAAGAAGAACTACAGTTTATAAGTATATAACCTCCCTCACTTTGCCTTGTAATATCCAAGCTCATCAGGTTTGTGATATACACTTCTGAGGTCTCTAATGCTGCAGAAGCCATATTTCCCAACATGGCCCTTTCCATACTCGATCTACTGTGGCGCCCCTGGCCGTGCTCCCAGTCAGTATTCCCAAGGTAGCACTAAACATTATTTATGCAGCGATAACTAACATTGCCTCTGACATCTGAGAAGAAAAACACTACTCCCCAGTCACTGAGGTCGCGATTTGAAAAGGATTTGGCTGCAACTTTATAGCCCTTAGCTCGGGAGGCCACTATTTGACATTGGCTACCGGCCATGTCCCCTTTTGTGCCATGGTGAGCAGGTCCTGAAATAGGAGAGGCAATGCGTCTTCCCCAACACCCTAGACAATATGGACGTAAACAGATAAATTGCTTGCTTTGTCCAAAGTTTTTTGTTTGGCAAGAGATATTGAATTTGCCTATTGGGGACTATTTTATGATCATTCTACAGGATATCATCTTATACCAGCCCTAAAGATGGGCCTGGTTAGGTCCACAGAGAAGCAAGAACAATAACAAAAGGGAGGCTATTACCCAGCAAATTGTCGTGACTCCTCGTCAACCTGTGTGAAGTGGCTTACACATGTCGCTAGATGGAACACGACGTCGCTATAGCACAAGATCACCAGGAATAGCAATGGTGGTGATCACATGGCCTCACCTCAGATGACGAGGATGGTGATCACTCAGACTCACCAGGGATGGCGACGCGGGTGATCACTCACCTCGCTAGATGAAACACGCACCTCGTCATAGCACATGTTCACCAGGGATGGCGAGGATCGTGATCACTCATCCTCACCAGGGATGGCGACATGAGTGATCACTCATCCTCACCAGGGATGGCGACATGAGTGATCACTCACTTCGCTAGATGAGACGCACACCACGTCATAATACACATTCACCACGGATAGCAAGAATTGTGATCAGTCACTTCGCTAGATAAAACGCGTACCTCGTGATAGCACAGGTTCACCACAGAGGGTGAGGATCTTGATCACCCACACTCACCAGGGATGGCGACACGAGTGATCACTCACCTCGCTAGATGAAACGCGCACCACGTCATAGCGCAGGTTCACCATGGATGGCGAGAGTGGTGATCACTCAGACTCACCAGGGATGGCGACGCTGGTGATCACTCACCTTGTAATGCAGCCCTTAGATTGTTCATCACCCAACAACAGCTCTCCTCACTATCACAGTTGTGTTGCCAAAAGCAGGAGGACAAACCTCCCTATCTGATGCCAAAATATTCGTATAAACATGAATGTTTTATGTGTGCTGATAGTGTGACTGGGGCAATGTTTAGATTTACTTGGATCTTCTAGGAAATTTCCCCAGGTAAGGTTTGCTGCCATGGCCATCGGTGATTTAGCAAAATATTAACACGGAATTATAGATAAATCTTATATATAACTACACTGCAGAAATGGTGTTTAGGATTTAAACAGGTTGAGGTATAAGCATGCCTAAAGCCTAATCATATAGGTCAGATAGGTGTCTCCTCAACCACATGTTTGGGAATTAAACACTTTTATTCCGACAACATAAACCTTTTGTTCAACATCTTCAGAGTTATAACATATTGAATAGTAGATGTTTAGAATTAAATATGTTCAGATGCTTGGATCTCAAATATATACACTCGTAGCAGTACTACCTTTTATAGACTTTCTTCACACTATCACAATTTATTGTTGTGACAAATTTAGGAGACACTGCACTTGTAAATACCTGCTGATACCCCCAAGAAAAAGATTTCATATCAGAAAGGTTTTGAACCTAAATATGTAGAATCACTTGAGCTAAGCCCATTGCTTATCTAAACATGTTAGGAACTTAATGTGAATAGAAATACTTTGCAGGAATTGGTGTAAAATTGAGGCATGTTTGCCGTGTATTTCTATGCGACTGTGCCATTTGACATTGAAGATTCCCAAAAGAAGAACTACAGTTTATAAGTATATAACCTCCCTCACTTTGCCTTGTAATATCCAAGCTCATCAGGTTTGTGATATACACTTCTGAGGTCTCTAATGCTGCAGAAGCCATATTTCCCAACATGGCCCTTTCCATACTCGATCTACTGTGGCGCCCCTGGCCGTGCTCCCAGTCAGTATTCCCAAGGTAGCACTAAACATTATTTATGCAGCGATAACTAACATTGCCTCTGACATCTGAGAAGAAAAACACTACTCCCCAGTCACTGAGGTCGCGATTTGAAAAGGATTTGGCTGCAACTTTATAGCCCTTAGCTCGGGAGGCCACTATTTGACATTGGCTACCGGCCATGTCCCCTTTTGTGCCATGGTGAGCAGGTCCTGAAATAGGAGAGGCAATGCGTCTTCCCCAACACCCTAGACAATATGGACGTAAACAGATAAATTGCTTGCTTTGTCCAAAGTTTTTTGTTTGGCAAGAGATATTGAATTTGCCTATTGGGGACTATTTTATGATCATTCTACAGGATATCATCTTATACCAGCCCTAAAGATGGGCCTGGTTAGGTCCACAGAGAAGCAAGAACAATAACAAAAGGGAGGCTATTACCCAGCAAATTGTCGTGACTCCTCGTCAACCTGTGTGAAGTGGCTTACACATGTCGCTAGATGGAACACGACGTCGCTATAGCACAAGATCACCAGGAATAGCAATGGTGGTGATCACATGGCCTCACCTCAGATGACGAGGATGGTGATCACTCAGACTCACCAGGGATGGCGACGCGGGTGATCACTCACCTCGCTAGATGAAACACGCACCTCGTCATAGCACATGTTCACCAGGGATGGCGAGGATCGTGATCACTCATCCTCACCAGGGATGGCGACATGAGTGATCACTCATCCTCACCAGGGATGGCGACATGAGTGATCACTCACTTCGCTAGATGAGACGCACACCACGTCATAATACACATTCACCACGGATAGCAAGAATTGTGATCAGTCACTTCGCTAGATAAAACGCGTACCTCGTGATAGCACAGGTTCACCACAGAGGGTGAGGATCTTGATCACCCACACTCACCAGGGATGGCGACACGAGTGATCACTCACCTCGCTAGATGAAACGCGCACCACGTCATAGCGCAGGTTCACCATGGATGGCGAGAGTGGTGATCACTCAGACTCACCAGGGATGGCGACGCTGGTGATCACTCACCTTGTTAGATGAAAAGCTCATGATCATCGACATTGGTAATCATGCAGCCTCACATCTGCCAGATCAAAGTATGTTTTGCCAGAGAAGGTATTGCCATATGTATCTTCCCTCTAACCACAGACAAGGTGTTCATGTTGATATTCCCCTATGTATTTTTCCTGTAACCAGAGAAAAGGTGTTTATGGATAGTTGCTTTCATTTTAGAGATAACTCTATCTAAATTCAATTGATATTCTCTCTATATAATCTTGTTTGATTCAACTCTGAAGTATTACATGGAAATCAGTGTGAAACAAAGCACATTTGATAAGTATGGGACTTATACTTCATGCCCACACTTCCTAGATAGGCTACATGTTGAACAGTGGTGCTGTCTCAACAACTTTGGCAATGGTGGTGATAAGTTGCCACTGTGAGTGAGAGTGAGTGACAGATGATGCAATCCTCAGAGAGCATTGACTTGGAGTGACACAAATTCACGTATTGAGTGAGACCAATGTTGGCAATGGTGGTGATAAGTCGCCATTTTGAGAGAAGATTAACAAGGAGTGATACACACTCACGCAGTGAGTGAGAGCCATGTGGCAATGCAGGTGAAAAGTTGCCATTCTGACTGAGAGTTGACAGGCAGTGGCACATACTCACGCAGTGAGTTAGATCCATTTTGGCGATGGTGGTGATAAGTTACCATGCTTTGTGAGGGATGACAAGGGGTGGCACATACTCACGCAGTGAGTGAGATCATGTTGGCAACTGTTGTGATAAATCGCCATGCCATGTGAGACTGACACACAGTGGCGAAAGATGACGCAGTGAGTTATCACTCAGAAAGGAGTCACCATTGATGACCAATCATGGCGACAGATAACGACAATTTGCTGGGTATGTATTTACGACTGTGTCCAAGGGTAGAAATGCCTCGAAGCATCATTCATGTCCTCTAATGATCCATCGGTCTATATATAAGGATAACTGCTGTTGGGGTACCCCCACCTCCCTGGGAGTAGAACAAGAGGAGCGTTTAACAGATGGTAACAGTCTACATAGAAAGGTTAATTAGTCCCCAAAGCCCAATGCTAATTAGCGTTTGCTGATCTTGTACAGCAAGAGGAGGATGGCATCACCCAAAGGGAAATGACATTTTTACTGTACAAATACATAATGTTTGCATGCTTAAACTTACAGTCCGCCATAATTTATTTTGAGAGAGCTCTGCTTTTATATCCATATGAAGAGTTCAAGCCAGATGTATGCTTGGATACTCCAGATTGGAATTGCATTCCTCTCTGTATAGGAGGTAATAGGAAATTTAAAAAAAAAAACGGGTCTGAGTGGCACTGTCACAGAGAAGCGGTGAATTATACTTTTAAATTTCTAAGAACTGAATGTTCCACAATCCAGAGGACACATATAAGGGCAGGAAACCATGCATCGCCATTAGCAATTATGTGCTGCTGAAACAAAACAAAATGTCACCTGTTAAAGCTCTGATTCCATATCTGCCGTCCCACCCGTAAGCAAGGTCTCCCGTAAGGAGTCAATCCGTAGCATTCCAGCCCAAAGCATAGGAAACCTGTGTCTTTCCATATACTTTTCCCTACTTTACGTTTTTTTGGTTTCCACTGTAGGTCCGTAACGCTTGATCCGTATACTTTTTCCGTAAAACATAAGAGGCAGACATGTCTTTCTACTGATTTATTATTGTAATAATTTTTTTTTTATCAAGTCACATGCCTGTGTCATGTGACCACTGTAAAAAAGGCACCTGTTTTGGTAGAGGCAAGACTTGAGTACCATGTCTAAAAGACGTTTCATAGACCTAGAGCAGGAAGCTGCCATGTCAAGGGTTAAAGTAATATCCCTGGCAGTCACCGTAGCTATGCTGGATGATGAGGACGATGACATCATTGTCCTTGGAAGCGTGAAGAGACAACATACATATGCTTTCTGGATGTCCCCTTGCCTCAGAGCTAGGACAGATCCCGACCAGTGCGATACATTGGCCAAATTGGAAGCAGATTTCTTGGGAGTAAGGAGCTTTATATACTAACAAGATGACTGTAATAGATAATAAATAAATAAGAAACCTTTCATGTCTTGTCCTTTCCCGTATGCCAGCTCTACCTTTTTATTTCACTGTATGTAGACCTGTACGTACCTGTACCCCCTCCTTTTTATTTTATTATAAGGCGCACCCTAGAGACAGGACCATTCTCTTACTTTTGTCACAATACCCTGTCCTTTTTCCTCAGTCTGGGTGTTATTGTAAGACATGTGTGTGTACTTTCTTGTAATTATATTTTTTATTTTCAGCTCGGATGTCAAGGGGAGTACAAGAAGACTACACAAATGCCACCAGGGCTATACAAAGAACTCCTGAACCTGGTCAGGCCATTGGTAACCCGTAAGGACACGTACTGGAGGCATTGTATAACAGCAGAGGAGAGACTTAGCATAACCATACGTTATTTGACCAGAGGTGAGTAGTCTACACAGTATCAATGAAAAGAATTTGACTTTCAAGTGGTAGATTTTTTCTTATTATTAAAACTACACTTTAAATTACAAGTCTCTTTTCATGTCTTCTTCTTGTTGTACTTTTCATTATATCCCCCTAACCTTCCCTTGTGGGAAAGACATATGCTTGAAATAAACTTGCTCTGTTTCAGGCGACAGCGTGACAACCTTACACCAAGGCTACCTGGTGGGTGAGAGTACTGTGCTTCCCTTAGTCTGTGACACATGCAAGGCGATCTACCAAGCCCTACATGAAAAGTACATGAAGGTATGTTTTCCTTGCCTTCCTACTATAGACCTAGCCCTCCCATATACGTGCAGCTTCCTGAACCCGTACAGATGTCTGGCTCTAGGTGACTTAATAATAAAGTGGAATCTATCTGTTCTATTTTTGGATGCAGGACTGTTAATTGTTTTCGTGATCCAATATTTCAGTTCAGTCAAGGATATAATAAATTTTTCCCTTTTCTTGACATTGTCAGACCCCATCTACTGAACAGGAATGGAAGGACATAGCCAAACTCTTCCATGATTGTTGGGACCTTCCACACATACTGGGTGGTCTAGATGGGAAGCATGTGAGGATCAAAAACCACCTAGGTCTGGAAGTTTGTACTACAACTATAAACATTTCTTTAGTATCGTGCTCTTTGCCCTGGTCGACGGGGACTATCGCTTCAGATACGCGGATGTGGGGGCAGAGGGGTGCTCGTCTGACTCCACCCTGTGGAAATATTCTACTTTCAAGGAGGACCTCGAGAGAGAGGACAACCCCTTAAGTGTACCAGGTCCTGAGCCATTCCCAGGGTCTGAAGGTGACCTGGCCTTCTTCTTCGTGGGGATGATGCCTTTTTGAGTTGGCAGAAAATTTAATGAAACCATACCCACAACAGAACCTCACGTTGAAACAAAGGATACATAACTACAGGGTCTTTAGGTGCAGGCGCATAGTGGAAAATACCTTTGGCATATTGGCTATGCGATCCAGGATACTTCGTAGAGAGATAGAGATGCACCCTGACTATGCAGCCATGATAGTTCTCACATGTTGTGTCTTACATAACTTCCTATGTGAACGTGCTGCAGCTGCTTACATTCCACGGAAGGTGACAGACTGGGAGGACAAAGATTACAACCAACACAAGGGCATCTGGCATGGAAAACCAGCTCTACCAGGGAGAGAGGCTTCCAAAGCCAAGAATGTCAAGCAGGGCGTAAAGGAGCTACGGGAGAAGCTGGGCTACTGGTGTCTCACCCTGGAGGGCGAGCTACCCTACCAATACAAGGTAGTCCTGGGAGAAGAGTTTTTCTTTGCTCATTGACTTTCTGTGGCACTTACATAAAGGGGACATGTGTATGTTAAGACCTGTCTAATTCAATCCTCAAGGACACATATTAGGAGAAAACAGAACTTTTATTACTATTGCAGTAAACAGAACAACTGCACAGTATACATCATTGGACTAGAATAAAAAAGATACCTTTGATTCATGTTGTATCCTGAGAAAAGTAAACAGTGTAACCATCAAGCTAGATGTGGGAGTTACCCTGTTCCTGTAAGTGCCTATGTCCACCCATATGTCTCTTCAACATTGAAAGCATGGCAAACTATCTTCCATCAACTATATAACAAACTGAAGGACACTTGTGCTCCCATGTGTAACATGTGTTCTTTTGATGTGATATATATAGAAAAGAAAATTCATAGCATGTCCCTTTGACATATACTAGCACAAACCAAAAAAATATACCTTTGGTCTTTTACTTTCAACAGGCTTACGAGTATGTTCATGTCAACTTTTTTAAAAATCAATCTTTGCCTCTCATGGAACTGAAAAGAAATGATCTCCCATAAATACTAGAGTTGTATCACAAATAAAAGTAATCTTGTGAAAGCACCTGATCACAATGAACATATCATTCTTTGTTCATTTATACATGAAACATACATGAATACTGTTACATAATCATCACCATAAAAAGAATTTTTTTAGCTTGTCACTGCTTGGAGGAAACTTTAAAGCATCAACATCAAGTCAACATCTTATCATAGAGTCAGGCTGAGCAAACACTTTCAAACCTGTGAATAAAAGGATTATATAGTGTCCCAAAGTTTTAAAAGTCTACATGTCTCTGTCTTGAATAAAATAGTGATATACCATAACTTTATTGATTGTACGGATAAAGTCAATCATCTAATCCTCCAGTTTTGGCTTTGAACAGAGCCAAGACCATGTGCTGTTTGAACTTAGCCTTTACGTCATCCATCATGCTTCTCATCTCACTCAAAATGTAGTCTGCCCATATCTGATCCTGCGGGTTCTTCTGAGTGGGAATGGGAACAGAAGACCCTGCTTTCATGTTCTGTCCTATTTGTCGGATACTCTGGGATAGGGTTTTCATAGTGTCAGATTTCTCCTCCATTAATTTCAGTACTGGATCTTCCTTCTTCCTTCTCTTGGCGTCTTCCTGCTCCTTATGGTATGCCGACCCTTGCTGCTCGTACCAAGCACTTTCGTTCACCTTTGCAGAATAGACAGGTTTCTCAGTAGAGGTAGAAGGATAAGGCAAAGCATTATATCTGTCCTTAGCCATGGCTTTCTTAGGGGGTGGCAGAGGTTTTTGGGCAGGTTCAGTAGACGTCAATAGAATGGGACTATTATTTTTTGTCATCAAAGCAAACCTTTCTGCTGCAGAATTGCCTTTACTGCTCCCTTTTTCCTCTACATGCTGTGCATCTTCTGACCCTTTTGTGACTTCCTTTGATTTATCCTTTGACTTATGGGAAGGGGTCTTACGTTGGGGTTGTTTATAACTTTTTACTGGTGTCTTAGATTTACCCGACTTTACAGGAGTTTGAACCTTTACTGGGGTCTTAGCCTTGACTGGGTCTTAGGTTTGACTGGGGCCTCAGTGCAACTGGACAAGGGAGTTTCAGAAATATCTGAGGAAATGTGGGTCACTTTGGTATTAAGACTAGCATCAGAGGCCTTACTGAAAGAGTTGACTGATCCCCTTGCTTGTCTCACTGTCTTCATTCTCCAGATACAGAGAGCGCCTCACTGAAGCTTCTAACCCACTTGCATCATGGAGCCTGTTGTTACATGAGAAATGTCTAGTGTTCATCACAAAACCTTCATCCAATCCGTCAGACAACTCGTCCTCCTCTACTTCATCCTGTATTGGGTGTGTAGGTCTGATAGGAGTCAGGGAGGTGTCCAGCTGAGACGATCATGATCATGTACATACCATGATTACCAGGCAGAAGCAAGGAGAAACATTACTTTTTTACATGTACGGTTTCCGTAGTTACACACATTACAGGAAAAGTCTAAAAAGGTATCAACATGGCAACCCAACAATTTTTTTATTATAGTACAAGCAGTAATTAGAAAAAAAAATTTCATTACCTTTGGAGTTGACTTGGCAAAGGTGGATTCCACTCTCTCCTGACTGGGAGGCGGACTCCGCCCGTGGCAAGATTTAAGGGAGTCAGAGACCTTTATATGATCCCTTAGGAATGAACACAGCCTTAAAATCTCTCTTTGTCGTTCTGTCTCTCTGGTTCAAATCCACTTTTTGCCTCTCTGTGCATCCGCTGATAATGGTTCTGCAAACTGTTTATCCAAGTCTCCACCACATCAGCTTAAAAAAAAAGAAATAAATAATCAATTGTATTTATAATCTAATTATGTGCAGGTATAGAAAACTACAGTGAGGAAAATATAGTCTTTGTGCTGCTTTATCAAGAACAGATTTATATTTTTCTGTTGGCTAGCCATTAACACCAATTCTTTTAAGAATTTTAATTTCTTCAGTGAAAGAGCATGCCTTTTCTCTGATAGATACTCAAGTGGTATCTCTAGGACAGTAGTGAATCGTCTGCAGGAGGTGTTACGGTCCTCAGTGCATTTATATTTCTGCTAATGAAAGTGGTACAAGTGAGGAGTCTCCTCCCAGAGTTTACATAGTACTTAGTTGGATCCTCTCTGAACCAGTCGTTGACGGTTTTGTAGGGTCGTCGTAGTATCACTTGTCCTGGATCACCATTCTCTGCTTGGGGGTCCTTTGGCTCAAGTCCAGGGGGTCAACCTCTTCGAGTTCTGAGTCCTCATCGTCTTCAGATACACCTTGTCTCTTTGTATAGTCTATTCTGCCTTCCATTTCAGGTTGTACATCATCTGGCTCCTCTACTTTTTTGTTGACATCATCCTTGCTAGAGCCTGAATGGTGTCGTGCATGACTTCCCATCTTGGCTAACTTTTTCTGCCCTTTTTTAAACTCCTCCATGAAAACCTTTCCTTGGCATATGACTTAACCAAAATGTCTTTAATGCGACCCCTCAGTCCCTGGCTTTCCCCTTGGCCATTAGAGTCCTCTTTAGTGGTTGCATAGGTGTTTTCACTTTTACTGCTCCCAGAATTACCCCGGCGGATTCCCAAAGTACCAACCCTTGGTATACGGGGCGGTGAGAGTAGCGTCCTCGTCGGCGACTGACTTTTCAACATGCATTTTTTAACCCGTCAATAGAGACTGACTTTCTTCAGACTGTTCCTCATTGTCCTGATTATCTACAGGTTCTTCTAAGACTCTGCATTTGATCTTCTGCCGCTTCAGAGCTGGACCTTTGGCTTGTTTTGATGTAGTCTTGGCCAAGCGAGAAGCATGAGTCACCATTTTGGTTGTTGTTTTGTATGGACAAAGTAATGGTCACATGACCCGTAGTGCCGTCCGCCACCTACCCACAGACGAATGAACTAAAGGTTACAGTAAGAGACACCAGATGGCCTATGCGTCATTTCTACGGTCCCCTATGTTTCCCGCTTAGAAATCTGCACAGAAGAAAATAAAAAAAATTAAATACATGTATTCTGAATTATGGGAAAAGTAGACTGGATGTATAGGCAGTATACGGAAAAAAGGAATAAAAAACTCTTCCACCTTGGCCCGTATACTTAAATTGAAGCCGATTTGTGCTAAAGTAACCCGTAAACCCTTACGGCTTACGGATCATAATCACTTCCACATAGCCAAAAAAGTGCAAAAGTATACGGAAATGCACTGAAAACCTTACGGAACGGACCCTTCGGCAGATATGGAATCGCCGCTTAAGTAGAGGTACAGAGGTAGGATGATCCAGCAGTTTTCTATGCAGTCACAAGCAGACGTCATTGATGGTGGCCACTGGAGTGGCGGGGACAGCAGATACTTTATTTACAGCGTCTCCATTTCAGCCAAGTTCGGCTCGAGCGGCTGGCGTCTTGGTGTCTCTGTAAGCCTGTGACCCCTACTCCTTGTGCTGCCACGTGAAAGGAAACCACTGCCTTATTGCGTCCCTACGTGCCAACCTGCATGATTTGTGATGATTACATTTCTATACAACATACCCACACTTCTTTACATGTACCGAACCCCACTGAAGCCTTATACAACATGAAGTCAAAACCCTTTTATCCCCAGTCTAAGATATACAGTTAAAAATGTTTTAGGGTAGGCGTTGTGATTAGGGCCTGGTTGTGAATGGTACATAAAATCTGTCCGCTTTTGCAGAGTTTATGGACCTGACCTTCCCTTGGAAAAGAGCAGACGAAAGTTCTGAACTTCCTCAAAATGAGCACCCGTAACCGTCACGCGAACAATAACTTCTATAATAAAAGCACATTACAAAACATTAATAAAGACATTTATAAGGTTGCGTGTCTGTTATGTTCAACTGATGAGCATGAATTTGACCTTCATTTCCCCTAAACATGGCTGTCGACCTGAGCCATGGAGACCAAATACGGCATTGTTCTCCCAAAGGTAACTCCATGAAAAATAGGCAGTGCATCTCGTTGTAGATAAATGGGTTGATAATGTGTAGTTGTGCCATCCTTCATGTCCTCATGGGTCCATTAGGTAAATTCGTGATGGCTAACTCATTGTGTGGAGTGGCAACGGCTGGGTAGACGCTGCTTTCTTGAGTATCACATTAGTTAAATTGTCCTCTGCTCACTTGGACAGCCTCCTTAACTGAGGCCGAGGCCCAGCGCCTGACATCTCCGACTGGTCCATGTCTGAACTGGCCAATTCCCTTCTCAATCCTGTCTACACTCACTAATCCCCTACATTAGGGGTGCTATCAAGGGTAAGGTTTTTTTTCAGGAAGGTTTTATTGAAGAGTGTTTTCCTATGGCTTAGGTCATGCCACATCATCTCATTTGCTGTTGAGTGAAAGGGTGCTGCATTTTGTAAAGGTTTTGCTAAGAACACCATCATCAATAACATCACAGGGTTACAAACCCCTGTAAATCCTCAACCATTAGCGAGGCACTTCAGGGTGTCTTCTGGGGATTAGATGGTTATAGCAGGGATCGAGTGGTGCCCGGCTCATGCAATGATTTATGAAATAATCCTTATAAGTATGAGTCAGGACGACGTCTCTATTTGCCACCAATATCCCTCCTCGTGTAGGTCCATAACCTTGATTGGCTCAATGATATAAGGGGACTCTGTATGAGAGCAGCTCAATGAGCAACTCAATGCCCAGGGGCCTTGTTAGTAGAGGTGACGGCCCAGTTTACAACACACTCCGCTAAAGGGCCATTGCCATTCATCATAACCCTGTCTGGGGCTGCTTATCTGGAGGATGACTGAAATTGAGGGGTTTCTACCTCCTCCTATCGATCATACTTGTGCCATGTTTTAGAGACAAGGGAATGGTAGAGAGAAAAAATGCCCATGCATGGAGGGTGGATGATGGCCCAGGGTCAACAAGAGCTGGATCAAACAGCAATGGGAGTTGAACCAGGATGATTAACCACCTTACCCTTGTATTGAGGGAAAATAAAATGGTCTGGTATTGACCAACAAGGGCGTATGGTACTTCAGATTACGACAGTATGGTGATTAATGAGTGGGTATCGTATTGATAAAACACAGAAAGGCATGGAGACAAATGAGCAAGGTTTCAACCTCTCCTGCATAGGGCTTGAAGCACGATATGAGAAAGGCGACCCCTCAGAAACCGTTATTTGTAAGTCAACTTCGCATCATTCTAACTGAGCAATCTCTTTTGACAGTTAATGTAAAAAGGCTGTTTGGCTTTTTTTCATGTTCCTAATGCTAAGTATAGTGCCCTTAAATAAGAAATGACGTCAGTGACGCCTAAGAAATCATTGGAATCTGTCCATATTTTCTGAGTAGGTGCAGTAGGCCGTTAGTAAGATCAAAGCCTGATTCCTCCCAAGGCATCACTGTGGCTTAATAAGGCTGATGTCATCACCACTTTCCTAAAATGCTTCATTTTGAGAGTGTCCTTAAATTTATGAACCATATATAGATTAATACTTCTACTGAGTCCTGTTGTAGACATATAATTATCAACTACACGTATTTCAAAGAAGGCTTCTTTTTTAAGTGAACATGGGAATTATTAGGGCCATGGATCTCCCTCCTTTCCTGAAAATCTGCATGACTTAGTTCCTAGATTAATATACAAATGATAAAGAATAGACCACTGAGTAGTTTAAAACAATGATGCAGGATTTTAAAGTGTTTTTTTAGGCAAATAAAAATTTGAAACATGTGCATATGCCCTTAACCTGGCTTTGGCGCATTGCCTTCCCTCCACCAGGATCTGAGGGGAAATATCCCATATGGTACAGTATTTTGCTTAGTCTGACCGTACACGGCGGGCTAAGGTTTAAGTGAATGATGGAAAATACAAAGTAAAGACTGACGAGTATGTACGGGAGTTGGGGATGGGAAAACGTAAGGAAGAGGGCCTTTGGGAGATGGCAAGGGGTTGGTTTATGATATAGGAGAGTGTTAAGTGGACGCCCGGCCGCTGCCCAGCCCTGACGGCCACGGACCGAACCACCTGATGAGCCTTCTATGCTGCCCTCATCCGACCATGAATCACCCTGGTACTCATCTGCCGCCCTCCTGGAGGAGCAATGGAGGAGCAACTCAGCTATAGACTCTAGATTGTGGATCAGCTCCGCATCGGAACTGCTCCATATAAGAGCCTGGAAGTGAGGGTGACTGTTCTATCGACTGACGGGTGAAAACTGTATCCTATTAGATGCTTTGATAAAATGGGCATGATCATTATGTATCAAATCGTAGCAAGAATGTTTAGAAAGGCTGAATTGCTTGCAATTGGCTAGCATGGGCATTGAGGCCTTAAGGATGAAGGAAGTATTTGAAGTGTGATGAGGGAATCTAACCTCTCTGACAAAGCGTTAAAATCAGTGAGTCTGTACTTTAATATCCATTTACAGAATCTGTATTCCATCCTAATGGCAACTACTTCATGTGCTAACCAACCAGTGTTGAAGTAAAACATCTTGATTGTGTACTTTAGTTCACAATTACCATTATCCAAATTGCCAACGATGGCACGTGAACCCGATAGCTCTGAGCTAATTAATACAAAAGGCAGCACAGGGAAACATTAACCTGAGAACCATTAATTAACATGACTCCTTAATAGAAGGATTGGTTTTTGAGACGCTGACAAATAATGAATTTTGTCCTAGGACACAGACTCATTTTCACCAATACAGGTTCTATTTTAAGCTGGTTTCACTTTTCCTCATTCCGCTGCTACCTCCCCTTTTTGGCCTCAGGTCGCACTGGTATGGTTTCAAAGACTCCCCCATGCCTTCCTTAATGTTTTAAGAAGGACTCCTCTTGCTTCTGCCCCCTCCTTTCCCTTCTGACATCGCCAGCAAAGACAATACAGTCACCCAGGAGGACTTAGTGCCTGGAGGAGATGATCAGACACCCAACACCCTGCCTGCTTAAGGGGCACCTCTCACTGGACGGCAGGCACAGGAGGACTGTTTCATTCCCAGTTGTTTGCTTCACATACATGGACAGGCGGGGGGTCTAAACAGTAACGTCTGGGGCGGTGCTTAAACCACGGGAAGGCGCCCGACTGATGCATCTAGAGCAATCACAGTCCACGTGTGTGCACTGCAAAACGACTCCATTCTGCGTCTATGTATGTTCAGAAGAGTGGGAAAGTGCCCGCGTGAACACCCCATTTCCATGTCCTACTAGCACCGCCTGCGCCGATAAGCAACCCTCTATAATAGGCTGTCCTCGATGGTAGGGCATTTAACCATGCATTCCTAACTGTAGAGACCATACTAGGTGCAGAATTGACTTCGATTTTCCATTAGGACTTTGTAGCTGTGGCATACAACGAGTTTTCCCCCTTAATGTTCTTTCCGCCGACGGGGCGGCCATGCATGAAAACTGCTGCAAGAATGCCCTGAGGCACAGAAAAGAGGTGTCATGTTTTGATACTCATTTTATTACAGATTTATCTATGCCCTTGGGGAAGTCTACATATGAGGCAAAGCATATATAACTTTTGAGTGATATAACTTCAGTACAAGGTTTTTACTTGCTAGTTCTACCATACCCTATACATCATATATGATAAAAGCCTGGTTCTCCTTATATTTACAGACCTCTTGTTTCACCAGGCATGCTGTGGTCTTCTGTAAACTCTGAGATGGGTCATTCCGGTCATATGACAGGCAGCCCGTTGACATGTGTGCCTGGAGTGTTCCCTGAACCAACAATGGAAGGCCATGAGCAGTCTTGAGTACAAGGGGTTTCCACACGAGGAGCTCACGCCACAAACAGATCATAATGTGAAGAGCATCTCTTATCTGGAGCAGCTCATAACACTAGCATCTCCACCGCCATGAGCACCTAGCACCTGGAAACAATCACACATTTAGCCATCAAAGACCCTAGTTTCACCTAATGCTCCACATACAATTTATACATGTATTATATTCCCAAGCTGGATTTCAATGTCAGAACCTTAAATCTTTGTGACGCTAGTTATGATGCTAGTTCTCTAAATGTAATGACCTGCTTCTTGGTAGTAAGAGAGTTATCTACAGCAGTAGCACTTCTAGCACGGATTCCTCTCATCAAAACGTCATAGCACGAGAAATTTCACTCTGAAATGATCATTGCCATACATTCAACTCCCCCCTGACATATGTAGGGCTCTTTCAAATTCTATCTGCAGAATGGCAACATTCAATTCAGCATAACACGCACCTTCAATCTAGGATACTGTGCTCCTTCTATGCTTTTAGGGTCGTTGGCCTAAAACACTAATGTTGCCTACAGGTGGCCTGAAAGTAGCAGCCTTGCGACAATAACTAATGCTAGCTACACACTGGGTGCCATGTTTGGAAAAAGTAGCACTTAATAGTTTGATGCAGGGAAATGTGATGTGGTGCCCTAGGAAAAACATGGGAAAACTGAGTGCACAAATATCCTGACGTCCCGGTGTGTTGAACGTCCCAGTGGCCATACATTGAGCTGGAGAAAACGGAGGTCAGACTCTGGAGAAGGATACTTTGAACTATTTTTGCATGGAAACTGGTCCTAGGGCGCTGCACGTTAAATCACTCACCCCACCTGGTGCCCTGAGGCACCTGGAGGAGCCAAACCAGGACCTTGGACGAAAACTCCTGCTGTGTGAAGTCGTCGCTACCATTGTGTGCTCATGGTAATAGATGGCTATCCTTGGTCTGATGTCCTGTCCTCCTGTGGGGGGGGGGGGTAGAGATGGGGTTATATACCCCAGGCTCCAGTCAACCACCACCATCAGAAGATGCCGCTTCCATTGTAGCATGATTGGACTATAGTAACTGACATCTTTTGAAGTTTATGATGCATTTTCCACTTCCATGCCTTCTCCTGGCCCTCAAGTTTCTCGATAGTGCTAGAGATATCCCTATGCCGTTTTATTGATAAGGGAGAATGTGATGAATGTGGTGAGAGTAGTGTCCTGTTTCTATTGCCATCCTTTCTCACTGTAAACTGGTAAAGGAAGAATTTTTACACTGAGGGGCGCTGTGTGGTATACAAATAGTTCACTGGACAGTTATAGGGCGGAATGCGCCGTATATATACATTGTAGTTCAGGATTAATAGCTCAATTGCACCTATGAGGTTCAGATAAAGGCCTTAACTCACTTTGTACAGGCCTTGATTGGTAACGCATTTATAAGTTATCTTATTTAAAGCTCTAAGTAAGAGTCTGGGTGGTACCTAGACTGCACAAAACATGTCAAAATGTTATCAGGTATGTATTAGGCTTTAAGCATTGCCTGTTGAGGGAACTATCTGCCTGAGGCAATGGTCCGAGAGAAGTATTGGCGGTATTCACTGTGACAGTGGACAGACTCGGGCATGTCCTTCTCCTGCTGTAGCCTCATTCGTCTTAATCCCTGCTGTCATTGGGATGCTGTCAAACTCAGTTTGATTTAGGATGGTATACAATAAATTCTTTCACATTGTCTATAAAAGCAAGTTCCTTTGCCAGGGTAAATGATAGCTTGACATTCAAAATTATTTTTGTAATTGATAGATCCAAACAGGGAACACCGATAATATAGGTGTATTAACAAAAGACAATCTTAAGGAGAACTGGGTTTAAAAAGGTCATGCTTGCCATGCAGGATTAGAAGGACATGGTCCCCATGCTACTTTATTCACATTCATCGCTTTAGGTGTCAGAGAGTATCAATGGAAACAGGAAATTAGGCTGCTCCAACAGGATCCTCCATTGGTTCATTTGATGAAGGCTACACTTCTGGGTTTCCTTTCCTTAGTAACCATCAGCTGTCCAAAGGTCAAAGAAGCATTCCATTTAACTACCAGTCTAGGTCAGTCAAAGAAACATTGGAGAGGTCCCTCTGGTGTGGGTGGATTTAACAAGTCTAAACGCGTCTAAGATCTTTTTGAAAAACAGAAATGACACCGGTCTAATGCAGTCAGCCTTAATGGCATCCCCTTTGTGTTCTGCTAATGAAACCCGATTCACAGTAGATAATGAGAAATAAACAGCAGAAGAAATCCAGAATGTGGCTGGGCGGTTTGGTGTAACATGAGTCATAGTGGATGAGTAAGATTTGGCTTCACGCTTTTGGCTTTGGTCGCCATCAAAGAAGAACTGGTCCATAGAGTCATATAGTAAGTGGTAGATCTTTGTGCCAACCTCTTTTGTCCTAAAGTCACCAAACAAAGTTAAAGAAAGGTTGATGGATGAACTTCAAACGATGTCCTTTAAATGATAGTTGATGTAATTGGTGGCCTAATTTTTTTCATCAGTAACTGTTGGTTACTAATAGGAGGTTACTGATATGGTCTTTGTTACTAACATGCTCTTTGTGTGGCATTTTGTAATCTTAATGGTGAAACTTTCTTCACCTTTCATTGGAAAATGATTCAGACCTGCTGTAGTAGAGCTCTCCTAGCACAATTGAAACCAATATGGAAGACTTTACACTGACCCTGGCCATTTGAGCGTTAAAATTGTCCATATATAGGCCTATTGATGTTTGAGTTTCTTTTCATGAACCCATGCATACACATTGTGTGCTTGCTGTTGGATGTCTTCTTAGCCTTTCAGGAAAGAGAGATACATGACCATGTCTTCACCTATTGCAATGAACAAAACAAGAAAGCGTTCAAAGATTAAAACATTAGACTTTGAGCGTATGTCTTGGAGAGACAGAAAGAAAACGAGGGAAGGGTAAAGAGCCTATGCTAGTTCTTTCCCTCATGTATACAACGGGCCCAGTCCTATGTCCCCCATTGGTCCCTTGCTGATCAGTGTCACACACTATTGTTACCCCCATGACCTCCTCATGACCTTCCCATGACCTTCCCATAGTCCCAGTCCCATCCATCCATCCATGTCTACCTCCCACCCCATGTCACACTTCCTGGTCACACACTTCACATCCTTCCATCTGCCAGGTGTTTATGGGAAAGATTAGAAGGACTGAGCTTTCCCACGGTGCTATTTCTCTTAAAGGGACTGCTGATATTTGTGATTGATGTGTGACCCTGCTACAGTATGTGTCTGTATGGGGCCTAATGCTTTGCTTATGAGAGATAGAGCATATGCTGTGTAATGGAATAGGTTTTTGGTGGTGCATGTAATCTGCTAGAGGCCAAAATGGCAAATGAAACTTGGTAATCATAAGAAACTCGGTTCAGGGCTAGTAGATAGGAGGTCAGAAAGATGGTGTCAAAGGCCCTTCCCTCGTTTAATGACTTAGTAGTAACATCCTTTCCAGACATTTTCGTATAGGTAAGACCTCTTATACTCTCTCAATACTCCAATCAACAATCATTCATTCTACACAACGAACCGTTATTGATTTGCAAAATGTAATTGTATATTGTTTTATAAACGCAAGGGCTTTGGCCTTGAGATATCATTTGATCAGGTTAATAGTTGATAAATTGTAAACATAAAAAGACAATGGTGACACGTGAGACACTGTTGTAGCAGGCCAAGGTTATTTCTGTGCAGGGCAACTCCATACGAGAAATGTCATCTTCATGCTAGTAGATAGTAATAATTCCCTCTTAGGACCTGGGGGTCGTTGCACAAACAGCGTGCCTTCGTTCTGCTTTTCTCTCTCGTTAGTACGACATTCACAAAGAGACTTATTTCTGACCGTTGCACAATATGTTCTGCCTTTTCACAACGAGAGTCGTTGTGACAGCGAGACAAAAAAAACAGGACTCGCTGTGCTTTCCTCGCTGCTGCAGCGAGACTCTAGCAGAGCGAGAAAAAACGACAGGGCACCCGCGTATTTTGACCCAGTTAGGCAGAACGTCACTTCCGGTGCCCGCGCTGATGTCAACAAGAGGCCGGCTTCGATCAACGAAACACAGGGATATATCATGTCTCACTACGCTTCAGAAGTAAGTTTTCTTTTAAAATAGTGTTCTATAAGGTAGATCTTGTTCAGAAGAAGACAATGACATGCTGTTCTTAGACTGTTATTCCTTTTCCGTCGTTCTGTTAGCTTTCTTTCTATGCCGGGTCGGGCGATAATAGGGTAATTTGGTTCGTTCTAACGTCTTTTGAGCGTGTCTCTCTCTCTGTCTTGTTATTTCTTTTCATTTTCTTTTTTTTTCTCCCTCTCTTCAAATTTTACTGCAAAGAAGAGAAAAAATCGAGTTATTCAGACATTCTTAGATTCATTTTTTCATAATTAACAGTACCTGAAAAAAAGTCCCCCTCTCCTCCCCCCTAATTTTCTTTTTTCCTGAAAATAAATATTCTTTATTTTCTTTTTTCAGTACGACCGTTGTTATGCTTTGTCTTCAAGCGACGAAGACGATGAGGAAGAGGAGTACGATCTTGCGACCCAAGCGGGCAGCAGGTCGTTCGAGTTACCAGAAATTTTGAAAACTAACACCCTAACAGAAGGATCAGACGAGGAGGAAGAAGCACTAGAGCAAGGAGAGGAAGAAGAGGAATACATTTTAGAGGATTCTAGTGAACTCTCAGAGGAAGATAGCCCTGTTCGAAAGGGTAAGGTGAAAAAGGCTAAGGCAAAACAACCTAAGGCGGGTCCCTCCAGCAGGCCTGAAACGAACTTAACTTCCCGGGGGACAGAGAGGGCCAGAGACGTATACTGGACTGAAGCTGAGCATAGAGCGCTCTTCTTTGCCCTCCTCAATCAGAAGCCGTATATCAAGGCTAGGGGGAAGAATGGAGCACAGCTGAGGAGAGAAGGTTGGGACACAGTTCTAGGTGAGTTTTTTTTTATTAAGTTTGACATTATGACAGAAAAAAATCTTTATCTTTTCTCTTATCCTCAAAGTTAAACAGAACTAAGTGCCTTCTGTGTGTTTTTCATGAAGAGAGCTGTTCTTTTTCTCAGATATTCTATGTCTCCTTTGATCTCTTGCAGCCACAGTCAACAGCATCAAGAATGCGAACCGGGAGTTAGACAAAATGCAGCATCACGTGAATGATTATTTCTCTAAGCTTAAGGCAAAGGTGAGCGAACAAAAAATATATTATACTCTTCATAGTGATTTGCTACACCTTTCAAAATATAAGTTAGTGTAACTTAAATGGATGTCTTATTTCTTCTGTATCTTTCTGACCTCCTTCCCCTTTATTTTTCATTTTCTTGTCCTCATTATTTTCTCATGCTTTTCAGAACGAGGAATATCTATACCTGATAGAGAAAGGAAAACCATGTGAAGGATGCTCCTTGACCGACATGATGTTGTTGAAGTATAAGGGAGTCGAGAGAATTGCCGGTAAGACAGAAAGAAATTTCTTTTAAGAATGAAACTAGGCCCTATCTTTAACTTATTGTGAGCGTCCTGAATTTTACTTTTATTGATTATTGTGTTTTCAGCACAGGCATTTTTTTTCCTTTGAATAAATAAATGTTTTCAAGAAACATGCATCAATATTATGATGGGTCTACGCTTTCCCAAAATTCATAGTAAAACACAGCAGACCTAACATTGTTTGTTCTTTTGACCTATTTTCTTCTTCTTTCTCTCCTCGATAGCGATACCTCACGTTGTTCTGTTCTTGACAATGTGTATATTCTTGGACCACAATTTCCCTTGAACAATAGAATTTTTTTTTTTTTTCAGGGCAAGGAGGGGAAATAGTCTACTACACGGATCCCGTGGAAGAGGAAAAGAAACGAAGGCAACAGGCCAAGAAGTCCCCTGCTGTGCAGTCTAGAGTTAAAGCTAAAGGTGCTGCTCCGTCTCCCCTTAAAGTTTTGGTTGTGCCTTCAGAGAAGGAGCTGTTGGCACAGTTTCAGTGTCCCATGCCTAAGAAAGGGAAAGGACCTGTGTCTCCGGCAGTCAAGGTGCCTTTCAAGAAACCGGGTAAGGCTGCAGCAGCAGCAGGTGGGGCCAAGGTCACTGGCACACCGAAAGCGACAAAGGCCAAAGTTGCTGCAAATACAAAGGAAGCGAAGGCTAAACCTTCTCCTTCTCCCTCTCGAAGAGGTACCGCTAAGGCTCCTTTCAAGAAACCAGGTGTTCGGGCAGTCAGGAACGCTGCTGCCTTTGACGTTGATTTGACAGGAGACGACAGATCTGATGACATGCAAGTAGACGTTGTGTCAACAGACACCGACATAGTGGACTTGACCGGTATTCAACAGGAAGTCCCCCTCACTTCTACTCCAAAGTCGGAAGTCAAAAAGGAAGTACGGCGTAGTCCACGGATTCTTGAGAAGAAAAACTCTGGGGGCAGAGGAAAGAAATTAGACTTTGAATCAAAAACCACAGATGCCTCGAGTAAAGAAGAAGAAATAGCAAATCAGGTTAAGAACCAGGAAATCAGATTAGCCAATATCGAGTCTTTTATGACCACTATGGAAGTACACAGACGGGACAACGTGGATAACATGATGTCCTTCCTGAGTCGATGCACAGAGGTGCATGAGAGGCTAGGAACAGTGCTTGAGAGGATAGTGTCAGACAGGGAGTCCATCGTGAAAACGCAGGAAACTACCAGCCGTCACTTGCAGTCTATCATTGACACTCAGGCAACTTGCAGCCGTAATGTGGCTCAACTTATAAACGGTAAGGCATTATTTGGGTGGACATGTCATAAATCGAGAAAAAAAATATGTGTAGCAGTAAGTGTCTAGGTGTCTGGCATTTCCTTTTTTTATTTCATTTTCACTCTCATCTGAAGTTTTTCTTGACCAACAAAAATACTTATATTTATTTGTTTGCACAACGAGACAGATCGTCACAGCGTGACTTATACAGTTGGCATAAGTTTTTTTATTCGTTTCAACTTTTTATATCCTACAGTTTCCGGTAAGGTCATTCACATGACCGACGGGCTCCAAAGGAGGCCTGTCATGATGATGTGTGAAACCACGCAGACCCCGCCTGTTCCTGAGTTTCCTACTTTTCCCCTTGTTGTTAAACCTTCGTCTTCAGGTGCCTTGAAAGGTAAGTATTTTTTATTTTTTTTTCATAGTCTAAATGTGTCTTGTCCTATCCAATAAGTCTCTTTGTGAATCTCGTACAGACGAGAGAAAAAAGCAGAACGAAGGCACGCTCTTTGTGCAACGACCTCCTGGCCTATCTGTGCTTCTTCATATAGTTAGTCCAAAAGATTGGGAAGTTGTAAGTTATTGGAAAAACAGAATAAAAGAAAACACCGTAAAGACAGAGAAACTCACCTGTGTATAGTTTTGTATCACTCTCGTTCTGAAGAAAGCACAAAAAAAGTTTTTGCCTTGTTTTTCCACAGTTTTGACGCTCGATCCCTCTGCAGACCAGTCCACAGTGGCCCAAAACCTCCTTCACGTCAATGGCAATGGAGAACTAGTCACAGGTCCCACCGTAAACCAAGCTTCCCCTCTAACTTTGGTTTTAGCGGGGGAACCTGCAGCCCAAGAAGAGGAAGAGCAGCAGGGAGGATCGTATCCTGGTTGTGTGGTTAAAAGCGAGCCTCTAGAGCACGATCAAGGAGACGCGGGAAACAACGTCAACAGAGAGGTTGTTTACCAAGAGGTTCTTTATGAAGAGGAGGGAGAGGAAGGGACTCAACTTCCTTCTCCGCCAGGTGATGACCCTCAAAATCAGGTCACCCAGCCATTGAGTGTACGGCATAACGAGCTTATTGAGCAAGGCAATCAGGGGCATACTGACCTCTCAGAGCCTGGAAAAGACTCCCATAGTGACGCGGGTGATGCAGGTTCTAACATAGAAGCACAGGGAGGTAGTGATCTTATGAAAGAGGGAAGCACTGACATGCAGGCTCATAACGAAGGACTAGAACAGGGAGGGAATGATGTCCTTGAGGATGGGGGTCAAGATGGCCAAACTCTCAGAGGAACTGACTTACAGAAAGAGGCGGCAGAAGGAGATAAAACTGTAAGCTGTGAGGCAGGAGAGGACAGCGAAGTAGTACCATGTCCAAAACTTAAAGAAGATGGAGGTGAAGAGACAGTGAAAGAGGTAGCACAAGACACCCAAAAAGAGGCTGGAAAAGAACAGCCACATTTGCAGCAAGGCGCTATTCAGACTAAAGAAGACCTCGAGGTTTCTCTCATAGACGTAGACGATGAAGTTCCAGAAGGAAGACTTGGTTTATGTGTGGTTCTTTCTACATGTGCCAGAACACACCCTCCTCCGCGTAAAATCAAGAGGGTCCACATAGATATATCTCAGGGGGGAGTAGTGCTCGACTGCAGTAACATAGAAGGGGTACTGAAGAAGGAGAAGCCTCTAGAGGAACTAACAGAGCCTGAACCTGACAAAGAGGTGATCACAGCGGCAGAAACTCTCCACTCCCTTCACCTGGCTGTTGATCCTAAGCCGGGTCCTGCGACCAGGAAAAGGGTAGCAGAGGCTACCAAAGGACAGCCTAAGAAAAAAAGGAAGGGCCCAAAGAATGGATCGAAAAAGAAATAGAAAATGTTACTTTCATGTGACTTTCACAGTCAGAGTATTCATGTTCGTTTTCCACTTTGTTATGATACAAGGGTTTCAGATTAAGAAAATCTAATTTTTCAAGAGAGAAACAAACTGACTATGACGCTGTATGTTTTATGACTTCAACCTACATAGAGGAATCTTTTTATTTGGCCACAACGAGACTCCTTCTGAAATGCATGATGCGGTTGGAGAGTGGACAGACATATTTTCATGTAGGGAACATTTCTTTCGGGTGAACAAAAGAGAACACCCACTTTGGTTTACTTTACTAGTACTTAAGCTTAAAAAAACAGATACTTCCTAACATAATAAGTCACTGATGTCTTATACCATGACCCCTTCACTGAGTAGTCTGAAAAGTCATGAGGTACAGTGTAGTTAAGAGTTTTATGCCTTTGAAACAGTTATCGGCTTTTCCTCGACCACAAAACCATTTGAAAAGAAATAAGGTGCTACAGTGGCCACACTATTGAAGTCCACTTTTCCTAGTCACTTTCTGGTCATGATATGTAATAAAAAGTTTGAAGTGAAAGCCTGTGTGACCTGTTGTTCCTCTGATAACGTACTGAATAGTATATTAGCTTGAAGTTAAAGAAGTACAAGACTGAAAAAGCTTTGTTTATCTATTCTAATGCTATGCCCTACTTCACAACGACTTTTTAGAAAAAAGGTCGTTGTGCGTAGGGGGCAGCACTCTCGATTTCATGTTATGACGTCATAATTGACAGAACGTCGTGGAACAACATGTCCAAATCTACAGGTGATATGCCTCCTAAGAAGCACAAGGTATGTAAAAAAGCTTGACCAACTTCAAGTCTGAATATCAGAGAAAGTCCTGAACACAAAGGAGAGCATGCAGAGCATAAAAAAAGGGCCTCAAAGTTAATTTTATAAGAGGATAATGGCGGGTCACGTACGACGTAGCACAACGTTAAAAGTTAGCCAATAGTCGCTGTGCTTTGTCCCTTACTTCTCTCGTTGTGACACCGGTTGGCAAAGGCTAATAAATAATTTTTTTATTCCATGTTATGACAGCAGGGTCAGCCTGATAAGAGACCTAAGAATGAAAGCATAAGGATTTCTCGGTTGACTCAGAGGCCTCTACAGTCCTTTACCAGCCAGAAAATGCACATCGAGAAAAGAAAGCAAACGATACCTTGGTAGGAGCTTCTTATGCTGACCATCAGTCCAACGCCAGTGACTCCGAAAGTGAAGCAGAAGATCTCCCTATGCGAAACGACCTTCCTGTCTCCAGAGAAAGGTGGAAGACGAAAGAAGTAGAAGCCCTAATGGATGCAATAAACTTAAACCGGGACGCTATAAAGTTCCACTTCAGCGGCACAGGAGGAGGGAGGGACATAAGGCGGCAAGCATGGAGAGACGTGGCATGTAAGTTTATTACTTCGATAGAATAATCTTATATCTTCCCCTTTTTTTTCAAGGCAAGTTACTTCATAAAAAAAGAATTTATAAATTAAATACTTTCTTCTTAATTCTTTCAGTATACGTTAACTCGGAAGCGCACACTCACCGGACTGTCAGACAGTGCTCTGATAAGGCGTCTGATTTCACCCAAAAGATGAAGCAAAAGGTAGGAGAGAAGTGAAATTTTTCTTTTTCAACATAACAATAAAGTTAGTGAAGAGAAATAAGCAAAATAACAAAATTTTTATGCTAATCTATTTACTTACAGTACAATACACTAAGAAGGGAGATCAAAAAGACAGGAAGCGGACCACCTGCAAAGAAGTTGCTTTTGTCCAACACCCAGCAGAAAGCTTTAGAATATCTGAAACCAGAGGCAGTTCGAGGTGAGGATGGACTACCGTAGTCACTGTACCCTACCTTATTCAACCTCTTATTGAGTTTAGAATAAAAGACATCTAATGTTTTTTTCAAACACAGCGAGAAAAAAAACAATATTATGTACTTTTGAGACTCAGGAAACATCTGTATGTTTTCAGGTATTCCAGGAGTTACTCCCATGGAGCTGGACCCTACCAAACCAAAGACACAGTCAGGCATAACAGAAAACCATCTGTGGAGACCAGGTACTGCCGACTTCTCCAAGGCTAAGACCAAAATGAAGACCACTAAAGTACCAACAAAAGATAAAGACAAAGAGAGAAGGAAGGAAGAAAGAAAGAAGAAAGAGGAGAGAAGGAGGAAACATGAGGGAAAGATGAAGGAGGAGAGAAAGAGGGAGAAAGAAGAAGCAGTATTAAGGAAGAAAATGGAGAATTTATCCAAACAGAAAGCAGCAGCGAGGAAGAAAGACGAGTCAAAGACTGCTCTACCCAAAGTTAGACCTAAACAAGGGCAGAAAGTTGTGGTTTGCACCAGAAGCGAATACCTGCAGCTGTGTGAGGAGAAGAAAAGGAGGAAGGCAGAGAGGGAAGCCATAAGAGCTCAGAGAAGGCAAGCCAAAAATCAGTTATGAAGTATGGATTAAATGTGACAAAGATATATATGATAAAGAGAAATGGACAATCTTATACAAGTTTGACAAAAATACAGTTTATTTACAGTTTATTATGTATATGTACATAAATAAAACTTTTTTTCTTTTACGGCGCGTGTTCAAGTTTTCTTTCACAAAAGGAACAGGAAAAAATGTCAGAGAAAAATATTTCATGTGAGGCCTGTCCGCCAGGTACATCTTTATGTACATTAAGGTAAATATCTCAGACAAGCTGAAACTCTCTCTTTGTGACATACATGTGTACCACATCCTAATTATAAGGTATCACAGACAAAGAGCCAAAGTACTTTCGTTGTAACTTGAAGCATGCAAGGTGCCACACTTTTCAGAAGTATTTGTTGCAGTACTCGTCCCGGAAGCACTTGATACGCTCCTTTTCCTGTTCTCGGGAAAGCTGTCTTGGTTGGGGAAGGGGAAGACGGACTGGTGTCCAGGGATCAGCAGGGTCATCTACAATCCTTATGCCATGATCCATGGCCACGTTGTGAAGGCAGGCGCAACTGGTTATGATGTCTGAAGACCTCTTTGGCTCGTGCCTCATGTAACCTGCGGAGGAGTCCAAGATCCTGAAAGACAAAAAAAAACAGAAAAAAAGGAGCTTTAGACAGGGACAAAGGATGACACAGAAAAAAAATATTGGAAGGTAATATGTTAAAGCGCAGATAATTAGTTCCTTTCTTTTTCTCATGAGTGGGAAAGAGTTACACTCACCTCCAACGCTGCTTCAGGATACCGATGCACTGCTCGACTCGAACCCGGCTCTTCTTATGCCACTTGTTGAATGCGGTCTTCTTGGGTGAAGTCTCGTCCTTATAGGGCGTGAAGAGGTGCCGACGCAACCCATATCTGCCAAAAGTAGAAGATAACCACATGTTATAGTGTTTTGCATGCTGTGAAAGAAAAGTAGAGACAAAGACTAAGAAAGGAAGCTCACCCCGAGTCTCCTAGGAGAACAAAATCCCCCCAAATCTCCTGGTCGAGCTCGTCTCCAACGGGGCTCGCCGCGAGACAGTAGGCATCATGCACCGATCCTGGGAAGCGAGGGTCTATGAACAATATCCGTTTGTCATAGTCACAGACAATCTGCACCAAGAAAGAAATAAAAATCAGGAAAAGGGAAATAAATTCCATCTAACCATATTCTGTTATAGATGATATGTTTCATTATAATTCTAGAGGTGCAGGACAAAAAAAAGAGGAAGATGAACCTTATTTTATTAAGGTAACAAAAATAAAGAGGACTCCACAGAAGGTAAGAAAAAGGTGAAAAACTCACAGTGGTGTTGATGGAGTGATACTGATTTCTGTTGACGTATGCGCTCTCGTTTCTGGAGGGGCACTTGATTGGGATGTGGGTCCCATCCACGTATCCAAATACAAACGGTGTCTCTTGTTCGACCTCTCTTTGGTTCCTCTTGACTTTGTGGCGGTATAACTTCAAGGCCGCAAGCAGTTTCGATTCAAAAGAGTGGGGCCACTTCACATACTTGTGCCGGTTCTTGACGAAGTATTGAGCGACATCTTTCACTGAATTACACACTACGGACTTGGATACCTTCTGGGAGTCCCCAGTCAGCACGAAGAAACTCCCAGTGGCAAAATACCGTAACACTAAACAGAACTGAAAGAAAAAAAAGGAAATCAATGTCAGAGTATTAGGAAAAGGGGAGAAATAGATAAATAAATTAAGAAAATTTCTTTCTTCCTGATAAAAGGTCGTCTAGTCATGGGTGTGGACTACAAAATTCTACTGGTGACATGCTCATTTCTTGAAACAGACATGTGACATGGGATTTACTGACATGACTAAAACAATTATTGACATAAAATTATTAAAATTGACATGTTGGGCCATGACAGAGGTGACATGTGACATCAAGTGATATGTGACATGACCATTTCATCGAGTCGACATGTCAGAAGGGGGACCCCCCCCATCCAGACCACAATGAAAAAAAGAAGGTATTTCAGCTTACCCTGTCTATGCAGGAGAGGCCTCCCCCACGTTTGCTCCCCTTGAACTTGCTGTGTAGCCTGTAGTCCTGGCACAGCTCCATCACTACCTCCTTGCTGAGCCTGTACCTTGCTGTAAACTCTTCATCAGAGAATAAAGTGAAGGGAGTATCTCTTTTCTTGCACTTTCGCTTTCTTCTTCCCAGACTGTCTCTTGGGACATCCATTTTGACACAGTGTAGTTGTCACACTTTAAATTTCCCTCCAAAATGTTACTCTGGTTCCATTCCAAATCACAGAACGACTGTCCCCATAGGGACCAATGTTAAAAACCAAAAAGGCGGTGACTCCAGAGTAACTGCCTTTTTTTTCTCGCTGTGCACCCAAAAATTTTAGCACAGCGACTTTCGCACAGCGAGGAAAAGATTGTGCAACACTTTTTTTCTCGCTCTGCAAAAACGGACCAAATGGCAGAGCGAGAAAACATTTGTGCAACACTTAGACACTAGCAGAACGAGGAAACCGGTTTTGAGGCTGATTGTGCAACGGCCCCCAGATATGGTGAAGCATATAGCTTCTACCCACACACCCAATCGACACATGTGACATCTGAGCGTTATGAGCAGCCAATTTGCAAACGATTCTGTATCTCTGAGGTCAAGAGTGCAGTACTGACTTTCCAGAAGGATGGTGGTTGTTTAATGGGTTGTGACACCTACTAATATTTTGTCACCATAAGTATATATAGGGTATAAGGCGACTTTTGTGACTGATTTACGGCCATGCTGAGCATATATGTGTTCCATAGCCTATTCATAGCTATGTATGCAAATGATAATATGCTCGTTTGTTTAACCTCTTCCCCCCACAGACCCCTATAGGGGTTTGTTGGGGGGAGAGTGCAAATATATTGTGGCTCTGTATGTATGCTATGCCTATTTTGTTCACATGACAAGTCATGGCATTTTGTCTAGAACTTCCTCCCACAAAATGTTTTACAAAATTAAACGTCCACAAAGCACACAATCATTGTTCCTAATATCTATAACAAATTGTCCATGTGGGCACTTCCTAGTCTGTATAGGCCTACAGAGCAGACGAAATGGCTAAGGGATAACGTTTAGTGAGTGAGAATACTGTCTTCTATATTTCTCTCCTTGATGGCGTCTTATCGTTTTACCTTTTTGTCATGTGGATATCATAGCCGACACCGCCAAGTACACATCTTGGCGACACGACCATTTTGAGGGATGACTTCCGTCAAATTGGCCTTACGGCAGCCAGGGGAGTGGGGGTTAAGACAGGAGGAGGATAGCTTCTGGACCAAATACCTGCATGAGGAGGGAGTTTGGGCTGCAGGAGCTGGAGTAGGGGGTTATGGAAGTTGGAGGGTTCTGGAGGGGCTATTACCAAGACAGAGTGTCTAGCTAAAGCTCGCCAACGTTTCAAGTCCTACCCCGCGGGCTAGGCGTGTCCAGTCGACTGCTCATGCCTTTTATGATGGCAGAGCGATCTGGGTAGGATCGACACGGCCTCATTTTAGTGCTAGAAGACGGACTGGGCCGGTAAAGTTTCTCTACACCTCGTGAAGGTTTCTGGAAGCTGTGGCTTGGAGTTGGGGCGGGGCGAAGGGATTATGGCCTGTCCATGCTGACTGGCACATTTATCTACATGTGGGAGAGTGCGAAACCAGAGAGGGGGAAACAGTCAACTGCTATTCTTCTTTTACCAGGGATAAACACAAGATAACCAGAACCTATTTATCATCTCACCGTATTACCAGGCAATCAATCAGGTCCTATAGCACAAAGTAGCAGCAAAAAAGAATTACCATAAATCATGATCACTGCGTATAAGGTGTGCGAATTTAACGCGAAATTCGCCCTAGCTGCGCCTTGTAGGCCGTCCCTTCATTCAGTGCATGCGAGTTGTTTGCTGAGATTCTTACAAAAGTGTCAAATGACTTTACAACTTGTGGTTATCTTAATGACCCCAGAACTATTTCATACGAAAAGGGCATGACTATTACTCAATCTTGTTATGGTAATCACTGCAATAAGTAGGCTCTTGATGTACAAATGAAGCACAGGAATACCAACAAATGTCAATTGAAGTGTACTATCAGTTTTTACTATGGCAGGGAATTGCGGCTTAATGTTAGGCTTTTTAATTGTTTGGACCAGGACATTAAAGCTTCTTTGACTAATCATGGTTTAAGGTTTCATGCACGTTGGGAATGTCAGTGAGCAATTACAGAAGTAGATTCAGCAACTTCCGTGACTACACTAATATAAGGCTAACCTCACATAGCTGCAGAGTTGGCAAGGTGTATAGTGCAGGATGCTGTGTAATTCCGTATGATTTTTTTGTTAAAATTGATTTTTTGCAGATTTGGAAAGCTTATGGACATAAAGAACAGGAAATCTTAGGGTCCAAATGTTTCAGGCCCTCAAACCCCCTTTTTTGGACCCTTTTCAAAATGGCCACCACCGAATGGACTTGGACTCATATCCCAAGAGGATATTGTCTGATTTTATGATCTTTAGATCTAAATGGGGTTTTTGAGGATGCTGATTCATTTTTTGAGGATTTCAGTCCAGTTTGGCATATTCTACAAGGTCATTTGAGCAAGGTCAAGGTCATGATTACAATACAAATCTTGTTCGAGAAAAACATTGCCTGATTCTGCTGTCCTTTATGTTTGAAAAGTGTTTTTTTTTAGGATGCTGATTCAGAAAATAAGTGTTTCTGTCTGATTGGAGGTGGTGCACATGGCCATTTGATCAAGGTCAAGGTCATTTGATCAAGGTCAAGGTAATAATTTTAATAAAAAGTCTTGTTCAAGGAGGACATTGCCTGATTGTGATAATCTGTACATCTAAATGGGAGGTTTTTGAGATGCTGACTAAAGAAATGGGGGTATCAGGCCAATCAGAGGCAATGGGCAAGGTCATTTATTCAAGGTCTAGGTTGTAACTGCAATACAAACTCACATATATCAGGAGAATATTATTCGGTTTTGGAGTTCTCTAGCTCTAGGGTTTTCAGGACCCTGGTTCAGAAAAATAAGGGCATCAGGATGATAGCAGGTAATGAACAGGGCAATTTGTTCAAGGCCAAGGTCATATTTGCAATATAGACCAGGGATTGACACTAATTTCTGTGAGAGATAGCCATTTCACACTATTCTGGATGAAGGTTTAGAAGACTGTACTTCCAATTAAGGACAAATATTGATTACTGTAATTCCCATATAATAAGGCACAGCTTATATGCGAGGGTGGAACTCTAATGTACTTCATAGTATGAGGCTGACTCAAGAGTATTATTGCATAGAATAGTACTAAAGTGACCAAAATTTGACCTTACTATGTACCTTCTAGGATAAGCCCCGGTCGGAAGTGCATCTTACATGAGACGTACTGCATGGTATTACTGAGACCATGATGGAAGATTCCTAATTATGACATGCAAAAATGAATGGGATTCAGCAAAATGTCACACACTGTAATAAGTATTCTGCTCAAATCTTGTCCTTGGTCTACCAGAGTGCTGATGAAGCGATTGCATATTCTGTTATAAAGGAGTAAAGCACATATTAGGAAAGGTGTAGGATTTGCCTCACATGCATTTATACATGCAAAGTTACTACAAAGAAAATGGGGAACCACAGTGGTGCTTGTAGGAGGCAGTGCCTCAGGCTCAGGGAGAGCCTTCAATGCTCTCTGACACTGTAGTGGATGTACTTTACAGACAAAATGTTCCTAATACCTTCCAAACCATAGACCTCCCTAACATGTCAGATAAACCTGTGAGTCTAATGCACTATATTAGTGCTGCAGCATTGGACTCCCACGGGCATTATTTCAGAGAACACCTGTCACTAAAAAAAGGATAGCAGACACTAGGTACCACTGGAAAGCCCAGATCGAGTACATTACAGAACTGGCCTGTGTACGAATGAGCTCAGGGGACGAACTTGGCAAATCAGTAATGAAAAAAAAAATTGAAAATGCAATTTTATCATAGTAAAATAGGAATATAATGCTAAACCTACAAATATCAATTCTGTCTATACATTTGGACATAGAACTTCAAATGGTTAATATTTCAAGTTTTTGAGGTCATAGGTCAAAGGGCATAGGTAAAATATCAGGGAATTGAGCTAATATAAGTATGACCACAATATATTACCTATAAGGTAATTTGTGGATGTACATAGTGATATGAAATCATACCACAAGACATAAATTAATGACCTTTGGAAATGTCAGAGGTAATAGGGCAAAGGGCAAAGGTCAGAAATCATGTTTATGCATATATATACTTGTGACTATACTCATGTTGTACCCTCACTGAAGCCTCAATTATATGTAGTGTGCATTTCCTTTCTTTTCTAGTCATAGATTGCAGCTTCAAGGTCAAACTTAAGGTTATGGTCAAGGTCATTAGTCCCATGCTAATTGTTCTCTGTACTATTGTATGATTGGTGAATGTATTATGTCCCTTGTACACAACCACTGGTCAGTGAAAGTAATATCCAATACACAATTAGAAAACCAATTTCTAGCTTTGTGCTTGCTATTCTCTAAATCACCAATGGCAAATTAAAGTGCATTTTGGCTCACCAAACCATTGGCGAATGGCTAGCACAATAAAAATTGGGTTTCTAATAATGTATTGGGTATTGTTTTCACTGACCGGTGGTTGTGCATAGGGGCCATAATACATTTGCCAATCATACAATAGTACAGAGAACAATCAGCATGGGACTAATGACCTTCACCTTCACCTTGACCTTGAAACTGCAATCTATGACTAGAAAAGAAAGGCACTGCACACTGCATATAATAGAGGCTTCAGTGAGGGTACCACATGAGCATGGTCACAAGTGTATGCATAAATATGATTTCTGACCTTTGCCCTTTGACCTATTACCTCTGACATTTCCAATGGTCATTAATTTATGTCTTGTGATATGATTTCATGTCACCCATATACATCAACAAATTACCTTATAAGTAATATATTGTCATCATACTTATACCTCAATTCCCTGATATTTGACCTTTGGCCTTTGACCTATGACCTCAAGAAATGTGAAATATTATCCATATAACTCTCCTTTTGTAGTCTTATGCCAAAATGTATAGACAGAATTAATATTTGTAGGTTTAGCATTTTGTTCCTTTTTTATTATGATTAAGTTGCATTTTCAAACTTTTTTTTCAGTACTGATTTGCCAAGTTCGTCCCCGGAGCTCATTCATACACAGGCCAGGGCTGTAATGTACTCGATCTGGGCTTTCCAGTGGTACTAAGTGTCTGCTATCCTTTTTTAGTGACATGTGGTCAGGTGATATGCCCCTCTTGCTGCAGCACTATATCCCATTTACACTGCAATGACAATCCATGATCTTTATACTAACTTTATGTGTACCAGAGAGAGTTGCTCCTCCACCAATAACAAATTCCACTCTGCCACTATTGTTGTACTTCTAGTTATAACTGTTTCCTTGGCTGTGAATAACAGATAATTGCCATAATGATGACCATGAGCTGTAAGAGGACCATCCTACCACAATGTGTAGACTATATATAGTGCATATATCTACAGACTGAGGGGTGACTGTGACTTATATGCACACGGTGTGGGGGGTATACGGATATACACACATAATTATAGCCTTAAGTCAAAGACTTAAATGCACACTGAGCAGAAAAATGCTAGAGGGAAACCAGGTGGCAGCCTGGTTTGCAAGAAATATTAACTGGTAGGTGAAATCTAAAAGGTGGTCTATAAAAGGCCAAAGAAATTGTGAATTTTCATGTCCCTTAGGCCAAAAAAAAAAGCTGTGTGTCCGGTAACATGGTCCAAAAAGTTGAGGCAGGTAGGTCAGATTTCTTTTTTTTTTTGCATCTAAGGCCTCATGTAGTCATACTTGGCCAGGTTTTTGATGGTTATTATAACAAAGGATCGTTTCCTGTATGAAATATGAGAAAATGATGGGGAATACATGCATATCTTGCTAATGAAAGTTTTCACATGAAAACTTTAAAAAAGTTGAAGAAATTGAAAGATTTTGAAAAAAAAATCTTCAAAAAATGGAAAGAAAATGAAGAAGAAATCTAAAAAAATCTGAGGTTGGCCTTTTTGGCTGAAGATGGTAGGGTGACCGGAAACCTTTTTTTTTTTTTTTTTTTGGCCTTATGACATTAGATGTAAAGATCATCGGAATCATTCCTGAAACAAGAATATATATTGTAATTATGACCTTGGCCTTGATCAAATGACCTTGACCAAATGACCTTGGGCACTACCTCTTACCAGTCAGAAACACTTATTTTCTGAATCAGCATCCTCAAAAAACTCTTTTCATACATGAAGATCAGCAGAATCAGGCAATAGCCTCCTTAAACAAGGCTTTATATTGTAATCATGACCTTGACCTTGCTCAAATGACCAAGTATTGATCTGAAACCCTCATTATATGAATCAGCATCCTCAAGAACCCCCATGCAGATCTAAAGAACATCAAAATCAGACAAAGTCCTCCTGAGATATGAGTCCAAGACCATTTGGTGGTGGCCATTTTGAAAAGGGTCTGAAAAAGGGGGTTTGGGGGCCGGGAAAATTTGGACCCTAAATTTTTCTGTTTCTTATGCCCATAAGCTTTCCAAATCTGCAAATAAATCAATTTTAACAAAAAAATCCTACGGGAGGCCTCTTTTGAACACAGCATTCTGCACTATGCAAGAGGATGCCATCGCTTGACATTATCCCCAGGAAGGCTAGGATTGTTTCTTTTCAGGTTGACAGAGGTGCTATTTTGATTACAAAAGCGAGCATGATCCTGTAGAGACCAAACAACATGCAATTACACCACTAATTTTAGTGCACTATCTCTTGGCAATAACAAGACACAAAACTTTTCAAAGTGACCATTTATTCTGTTTAGATAGAACTGGTGTGTATTCCCACAGGTTGTCTTCTTGTGTTTGTCTTTTGCATAGTGAAGAATGACTGCACTATGGAACATTATATAGCTTTAGCAATCAAATCTGGAGTATTGCATCATAATCATACAGTGTCTTTTCAAAAAAATAGTTCAATATGTATATCACAGAATTGGTATAACTTTTAACACAAGCTTTTCCTATGTCTATATACAATATGTATGCAAAGGCAATCGGTTTATACATGAAGCCTCCACTATTCTTTTACCTATCATACTATTTGTAGGGTCCCTCTATTCAGCTCAGTCGGGGGACGACTACTCAATGACGTATTTATGCACCCATACCTTCTTCAAAAATCTTATTATTTTCATTTAAAAAAAAAAAACACGAAAAAAGAAACAACACAATAATGATTCTTTTTTCATTTGGGAGCATTCATATACTTTGGTAAAGAAGCAGGTGAGTCCACTCTATATACATCGCCTCTAATGAGAACTAAATACTTTGGAGATTGTTGATTGGCTGTAGGTCATTGTGACGTCACTGGGAGTTGGTTTGAGACTCTCGCTGTCTCTCGCGGTTGCGTGAGAGGATCTGGTTGATGCAGTACTCGGACTCCTGTCCACACTCCGTCAGACGGAGGTCCATGTGGGTGATGCTGGAGTTCTCCTCCATGCCCTCCTGCAGCTGTTTGCCTCCATCCTGAAAAGACAGCACAATGCTGCGCGTTAATACCAAGCACATATTGGACCACCTCTCTATACTAAACTCGTTAAGGGCTGCTGAATGCCTCAAAACCATGTTCCTTTGTGAGTATATCAATCCCACTGGGTCGGCATGATTCATCAATGCAGCCATGGCGAGTAACTCGCCAGGGCTGTATTTAGGCATGATGACAACATAGGAGAAATGGTGTATTAATGCACTTTGTGCCACTTAAACGATTGATTAACAAGTCCTTCATAGATGAATTTGATCATGTACACCGGCTTCAGAGGATAAGGTGGCATATATATGATTTCATCTGGAAAATATAACTGCATGTGAAGTTGCATAATCATAATGTATGATTATGCAATTCCTAGACATACACAGTCGGTATCGTCCACTTAATAGTGGAAATTATTAAATAAACTCCACTGATTCCTAAAGGTAAAATGATAAAAATAAAAGAGCTTCCCAGGCACGCTTCGGTACCAATCTTTTTTACACCCACTAAGATGTATTGGAGATAATGATAAAGGATGGCCACTTAAGCGCAGCAGACGACATTCTGACTAAATACTTCGCGGGAAACATTTACTCTCGCTCAGAGCAGGAAAAGAGAGCAGCTTTCAATGGTGACAGATGAGAAAAACAGTAACGGTCATCTGTTGTACTGAGCATAAACTACATTCAATGTTGCCACCTGCTACACCATAAACACATCTGTTTTGAGGAGGAACTGTCCATCAAACGCACATCGTAAGAAGTATAAACGTGTGGTGTAGACAAAAATTGAAAAAAAAAAAATAAAAATAAAAAGGGATTGTCAACACCCCGCAATGATTGTACTATTTACAAGCATGTGTATTTTCTTTAATACATTTCTCCTAACAGACAGTACCAGACCCACCCTATAAGCAAGGGTAGAAAAGATTGGGGTTTTAAGTGCCGTGTGCCGAGTGAAATATGACACAGCAATTCAATTTAACATCAATGGAAGTAATCACAAATGTGACTATGCAGACCAGCTCATAGACATAATGGCATTGTGACATATATAGACAGGTAGCACTTAAACATGATTCATAAGTATATCCATCTACAAAGAGACAAACTGCCCCAGTGGTTGACATTTGAGGGTTATTATCATTATTAGCTCTACCTCATTTTACCCCCTAGTGAAATTACCATCTGCTCATGTCAGTAAATTCTCTCACTGAGTGGCGCCACTTCATAAACCCTTTTAACCCTTCAAGGGCCCAGTGATGACTCCATGTCCAGTTCACTTTCCTCACCAGCACTGCATTGGTGCATCATGCCGACCCTTCGGGAGCGTATCAATTTCGTAGGGTTGATGCGCGAATGTATCCCTGGCGAGTTAGTTAGCAGGGCTGGATACATGCATAATCACACAGACAAATGAGCATTACATTAATGCATTAAAGTGGCATATTAAGAGTTAACACAACCGTTCCCATTAAATCCTGAAGACATACAACTCAACAAGAAATAATCCCATTACCAGAATCTCTCACCTGAGCAAACAGAGTTCGACAGTCCTGGACTGAACCATTCATTCCAGTCTATTAAGGTGTCGTTAACTTGAGATATTAATACCTCGTGCAGCCTTGTTACTGAGTCGCAGTTATGGAGATGATGGGGGGGGGGGGGGATAACTGACCTGGAGGGTATTACAAAAAGAATCAGAAGCGGATTCTAACTGTTGTAATTCACCTTCCAGTTCCTGGCTGTTCTGCTGCTCAGAATCCTGTTCTCACCTTACACTCAGAATCAATCCTTTTATTGTGAGTCATACTGGGAAGCATTCCCCAATTCATGACCACTTAAGAACCAATTCTATAACCTATTACCATCCTGCAAAACAGAGAAGTCATTGCCTGAGGGTAGTCAGTTCCCATTTGGGAATAGCACCTCCGACAGAATTGATTTCCTGTCCTTTTGCAACACCCTCCAGCTCCAACTTGAATGCAATCATTCCATGGTGCTGTTACATGCAGTGATTCACGAGAATGAGTCAGTGCCTGCGCATATATGTGCACCCACGCACATCCGAGGGGATAGAAAAGACGCGATATAGACACTTTCAGGGGTGGGAAATCCTGAAACCGATTTCCTCTGAAGCGTATTGTACCATCTCCTCAGGAATTTTAGTCTACATTTTTACATTAAGGGAAATTGATTAAAATAGTTAAGTGGACACTTCATACCACCTTATATTTATAAAGGGAAGCTTAGAACAATGATTCAGGTGCTTTGATATCTCTACTTTGGCTGACATTAGTTCCAACATTGGGCAAAATTCAAAGACCCCCCCCCCCCCTCATAAATGCTAATTCATTTTTTAGGGAAGCCCAGTGCAAGGGTCGCCCAGAAAGCATGGGTCTTCCCATACACATAATTATAGTAAGATACACTCTGAATTGCTGGTTTGTCCTTGAGACATAAGGCTGATAAACAAATGATGCTGGAAGCCCTCTCTGAATTTTCTTCATCTTAAATTGATTTACAACAATTATACAATCTATATTTAGCGTATAAGGCAGTCATATGGCATAAGCAGGTGGATCCAGACATGATGGACAGGGGGATCTTTGGTTAAACCTATTGAGCCGCTGCATTCACAGTGAAAGATATGGCTAGAGTAAAAGATATGGCCTAACAGGAATACATTATCTACATGTATAACCTAGATCAGCAAATACATCTGCTTCAGCATGTTAGGATTTTACCTGTTATGAGGCGAACATGCTGACACTGAACGACTTGATTATGACAATTATAGTCAATGTTAGACTAGGATGCGACATGTTGCTGTATATACACTTGATCCAATCAGCTAGGGTAACATACAAGTATACATGTACCGTTGGTATCAATAGAATCAATACTTCTTTGTGAGGCACAATCTGCATAAGAAATAAAGCTTGCTCTTCAGGAGGTAATAACAGTTACAGAAGCTGGGGGCCATCGTCATCATTGTCTCAGAAGACTAATGGACATTAGTCAGCAGAGCAGACACGCCAAGTCACGTGGCAGAGGCCTCTCTACCTGTCCACTGCTGAACAGTCCTCAGGGCAATCTATACAATAGAGATTGGCGGCAATAGGCACGATGAGCTACTCGCGCAAATGAACCTGCTTGTTAGTTTGAGCTGCTCAGCCACTAGCTCCTCTTCCCTTACATTTGCTCCATCTGTGAAATACACGAGACACCTGATGCTGCCTTACTCAACAGCCTTACTCAGTCTAATCATTGACATAATTATACATGTAATATCTGAAAGTTCTGGTGAAGTTTTGGTTACAATGAATGCTTCGTAATCATTATCCCCCTACCCAACTTTCAAATTTATGTCTCAGCGAATTCCATGTACCAACGATAACAATGGGACCCGGGGCCGGCATAGATGGTATTTCTTTTAGTTCCAATTAAATTCGCAGAACGGCGCCAGACATCTCCATTGTCGTCTGCTCCTCAGCTGCCGCCACAGGGCGTCTCAACAGGTAGGAGCGACCCCTGGCGTCCTTTGTGGAGCTGAGAGGGGACAGAGTACTTCCTGCTACAGTATAGCACGCAGACTACTGCCGCTACCTGTGCTGTCCTTCTTCACCGGGGGTCCTTGGTGGCAGTGAAGTCGGCCTGAGCAGCTCACACAGAATTGGGACTGTTGAGGATGTACCCAAGGAGGCTATCGTTATATGAGCAGCTCGGGGCTGGAGGGGAACTGCTCCTCTCCGTGCCGCACGCTTCCCTGCTCATTACCGGCTCATACGGGCCGCTCTGTGGGGTCCTTGAGCTGCTCGTGACACGGTGCCCCATTCTATGGGTGTCTGCTCAGAGGCAGTCAGCCACGTACCCCAGTGAGGGCATGCTGGTAGTCTGATATAATGAGGTATAGCAGAGTCTTCTACAGGTCATGGAGAGTTTTTGATTTGAACCGTCAAGGCATACCATTAGATATCAGTTTGAATATATAAGGTACCTATGCGACGTAATTTGTTGATGTTGCTACATTGCTAGTACATGAACGAAAATATCAATAATAATTTGTTTTTGACCATAAGCATTTGGAAAATAGTGTTCTCAATTTCATGTTTACATGAAGCAAGCTCGGTGTCAATAGCATTTTTTCTATGTGAACCAAAGTCTGGGGTAGAGACATTGGAAAGTTTTATAACTTTGGCTACATGGTCACCAGAGTGAGTTATGCTGCCAATTATTCAGATTGCTCACAGTAAGTTCATTGTCGTTAATTAACGTTGTCAGCCAGAGACTGAAGACTGGTCAACACCTCCCCTGGCCCTTTCACCACCACCCAGTTGCCCAGTCTAACCTCCAAGCACGGATGGCGCCACCATCCCCTCCAACCAACTCATCACTCAGTAGGGCTTCCTGGCAATTAGCTAGGCCTGCTAATTAAATCTGACAACTGATTCTTCTCATTTCCACCAAAGTGAACTGGATAGGCGGGCGCCAAGGGCAAAAATAAGGAGAACCAATAAAGTGTTTCCTAAAGTATTCAACAGGCAAAAGTGTGCCTTTTAAAAAACAGCATTGAAATTGAATTCCAACGAGGGCTATCATCCCTCGTTCTCTGTTCATGTGACCTAGTTCTGCTCATTTCATTTGCTGTCAGCTAATTAAAAAGTAACCATGTATTTTTAAAGATGCTATGATAAAGGGGTGGTGTAGATGAACCGCTGCTGTACCGTGTAATTGACATAGATTAATTCATCAGGAAGTCATGATTCTACACAGAAGTGCATGTGACGCTGACATGTGATATCCTTCATGATTAAATAGATTGATCATGTCCTGATTCCAAGTGACAAACCTGCCCTAGTATTGCTATAGCAAAGAACGTGTGTGCTTTTAATCAGAGTTTATTAGATCATTGCACTTTAAGATAAAGACAGCGATGTTCAGAAAGTATTTCCAAATCAGACTCCCTCAAATTGCTTCCTCACTCTTGGGTGTGCCCAAGGTGTGGCCCTATGCACAGTACATGTGCGAATTTGTACCCAAATTGTCGGAAAAGATTTAGTATAAGTAAATGGATTCTATGTTACAAACTAGATAGGCCCTCTCGCCAAGGTCCTCAGAAGCTGACAAAGATGCACTGACAGCTAATTAGACAAAGCTCTCCATGGTGTCACAAATATAAAGCCGTCGTATGACATGACACAAGTTGCTGACGTTAGTAGAGGGTATTGAAAGAGCGAAATGTATTCCCTCTCCTATGGGTCTGAAATTTGCATTAGCAATGACAGTTTATTTCACACAGACATCTTGTCCTTGTGTTCGAAGGCTATGGTTAGTATTCTGTATTCCTCTGAAGGTCATTGCTTGTTTGCAGTGTCTTAAAATTTGCAATTTATTAGATAAGGATTAGTGAAATGTGGCACAATTCTTTGTTGTATAAACAAAGCAAACTTTAAGGTTTTGCTTTAAGGCTAAAGAATTCATTTTGTGAACCATAAAGCACCTTTTAGAGGGTATCCGTCGTGGAATTTAAGAGAAAGTTATTATATGGTGGCTTGAAACAAATGCCAAGCTCAGTGCATTCTCGTCAGCAATTATACAGTTGGAAAGTCAAAAAATCGCCTTCACTTTGAGCACTATCTTTGAACGGGTGCAGCTTTGTGGGTGGACCCTTTGTATTTGCGTACTGTATTTCATAGAATTGTAGGGTGCTGTGGGCTTACTCTGATGGCTCATTAGACATCACTGGAGTGGTGGGGTAACAGTAGAATCCTAGCAGGGATCCAGGCTTGGATCATCCGACAACGACGCTGACGAATGAGGCCTGGATCTCACGGATCGTGGCGGTGGGCGGCGCCGATCATTCGACGATAAAGACACCTCTATTAGCAGCAAGGGGATCCACCCTGCCTGCCTGCACCCTGACCCCAACCCACTGTACTATCCTACCCCTCATATCTCAGGCAGCTTACACCTCTATGACCCACTCATAGTATCGTGGTTATGTACTAACATTCCAGAATTCAAGCACTGTATGTATCTATAAGGTCTCAGCGTGTCTCATAGATCTCACAACAGCAGCTCACCACCCCTTTCCCTCCCACCGTGTACAAGGGATGTTATTAATGCGGTCATTTTGCTCCACTTCCTGCGTGCCTCTTCTCTCTCTCCCCGGTTGGATATGCTTCTTTGGTCTTAATGCGGTAATTAATAGGGACGTCCTCATACTGACGGCCGCTGCACCCCATGCCACCCACTGGAGGACTATGGAAGAGTGGGCGGGAGTAGGGATTTAGGGCGGGAGGAGGGGGGGTGAGGGATGCACTACATGCCATCGAGATGCCAATCTTCAGCCAGACAATGGCAGTTGATAAGACACAATGATGAACTTACAGATAGTTTATTCATAAAGGTTTTTGGTTTATCACTAATGAATTATACCCGGGCAAATTGCCCGGGCCCCATCGCCTGTATGGACTTTAAAACTTCTGCAGATACTGCATTATATTTTACTTTCACGTCCAAACAAAATGTGCCTACTGACGCTTTCTTATACAGCGAAATTGGTTTTGGCCAATAACATTAACTTTTCAATTCGATGAAAATTAATATTTGAATCTACGCGTATTGAAAAGACTCGTTCACATGTCTTCATCATTTATCTGAGTGAAGTAAACGACAATATGTACATATTAGATACACTGTGTTAAAATGGTTGGACATCAATCTCACTGGAATCAAGATTCGGAGAGACGCGTGAGCCATCTCTGTATGGTGTACAATACAGTTGGAATAATAATAATAAAAAAAAAACATTTGTACAAGGAACAGCATAAATCCCAGTGTTGGCATTAACATTCCAGATTTCATCTGCGAATAACATGAAATGGGATTTGTCAAATGATAGGAGCATTTCTAAAAGTAAAAAGAAACAACCCTTTAAAAGGATAAAACCTTCATCCAAATTGTGAACATTCCATGCCTCAGCTCCCCCGTAGCCCCAAGGGTGTGATTGCCAATCGGGAACAAATTTATGTGTGTCAGCATTTAATTTCTCCATGTTTTGTAAAAGCTGCCAGGACTATTTTCCTTCATTCCGCTCTATTGGCACTCTAGCTAAACTAGGTCAGCTCATGTGTTCTAGGCGAAATGGGCCAAAAAGCATCCCCTTTATGGATGCATTATTTTGTCCTACTGACAGACCATTATGCACCGACGAAGAACAAGCTTTTAAACGTACCCAAATAGTCTTGATATTGTGTAGGTAGTGCACAAAGTATTATATTTTACTTTTTAACTATGGTTAATGCTATGGGAAGCTGACGGACTCTTTCACACTAAAATGTTATCTCCCAAAGTCTAATGGATATTCTATTTTCCCATTTATAATGGGTAAACCTCTCTCTAATTGTCCATCTCTAGCGCGGCCCACATCGCAATTTCCCCCCGATTCCCGGCTGCATTGGCACAGACTGAATATCTATCATTCATTCCACACAAAAAATCTTCACCAGTCCGCCTCGCCTCTGATTAGTGCATCGGGGCAAAGGAATTAAACATGGCTATTTTTGCAATTTTAGGTCATTAGCAACGTCTGTGGATGTTGTTTTTTCAACCACCTTAATCGTCAAAGCCGGCATCTATCCGCATTTGCTTCCAATAAATTTGAATTTCCCCAAGTATTCGACGCAGAGAGGGATTTGAGGAGGTGGGGAGATAAAAAAAAAAAAAAAAGTTCAAATAGAACAGAAAATCATTAATTCAGTCAGCCTGAAAAACACCACCATCTGTGCTTGGAAGCAGCTGATACCGAGAGAGCATTCGTGACTGGACTAGTGGCACAGTAAGGGGGGTATCATCATGGAATAGCTTGCAAGGATAGAGCTTTTAGGCATTGGAAACAATATTGAAATACTAGTAGGAATTGCAGGATTGCAGGAAGATAAGAATTATAATCTAAATAACCTGTAGGTTATAAAGCGATGATATTTTCTTTAGTGAATATAAATTATAGCTCTGCAGGAGAAACTAAATAATGAAGGTTGCCTAGGAGAACACTATGTACATAGTTTAATGAGAGAAAAGGAAGCTACGGCTACGGGAAACGAAACTAACACAGGAGAAGCTAATATTGGGAAACAACACTGTCAGTTAGACCACGTATCTATAGACTTTAATAGTTGAATAAAAATGTATTCATAAGCTTAATGAGCCTCACGAGAATTCACTATTTGTTAAAGAAGGGAATCAAAAGGTGATTCCTCAAAGATCTCAAAATGAGAAACTTGCAGTAAGAATCCCAAATCACCAAGTCAAGAATATTGGTGCAGACCAGAATGTTAACAAGAGTCAGAGCAATAGCGAACGATGAAGTGATGCCCAAACACTGCAGAGGGAGGAATGAGGAGACCAGGGCCGACCCAGGAGGAGGGTGGTGGGTAAGGAATAAAGGGAGGAAGTGGGTGAGGGGACTGCAGCATTAACCCAGGAGGAGGCTGGCTCCTCCTAGACCAGTTCTAATCAGTTATTCCATCTAACCCGCGGTGCCTTATGGGACATCCAGCCGTTCACGTGACCTCTAATGAGGTCCCCACCAATGGTCCCCACCAATGGCACCCTGCCCTGCCAAGGCCCAACCACCACAATTACAAATTACCCCCATTACTTATCGATCTCTACAAGGCAGCTTCTTCTAGGGCGATAAATGGTCCCTACCAATAACTGGGTAACTGACCTATTAGTCGAGAGTAGGCCAGTGATGAATTCTACCCAGGAAATGAGCAAACCAACCGGGTGAACTATCGTACTCATTGCCTCGGTAAAGTACAGACATGATAACGATCAGTTGCAGATGGATTCCCCCCTCCCCTGCCTCCCAACTCTCCCTAATACTTCCACCTTACGTTCTAGAATTACAATTGACTATAGTCTGAAGACGTGTGAATCCAAGAAGGAAGAGCTATCGGCTACATGGTTGATTGATTATAGGAATATTCATATTTTGAAGCAGGTTCTTGCTTCTTTTCAGATTCCAATAAGTGCCCCAATATTCAAATCGTGAAGAGCTTGGGATGGAGTGAGGATAATTCAGGAGCATTATGACTACCGATAAGGAGATCCTTATGCACTTTCTCAGAATCATTTCCATTTTAAAGATCATAAGCCAACAGCAAGCTGATGGAAATTGCGTTTGCCCAAGTGAAAAGTAAATTAATAGAAGCAGAAAGAGGCGACAGGATTCGATCCAATTCCATGCCACTGCTATTGCTGCCGTCCAAAGGCAAATCAACATTTCATTGAACGTGACAGATTGACTCCTCCAGCCGCCGCCAACACTCGCTAAGGGCGCTGCGGTCTGCTTCTGCCAGACAACGACTACCGGAAGTGGGAATGCGCGATGCTGCGACCTTCACCTTATAGCGCTGTCTTCAGACCACGTGATGAATAGGGACGTTCTGCGTTCTGCCGTCTGCAATGGCGCCATCTGGCGTGACGTATGGGCACGACGTGCTCCCCTGCCCTCAACCCCCAACCCAAGATAAACAATGACGACAAACCGCTATATATAACACTCTGTCCCGTTATATACGTCAGAAGCAGCAACCAATCCATGCGAAACGCTCTCTTTTCACCTCAAGGTCAATTTGTAGGACAACCGGAAGCGGAACTACATTGATCAGTTGGCAGTATCCGGTTTCGCACGGCAGGATGGATGGAGACGTTTTCGCTCTGCTACCTCGCCCATTTCCCCGCGACTCCAGGATATAGAATGCCCACGGTATATGATCCGTTCGCCATATGTCATTCCAGGCGCCCCAGCAAATAACGTTTTATAATGTTATGCACCCCTAGCTGACACCACTGCTTGTGACTATTCAAATTATCCCAAATTGCCATAAAACCCCGTGTATAAGCCGCGGCTTGTAGGCCGCATCAAAGCCCTGCCAATGTACTGCGGCATAAAGCTTTGTCTTCAACTCAGGGTGCAGCTTACAGGTGCAGATACATAATGAATCAGCAATTTCCTTGCTCCAGGTGCGGCTTATAGGCAAGTTTTAAGCTGATATATCCTGTCAGCAAATCATGCAAATTTAATTGATCACTAGTGCCTTCGGCACTAGGGGGGGGGCAGCCTTAACCCATGATAGGAGTCTTTATTTTGAATATTTTAAAACTTTATCACGCGAAAGTGCCTCTCAGTGCAGCCCCCTGGTGTCTTACAATAGAAGCACTTAACTTAGTGGCGCTTATCGTAGCAACAGGGCTTATCTTAGCAACGTCAAAAAATTTTACACTCTCCCAGCAGATCCTCTCCGAGGTTTGAGTTTTTTTTTAAATATCTCTGGAACTATACACTCTGATATTGATAAATAACCTATCAAAATGAAGCTCTTGATAGGTTATTTATCAATATCAGATGTATAGTTCCAGAGACAAAATGAAGCTCTTGATGCATACGATCCAGATCAACCCAGATTGATAAGTTTACTCTATCGATGATGAAGGGAGGAGGGCCGATCTATTTGAATCGGGATCCAAGATGGCGGAAATTGATGCTTGACTTGACGATTTTTGAGGCTATAAAATTTTTTGCCAAAATCACAATCAAAGAGCTCCTCAAAACTAAATATTATAATGAATTGAGTCGGGAAAATATTGTACAATTCTGTAAATATTTCAGTTTAAATGTATATATACCAGGTCGAGTTAGCTGGCACTTTCCTCACTGCTTCACAGCCTAAAAATTTTGCTTCATCTGGTACCCCAAGGGTATTGTGGGCTGAAGCAGTAAAAAATCTGAACTTTATAACCAGCGATCTAGTAACCCATTTTTATATATAGTGTAATAACAACTTCTGGGGTGATTGTAACCAGGTAACAGCAATTATATGAATAACCAAAATTCTGTTAGTTGAGCATTCAAATCTATCCATTCATAGTACTTTGCTGACTTTATAGCTCATATGAGTTTCCGAGAATAAAATCTTTGTCATTGGCATTGTCATAGGTAATGGTCTGCTCACAAAATGACAGTATAGTGGTCTTCTCTTCTCTGAAGGGGATGCTGAATTATTACATGGTCAACATATTTGCACGAACTATTGGCATCATCCAATCAGTGTTAAAGAGTTGCTCACCTCCAACACACTCAACTCAACCAATTTAAGGCCTCTCTGAGCCCATCCAACTAAGTGCACATAATCTACACCCTGGGTCTTCTACATTTTGTTATTTTTTATTATTATTTTTTTTCCATAAAACTTGCATTTTTCACCTCTCTCGTATAGGTAGTTCAATATTATAAGCTTCTCTGTCCAGGTCAGAGAGTGGCGTCCATCAAGTCAACGTACAAAGGCGGCAGGAGCAGCTCTGAGCTACTTCTGAAGGGTCGGACGTAGACGCAGCAAAGGCACATCCTCGCCGGCTTTTAAGTAGGTGAAAAAAAACCTCAAATATATAACAGATCTTATTTGTACATAGAAGTGGATGATACCAGCTCACTTCCCAAAAGTGAAAAAGGAGAGGTTACTTCAGTCAAATTTGTAAAAACTTGATACTAAGGAAACCTTAATATATCGAATGATAAAGGATGACTGATGGATACCATGTGACCGTTTTGGAATACCACCAGAAGTTGCCTTTGGAAGCGTTTAATTGCCTCCTCAGCAAACCTCTCTACCACCAGTCCAATATGCGCTATCTTTTAAGTGACAATTTAAAACTTGGCAGAGACTGAGACTCCAAAGAAGGCGACTCCCAAGCACCGCCCAATTTGATTTAAACTCCTAGTGGGGATAATGAGGCGGAAAGAGTGATAATTACTTTCTGGATCAAAGCCCTAGTTTGGGTGTCTGAAGGCATGTTAATCAGCCATGGAGACCATAAGAAATCAAACTTAGGTCTAATTGATGCCAATCCAAGGAGCGGAGTGAATGGATGCGGTCAATTGTGTTGAAGCAGATCACCAGCCTGCACTAAATCAAACAGAATAAATACGAGTTTTGTTCTTTCTCTTGACAATCGATCCATTCCCCTCCAACTGCACTTTTGGAAATTGGGGGGGGGGGGGCGGGGGGATTTTGATGAAGGATAATGCTTCGCTCGAGCCGCTGTAAAAAACAGGTGGTTTCAGTGGTTGAATGATGGTTCTAGAAATTCGGGGGTGTCTTTCCGAGTTGGAAAATAAGAGATCAAACAAAATGAACCTTAAATCGATGAATGCAAATAGAACTTTGCCATTCCCCTCATTTTAATGTCCATCTGCAGGCATTAATTTGTCTTGTAACTATGAACAATTACTTTTATCCTTATGCGCTGAAAGTAAAGAACAACAAAGGAGGGTTTGGTCCTACAATTCAAAAGTCACCGAAGTAAAGTTTGGCAAAAGGCTGATGGAGGGACGTTTTCTACGATAAAGCTTTCTTTCTCCTTGAACGAACCCATTCAATGAAAAGTATTAGATTTTCCCTTTGAGTTGAAAAGTATTCGCCGATACTGTTTCCCGTTACATGTGATATTAATGCACTAAAGAGACAAGTTTAAATAGCTGAGCTACAGGGGTAAACTTGCCTTCTCGTCTGTCTAACAGGTAGCCCCTTGCAACATATATCACTCACTATAAATGAACAAACTATAAAAGTTGGTGAGACTATGACATATGTATATATATATATATATATATATATATATATATATATATATATATATATATATATATATATATATATGGGACTATATACACCCGTGTATATATATATAATTAATATGTGCAGTGGTTGGATCTACTTTTCCTCCAGGGCGCGCATTGGTATGTATGACGTCACTGTAAACAAATAGCGCCTATATAAGCTCCGGGATCCAAATTAACCGTCAGTTGGCGGATTCTCCTCGAGCGGCACACACCACGCTGGGTGGTGCCAAAAATTTTAACTTTTACTGTGATATTGTATTATATGTATATTGCTATTTATTGTATTATATTGTTATTCTATATATTGCTATTTATTATTGTTGTAATTTATTGTCTTATTTAATAAAGGCATGTACAGAATTGATATTGACTAAGTCAATTCTCACCAAACCCGTTGTCTCCTTCCTTATTCCACTTGTGATATTATTATAATATTATAATATTTATTATTATTATTATTATTATTATATTCCCAACCGAACATAATTAACTTATAATATATATATATATATATATATATATATATATATATTGTAGCGGCGGGGCGGGAAGCGCTAGGCTTTCCGCGGGACTCTGCGGGTTGGGCTGGTTCGGTCCCGCACCACGAGGGGGCGCGGTGCCCGCGGTTGCTATATAAGGCCCGCGGGGGCCGCTGCCCCTTCAGTCTATGACTCCCAGCTGTCTGGTGCGGACGTGACCCAGCCTCCCCAGCAGAGTCCTATGTAGACTTTAGGAACGACGTTGGCTATGTAACTGATGAGATCTGATTAATAGAAGAGACACGCCTTGATATTTGTACACCTTTATTTACACAATATACGGGTTGAGTTTTCCCCAAGCTTAATTGAACGACTTACTCCTGTGTTCGTCTAATTCGCTACATTGGTGACAGCGGTGGGATCTTGAGCGGAACCCACGATTACGGCTAATTTAGGCGGCGCAGGTGGGGAAATATGTCCAGTGACGGCTTAACTAGGGAAGAGAGAGAAGAAATGATGGCAGGGGTGAGGGGGAACCTCGTGCAGATAGATGAAGACGTGATGATTCGTCTGGGTCCCGAGAACCGACTCTCGTCTCGGAGTCCCGCAGTCCCGCAAGGTCCCGCAGTCCCGCAAGGTCCCGCAGTCCCGCAAGGTCCCGCAGTTCCGCAAGGTCCCGCAGTCACGCAAGGTCCCGCAGAAGCGGTGGGCGCCCTGTTTCGTCGCCGGGAGGAATTGCATGATCGTCTGGACCACTCACGGCTGCCGCGGGCCCAGTTTTCGGGAGGAGAATCCACTATGCAGATCTCTGGGGAGCCAGGAGGGGCTTGGGGGGGACTGCCCTCCGAGCCACCGAGTCCGGGCCCCCAGCCGGGTAGCGCCGAATCAGGACCCTTGGGCGTGCCACCCGATCGGCCGCGACCATCCGTTACGGCTTTGACCGATCGCCTGGGCCGAATTGACGTTGACCCATCTCCGGTGACCACCGGGGAGGGTGCTCTTACCTACCGTCCTATCGGCGGCCGGGGGGATCCGTCGGCGTCGTTGGATTGGCGGGACGACCGGCCCTGCCGGGAGTCGGTTCGCCCCTCCCTTCCCAATTCATCCCCGTGGTCTTCCACGTCATTACCGGAGGCCAGAGTACCGTCAGGAGACAGCGTAGTTTCCTCCAGAGGCGACTTAGCACCGGACGCCTCGTATCCCCTCCCCATCCCCAGTTCGGAGGAGGAGAGACCATTGGGAAGCATGCGGGCCATGCGGGAGGAAGAGCAGAGACAGGCCGAGTGGGTACGAGAATGGCGGAGGAGGGAGGAGGCTCGGAGACAAGAGGCTCGAGCTCCTCCGAGGTCCGAGAGTATGACGGCTTCACCACACCATGGCCGGGATACGGTTATTTCGGCTCCACAACCGTTATCCAGCCACCCGCAAAGCAGCCCCGCCCCACCACCGACTTTACTACCACGGGCGGAGGGGATAACGCACCCAGGGCTGGTGAGGCCAGAATATGGGGAGGTTAGGCCCCGAGTCGACTTGATGATCACCAGACCGCCCGCGCCTGCAGGGGAGGGGATGACCACCCACCATCCCGGGGGGGAACTGGTCCCAGAAGGAGGACCCGCCTTGGCGGACTGGAAAAGATCCATCTCGGCACACAGCTCACTTCCCACCCCGCGAGCGTGGGATTCCATCGGGGACAGGGGGGCGACCACCACACCCGCCCCGAGTGACCGACTGCGTCAGGCAGTGGGGGGAATGATCGGAGATCCCCGGGCAGGGGTTTCCGCAAGGGATCGGCTCTCAGGCAGCTCCTTGGAATGGGGTCCCGGTGACCGGCTGACGAAACCCATTTTTATGCCGGGCAAGTTCGATGGCTCCGGCCATCTTCTCGAATATCTGTCTCACTTCGACCTTTGTCGACGGGCCAACGGATGGGGAAACGCGGACGCTGGCGTCTTTCTAGGGTTGTCCCTCACCGGCATCGCACGTCGCCTCTTGGCGGGTATCGACCCCGGCACGGAAACCGGCTACCTGCGCCTGCGTGATGCCCTCGTAGCCCGGTTCCAGCCACCCAACCAGAGCGCAGTCTATAAATCCAAACTAAAGGCCTTGGAACGGGCGAAGGGCGCTTGCCTTCAAGCCCATGCCGAAGAGATACAACGATACATGCGTCTGGCCTACCCGGGGGCCGACGAAGCTACAATTGATGTCATGTCCAGAGACCGCTTCGTCGAGAGCCTACCTGATGAGCGACTCCGTCAGTGGATTCATCAGACGATGCCCGACGACCTGGCGGGGGCCGTTCAGGTAGGCCTCCACGCGGAAGCGTGCCTGCGCTCCGGCGAGGGTGATCGGGGGGCGGCGGCAGCCAGGGTCTCCTCGACTACAATGGCGGAGGAATTGGCAGCCCTGCGCAAGAAGGTAGAAGAGGGACGGGTACAGTCCGAAGCTGTGATGGCACGAACAGACGCGGCTTTCAAGAAGCTGGATAGGCCATCTGAGGGCAGGAGGAGAGAGCGACCGAGGGGCGATCGGCCTGGGGGCCGCCCCCCCCTCAGATGTTTCCATTGTGCTAAGGAGGGCCACATGCGCATCGACTGCCCGGAGTGGCAATCCAAGGTCCGGGAAGCGGAATCAGCAGAATCCCGCACGACGAAGGAACCGTCGGAAAACTAGACTCGGTCCTGTCTGACTCCCAAGGCAGGGCCGAAGCGAGGAGGCCGCCGTCGCGGACGACGGATCACCTGGAAATACAGGGGAGACTCGAGATGGGGGGTGCGGGCCTCTTGGTCGAGGGGCGGATTGAGGGGGAGCCGGTGCAGTGCTTGGTAGACACCGGGGCGACCATCAATCTCGTCTCGTTGGCCTGGTGGCACAAGAACGGAGGTAGCAGGGAGCTGCCTCCATCCCAAGAAAGAGTCTTTTCTGTAGAGGGACTACCGCTCCGGCTGATGGGGGAGTGGGTAACCTCCCTGGAGTTGGGCCCATACACGTGGCCCATAGTATTACAAGTGGCGGATATGCCGACGGAGGTCATCTTGGGCTCCAATTTCTTGAGGAACACTAGAATGATGGTGGACATGGCGGGGAAGAGGCTCCTCATGGCGCCGGAGGCTTCGCCTTCCCTACCGACTAGCGCGTCCTGCCGGATCGTAAGCCGATACACCACGGTGTTGGCCCCGGGATCGGAAACGGTGGTGGATGGCTATGTGGTGGGAGAATGGGAGACTGATAACTTGGGCCTGGTAGAAGGACTCCGGGAGAAGGAGACCAAGAGAGGGCTGCTGGTGGCCCGCGGCTTAATTGACCCCCGGGTGAAGGAGGCTCCCCTGCGACTGTTGAACCCCGGGCAAGACCCCCTTGTCGTCTATCGAGAGATGGAGTTGGCGACAGTAGAAGAAATATGCGGTCCTTCCGCAGAGAGCGACACCCTAGACGCGGGCTGCTGCCGGGTGGTGTCGCCTGGGGACCCCCGGGTAGAAGAGGTAGTGGAGGGCCTGGTAAGCGGACTGACGGGGAATCGCCGGGAGGAGATGTCCTCGCTCTTAAGGAAGCATGCCGGGGCCTTCCAATTGGAACCAGGGGACATCGGCAGGGCGACTATGGTGGAGCACCGCATCCGGACGGGTGGCCATTCCCCATTGAAACAGCCGCCGAGACGTCTGGCACCCCACCGCAGATCGCTCGTAGACCAGGAGGTGGATAAAATGTTGAAGGCAGGGATGATTGAGCCGGCGGAGGGACCCTGGGCCTCCCCGGTCGTGTTGGTCAAGAAGAAGGACGGATCCATGCGGTTCTGTGTGGATTATCGTCGGCTGAACAAAATCACCGTGAAGGACGCATACCCCCTTCCGCGCATTGATGACAGCCTCGATACCCTGTCCGGGTCCGAGTGGTTCTCCACGATGGATCTGGTCAGTGGCTATTGGCAGGTCGCCATGGCGCCAGAGGATAGAGAGAAGACGGCTTTCACCACGCACCGTGGCCTCTACCAGTTCACTGTCATGCCGTTCGGGCTCTGCAACGCCCCGGGCACCTTCGAACGGCTTATGGAGGTGGCCATGCGTGGCTTGCAGTGGAGCTCGTGCTTGGTGTACTTGGATGATATCGTAGTTTTCTCTCGTACGTTCGAGGAACACGTTGCGCGTCTGGGGGAGGTCTTGGCTCGTCTGGAGGCCGCCGGCTTGAAGGTCAAGCCAGGCAAGTGCCAATTGGCCAAGCAGGAGGTGGCATTCCTGGGCCACGTGGTCAATCGCAATGGGGTAGCCACCGATCCTGGCAAGGTTTCTATGGTGCGAGACTGGCCTACGCCGGAAACCTTGACAGAAGTGAGGAGCTTCCTAGGCTTAGCCGGCTATTATCGCGCCTTTATTCCCCAGTTCGCCACACGGGCCAAGCCGCTGACTACACTCGCTGACAAGGGGAGGACCTTTACCTGGACAGATGCCTGTGACGCCGCCTTCCGCGAGATCAAGCAATGTCTGGTAGAGTCACCCATATTAGGTTATCCCCAAGAGGAGGGCCAGATCGTCCTGGACACGGACGCTTCGGACACCGGCTTAGGAGCAGTCTTGTCGCAAATGCAGGATGACCGAGAGATCGTCTTGTCATACGGCAGCCGGACCCTAACAAAAGCGGAGAGAAATTATTGCGTCACGCGTCGCGAGCTCTTGGCAGTCATCTTTGGGTTGAAAAAATTTCGGCACTACCTCCTGGGTCGGCATGTGCTCATCCGCACGGATCATGCAGCGCTAAAGTGGGTGATGTCATTTAAGGAACCGGAGGGGCAGATAGCTAGGTGGCTGCAAGTGATGGACATGTTCGACTTTACGGTCGAACATAGGCCCGGTAGTCGCCATGGTAACGCCGACGGTCTCTCCCGTATCCCCTGTCGTCAATGCGGACTCGCTGGGGAAGGGGATGAGTCCACCTCCCCCGTGACTGGACACGTCTGCGCCCTCACCCGCTTGGGCTCCTCCGACCCAGATCGGGCTTCCGAAGTGAGAGAGGAATGGCGGCGCGACCAAGAGGAGGATCCGCTGCTTTCGCCAGTTCTTGCTTGGATTCGGGAGGGCATCACACCCACGTGCGACGAACTCCGGGACAAGCCGTACGCCCTGCGGTCGCTCGCGGCCCAGCTCCAGCGTCTAGAAATAAAAGAGGGCCTCCTGGGTCGTTGGTGGTTCGTTCCTGGCAGCGCCCGCCACTTCCAGTTACTAGTGCCGCAAAAGAGGAAGCGGGAGGTGTGGGAGTCTTGCCACGGGCAAGGCATAGTGGGCCACTTTGGCAGAACCCGAACACTCCGGAAGTGCTCGGAGAGATGGTACTGGCCCGACTATAGGAAAGAGATCACCTACTGGGTGGCCTCGTGCCCGGTTTGCCTGGAAAGGAAGCCCCCACCCGGTCCTCACCGCGCCCGCATGGGCCACGTCCCGGTGGGGCTACCCATGGAAAGGATGGCTGTGGACCTAATGGGGCCCTTCCCTATCACACCGGAGCCCCGAGAGAACCGGTACATCTTAGTTATTGTGGACTACCTCACCAAGTGGGCAGAGGCGGTGGCCCTGCCCGACCAGGAGGCGGCCACGGTCGGGAGGGCATTTGTGGAAACGGTGGTCTGCCGCCTGGGGCCGCCCGCCACCCTACACTCTGATCAAGGTCGGAATTTCCAGAGTCGCCTTTTTCGGGAAGTGGTAAGCCTGTTGGGCATTCAGCAGACGCGGACTTGTGCGTTCAATCCGAAATCGGACGGATTGGTGGAACGCTGCAACCGCACCATTGAGGCCCTCCTCTCCGCTGTGGTCGCCAAGGACCAGTCCGACTGGGACCTACAGCTGCCGTTTGTCATGGCCGCCTATCGAGCGTCGGCCCACTCGTCCACCGGCGTCTCCCCGAATATGATGATGCTGGGGCGAGAGACCATGGTACCGCTGACCGTCCTCTATCCCATGGAGGAGGAGAGGGTGGGAGAGGGCGCCGTCGGCTACGTAGCTAAACTCCAGACCTCATTGGCACGAGCTCACGAGACTGCACGCGACCATCTGGGCACCTCGGTTGCTCGTCAGGAGCGCAACTACAATCTCCATGCGCGGGATAGGACCATCGAGGTGGGGGCCCTGGTGTACTATTTACACCCCATCCATAAGAAAGGGGTCTGCCCTAAGATGCAACGTTTCTGGACAGGACCGTGGGTGGTGACCAGGTTCCTATCGGGGCACGTCTATGAAATAAAGATGGATCGTAAAGTCAAAGTAGTACACTGTGACTCAATCAAGGTTGTTCCCACCCCCCCAGCCGGAGTGGGGGCCCTTCCCCCCCGGCCACCGGCCCCGCCAGAGGTGGGGACCGAGAGGGAGGACGCTCGCGGCGTAGTCAGAATGGTGGCAACGACTAACTGGGTAGAGCTGCACACCCAGGGCGATTGGTCGGGGTCAGCCTGGAAAAATGGTGGGGATGAGATCGGGTGCCGCGGCGACTGGTCAGGGACGGCCAGGCGGGAAGCCATGGACGGCGTCGGGTCCCGCGGATTACGTAGCGTTCCGCGGCGGGACGCGGGGTGTGACGTCGGTTCCCAACTGCAGACTTTCCTTGAAGTAATGTCCGTTTGGAGCAGGCTAGGATTTACGCCCGAAATGCCACAAAGGAGCCGAAAATTGGCGTCTTACGTTATCCCCAAGGTGAGAGGGGAAGCCAGAGACGCTATAGGGAAGGGGGATACCACCCCAATCGGGTCCCGCGGCCGTAGGAGAGGCAGAACCGCGGGTACTGCGTCCCGCGGCGGATCAGAAGGGAGGAAACCGGAAGAGCCAACCCGCAATAGTCCCAGGTTAGCCACCTGGAGGGCGCCCCCCAGAAAAGCTTCGCCCAGGAGGTCTCGGGGCAAGTCCAGCGAGAGAAGCGACCGCTTCTCACCCAGGAGAGGCCGTAGGAAGCCCTCAGCGAGCCCCAGGCGGAGCCGCACCCCGCCGCGGGACAGCCGGAGGGGGGCCCCTGGAAGAGCCAGGTCCCGCAGCCCCCGCGGAAGGTCCCGCAGTCCCGCAGAAACGTGTTCACATGGTGTGATGGCGTCGTCGCGGATCCCCTGTGACATTTGCGGGGTGGATTTCTCCCGCCGGCAAGCCCTGAAACGCCACCAGAGCCGGCAACATCCGACGGGGGAGTTGAAGGGGTGGTTCTGCCCCTTTCGAACCAAGGGGTGCCTGTATGCCTCGGACAGGGCGGAGGACGTGCTGCGGCACATCAGGACCCGCCACAGGTCGGAGGGGGGAGGAGATCACCCGTGGGTGCGGGACCACAAGAGGATGCCTGCTGCTCGTCCGCTCCCAGGGCTGTCCGCCCAATCCCCATCCCCTAGGAAGCGTGTGGCCATCCCTGTGGAGGCCGAGTCCTCGGAAGGGTCCGAGGAGAGCTCCGGAGAGGAGTCGGACGGCTCAGCCCCCTCCTCCCCCGAGGAGAGCCCGAGTCCCGCGGCGCGGGTGACCGCCCCGGCGGGCCGTCCCGCCAAGGAGGGCCGACAACAACGGCAGTCTAAGGCCTCGTCCCCCTCCCGGTCCCGCGGCGGGACCTCGACCAAGCGGACCCCATCCAAGTCGCCTAGGGAGAAGGGGAAGGCCCCCGCCGCCACGGTTACCTCCAGTGGCCGTCCACCTAAGGATCGGCAGGCCTCGGCCTCCCGCTCGCGGCCCCGGAGCCGTACAGACACCAGAGCCACCGACTTGGGAAGCAGCCCCACCTTCAGTCTGGGCGCCGTCTCGCCTCTCCAGCCTGCCGCTGAGGGGAGCGGGTCCCTGCCCCCCACCCTCCAGCCCGGAGGTAAGAGGAGGAGGGCCTCCGTGAGGAGCGCTTCCGCCTCCCCCAAGTCGCCCCCCCTCACCAAGGCTCAGAGGCGGTCGGCTACCCCCGCCTCCCCCAAGCCGTCTTCCACGGTTACCTCGGTGACCCCCGCCGTACCCCCCTCTGGAGGACTGGGAGTCACCTCCCCGGCTGCGACACCGGCGGTGACTACGACCGTGGCGTGGGGGACACCGGGAGCCTTTACCGGAGCCTCGGCAGGCGTTCCCCTGGACCGCGAGGCCTTGATGGCTATGGGATCGGCCTACGTGGCGGGAGGCGCCAACCAGGAGGAGATGGCACGCCGGATGACGGACCTCCTCACCATGTGGGGCCTACCTCCCCCAGGAGCACCGGTGGTGACCCCCCTGGCGGCCTCTACGCGGCCTACGGAGAGTGCCCCAGTTAAGGCGGCTGTGGCCTCGGATGCCCTTTCTTCCCCGACCACGACGGGCGTGGTAACTACCGGGAGTACCCCCGCCCCGGAGTCGGTCATTAGGTACCAGTCGGTACCACTCTCCTCTGAGGAAGAGGAGGTGGTAGAGCTGAGGGGGGAGGAGACCGTTACGAGGTCAGTGGCCCCCACCTCTTACACCACTGGGGAAGCGACGGCGGACCAGGAGAAGGGAGAGGCTAGTACCAAGCCAGTGCTCCCCACCGCGTCCACCGCTCCCCCCACGGGAGCCGACTCACCTTCACCGGTGGAGTCCCCTGCCGGAGAGACCCCCGGTGGGGAAGTGGAGGCTCCGGAGGCAGCAGCCTTGCCTCAGGACGGGGAGGGGGAGGTCGCTACCCGACCAGTGCCCTCACCCGCCCAGGCCCCACACGAGAGACCGAGGGAAAAGGACCAGCTGGACCTGCAGCCCTTGTACCAGGCCCTACCCACACTACCGTCTCGCCCGGGCACTTCGGACGAGGGGGCTCGTACTGAGCCAGCGCCTCCCCAGGAGGAGCTCGCAGCCGGAGGGGCCCCCGGGGACCCAGGCCCGACCGGTGCTCCCGCCCGGGTTGAGACCGTGTCCTCCGGAGACCCTGCCCCCACCTGTGAGCCCGAGTCTCCTACGGCCGCAGAGGAGGTGGCACTCACGGCCTGCACCCCCCCGCGGATAAGTGAGGCTGCGCTGGCACCCAACCTCACTCAGGCAAGAGACAGCGGCGACTCGCGCACCTTCGGGGGCGTGCGGCTGGACAACGTCGGCGAGGACGAGGCAGCGACCGCCGTGCGTAACCTGCTCGCCAGTAGCACCCCAGTCGGCACGGCGGAAACCCTCCCCGTTACCATCACTCTCACGGCGGAGGATATGGTGGCCTTAAACCGGGAGTGGGACGGAGCGAGCCCCATCCAGCTGATCCGCATGACCCCGGTAGCCAGCACCCCCACGCAGACCGATCGGTCAGAGCCGGTACGGGCTTGGCCCGGAGGGGCCGTCACCCCGGAGGAAAGGGCCGCCTTGGACGCTGTGGCCACGGCCACACCCAGTACCAGGCTATGTCCCTCGGATGACGAGACGGGGCGTCCTCTTCCCGTGGAGTGGCAGTCGCCACCGCCTTCCCCCCCTCGTCGCCCGAAGGTACCCTCCAGGGACCCGGCAAAGGATAGGGACACCACCGCCGACCTGCCGCCTGCGCCGGAGTTACCGGCGTGGACCTCCTTCCGGCATACACCGCCGAGTGCCCGTCGTCGGCGCCGAGCCCCGGCCCCCTCGGCCAGACCCACAGGGGCGGCGTCCTTTGTGCCTCCTTGGTGGCACGTGCGGGGGAGGGATCCAGACCCGCTGGAGCGGTATGCGGCTTACTTGGTTCCCCCCCGCGACTTTGGACCTGGGTACGGGGCACTCACCGGGGACATCAGTAGCCGCGTCCGCTTCCACGACAGGGACACTTTCACGGTGTCCAACACCACGGCCACCACGTACCGGCGGGTGGTCCCAGGTCGCCGGGCACCAGCGGCCGCCCAGGGAGCGGCCCCCGCCGCCGCAGCCGCTCAGGGAGCACCCCCAGCAGGACCCGAGCGGGCGCCGCCACCGCAGGAGGACTCCCCGGCTCCGGTAAGTCCGCCTGACACTACTCCACGTCTAGACCGAGTGCCCCCTTTCGGGCAGAGCCCCCTCCCCCGCCAGTAATTGAGGCGGGGAAGGGGAGAAGTGGTGGTCATCATGAATGTAATAACCGTCTTGTTCGTACCCGTCTCAGTTCGTCTATAGCTGTAAGCAAACTTCATCCTTTCACTGTAATTCGGGCCCCCAGTACTGAGAAGGTTCAGGAAAAGCCCACTCCAAGCCTCCCCCAGATGCGAGAGGGGAGCACACTGGACACCCGCATAGCTGTTGCAGACCACCTAATCACCTATTGTTTCTCGTCTGTTGCAGCACGCGCCTACTACTGGCGAGTAGTCGGGCCGGTGCGGGGTCCTCCGAGCCGCGGCGGTCGGCTCCTCCGGAGGGGGGCTGGGCTTGTTGGCCCCAGCTCCCACCGGGACTTGTTGAGGTTGGGACCCAGCAAGGTAGGCCCGAGGGCGGGCCCGAGCTCCCAGGGCGAGGTTGAGCTCAGGAGTACGGAGGTGTTGGGGCCGTTGCCCCCTACGAGTTGTTGGGATTGCTGTTCCCCCCGGGTCGGGACCGTTGTCCCCCCCATGTGTCAGGACTGTGTAACCACCCTACGGATGGGACCGTGGGTTCCGGCTTCGTCTATGTGTTGCGGTTGCTAGGTCACCGAGTTGTTACCGTCCAAGCTGTTGACGAGATTCGTGTGGAAGCTATTACGACTGTTGATTTATATTTGAGCCTGAGTGCGCTTGATGTCGCAGGGCCAGTAATTGTAGTACTATTATTCTATATCACATTAGTAACTGGTTGTCTATAATTCTAGTAACCCTACCTGGTAGAGGGCGTATGGGGGCGCCATTTTTTCGATGTCATAGCCGCTTTACTTTGTACACCTTCCCATAGTTCTTTCATGTATAGTGTTTAAAGTAAGGAGGGAAGAGTGTAGCGGCGGGGCGGGAAGCGCTAGGCTTTCCGCGGGACTCTGCGGGTTGGGCTGGTTCGGTCCCGCACCACGAGGGGGCGCGGTGCCCGCGGTTGCTATATAAGGCCCGCGGGGGCCGCTGCCCCTTCAGTCTATGACTCCCAGCTGTCTGGTGCGGACGTGACCCAGCCTCCCCAGCAGAGTCCTATGTAGACTTTAGGAACGACGTTGGCTATGTAACTGATGAGATCTGATTAATAGAAGAGACACGCCTTGATATTTGTACACCTTTATTTACACAATATACGGGTTGAGTTTTCCCCAAGCTTAATTGAACGACTTACTCCTGTGTTCGTCTAATTCGCTACAATATATATATATATATATATATATATATATGCAGGAACAACAGATCTTGATTTGAGCTGTTATGTGTGCCTGCGGTCTCAAAAGCTGAGAAGAATTGAACCTTGTGTGGATGGCATTATTCATCAGTATCGGCCATGTTCGTATAATCACCCAGATACTATACATGCAGATCTACCCAATGCATGGTCTTTGTACAAGGAAAGATCCTTAGAGGTTACTCATTGGACATGAAGTATCTTTACAGTGAAGTTAACTCGTTGTTGATTACCTGGAATTTTGCGCAGTTTACATCTTTCCGGGAGCCCCTGTGGCTTTCCATACCTCGTTCATCTACAATCCTCTCTACGTAAGATTCTGCCCTCGCGCGATAGCCTGAGCAATTTTTGCTTGTTTGTTTAGTTTTACGTGCGGGGGCCATTGAGGAATTCAGACATTCAAAAGTTTTAAACTATTCAATAGTAGGAGTCAGCTAGAGCCCCTTCTGAATCTGGGATGGTAGTAATGGTCGCAATGACTTCAATATTCTCTATTTTATTTCTAATAGAACCTGTTAAGGATTGGTTTGGGGCAGGTCAAGGGTGTGATCAAGCTGGATAGCTATGGTAACTTATCATGAAGTGCTTGTAGATAGCAGTAAGGGGAAGTATATTGGGGGTGGGGGTAGAAAGTAGTAGCCACTGGTGCCTGATGGAGAGAGGCTTGTGGCGCTCTGACAGGATCCAGCATGGACCAAACTCAATCAATGGCCAATTCATGGCCTGCCCACATCAGAGGCACCTCTCCGGCCCTGCCCCACCCGCCCCATAGCAGGCAAATGACCCCAGGACCCCCAGTGCTACCCTGGAGAGCCGCTCTATATGCCGCCAACACAACTTATACCCATGCTGGATTGGGGGGGGGGGGCTTGCTGGATAACTTTATTTTTTGTTGTCCTTATCTTTAGTGTAATTTTCTTCCAGACTATTATGCTTACCCTTCTCTTTAGCTCCAGTGGCGGATCCAGAATTCTCTAGAGGGAGGGGGCCAAGACCTGACGAAGGGAGGGAGTTACTAGATGGCTCAGAGCACCGCAAGCGAAGCGCAACGGTCAAACTAGGGGGGTTTGGGGCATGCCCACCAAGAAGATTTTGAGGGTTTAGACTTGAAATGGTGCATTCTGATGCATTCTTACTGAGCATATCAAGTCTCAAGTCTGTAAGAAATCAGTATTTATGTAAAAGATTCTTGAGGGATTGGTGACATGTTTTTGCTCACCTACAAAAAAACAGAACAGCCTGAAGTTCTTTACCAGAAAAAAAATCTATTCTGTGCATTATTGAGAACCATATAAAATGGAATATTTGTACACATATTAAGCTTCTGACATAGAAGATGTGGGTGGTTGGGGGCTTGGCCCCCAAGAAAATTTTGAAATTTGTGAATTGAAATGGTGCAATTTGAGGGATTCTCATAATGTCCTCATTGATTGGTGCATTCCCCCATGTACTTATGAATATGTACAATCATGAATGGAGCTTGTTCCCCTGTAACTATGTTGCAACTTCATCACAAGAACCAGTAGGCTCAGTCTAACTACAAAATTTCAGCTGGGACTGGGATTGAACCCATGCCCCTTGTATTTGAAAACCTCTGCTCTACTGACTGAGCTAATTAGGCAATCAATTTACCAACAACCAAGGGAAAGAGATATTCTCTTAGCTGTAGCTGCCCCATAATGAAAATGACATGATGGCCATTTTACAGACCAATCTTCACCAGAATCTGTAGTACAGTGTACAGGATCCAATGATTAATCAAACACTATACAGTAAATTGCAAGTCAGACCTGAGGTGCCAGACAGGAGGACTGGGGTGACTGGAAGGTGTAATTTGATTTTGAAAATTGTCAAAATCTTTTACATTAGAATAGTGAGCAGAAATAGTCCATAGCAGACGGGCCTCAAACAAAAATAGATTGCAAGGCCTCCCTATCCCTTACACCGTGGCGACTGTGAACCATACACTAGTCTACTCATCTCACGAGTAGTACTCACTAGTCGCCGCGCTAATTACATTAAATTAGTACTAAGGGAGTGATCATTTTTTAACAACAGGGGGGGCTGGTGGGTTTGCGCACGGACGCGTGAAAAAAATTTTGACGCCCCCCCTCTCGAGGGGGTAAAATTTTTTTGACCCCCCATAAGAGACAAAAATTGTGTGCAAACGTCCCCTTTAAGCCTATAGTAACGCGCGGGGGTTTCCACTGAAAACAGGTGAAATTATTTTGACCACCCCCCATCAGAGGTATTGAAAAAATTCTGACCCCCCCCCCCTCAAACCCACCAGCCCCCCCCCTGTTGTTAAAAAATGGTCACTCCCTAAAGGGTTCAAAATCAAAGCCCCAAGTGAACTTCAGGGGATGTTCCTGGACTTAGGGTGTGCCTCAGAGTCATATACGGGATGCCCCTCAGACGCGGGAGATTATGGTACATATTTTCACCGTTTCAATGACAATTTATATTCCCATCACCGTTACAATCTTGAGTCCTTGCACGGGCTAACAAGAACCAGAAGGGAACAGTGAGAGATGGTTGTTGTGCACGATGTGATTATCTTAACCACACAAAGAGACAAGACAAATAATGAATAGTGGATCCCCACCCCATGTAAGCGTGACTCTAGCCTCCCGGGCCAACTTCTGGGGCCGCATCAGCCAAAAGGGCCCCCGGCTATGGCCTAATGTGTCCCGGGAGAAGGATGAAGCTCCCCCTTATCCCGACTTTCTGCACCAGTTGTTTCTTATCGTTCTCTCTTCGCCTCCAAAACGCCTCCAAGTGCCAATAACTTCTGGGAAAGGCAGGAGAAACAGGGGAGGGTGAATGTTATTCACAGTTGAAGTGGATAAGTTGTTCTACTTCAACGCCCAGGAGGCATGGTTTCATGCATTTCTACGACCTGTTCTTTTTTTTTTATCATGTATTGCAATAATCGCTGCTTTCCGAGATATTGCTCACTATCTTGGGTAAGAAACCAGAATTTGATTTGCTACTTTTGTTGGAGATATTTACTGAAACTTGTTTTCGAATACACATTCATGAATTCGCGTATATGTACAGTTATATATAGCCAGCACATTATAATGAATGATCAGTTTGGTAATTAATCAGTGGAATGAAGGAAATGACTTAATGTCCACCTGCAGCATTGGTTTATGTTGTATTTATCCATAGGACTATACCATAGTAACTATCATCTTGGAAGATGGACAATACAAGGGAACATCCGAAGGTAAATATCACACACTCAATTCCTTAGACCAGCATGTAATACTGAAACTGGGGGGTGAGACGTGTGTTGTTTTGTTTTTTAGTTATTGCACAACATTAAAGTCATCAAAATTTGATTCCAGGTGCGCCTAATTAAGATTAAGCTTAACTTTGGACAGTTCATTTCCATTCCTAATGGAGTGGTCATTTTTTAACAACAGGGGGGTCGGTGAAATTCTGCACGTGCACGGCGAAAATTTTTCCGTCCCCCCCCTCTGAGGGGTCTGAAATTTTTCCGTCCCTCTTTTATCCTTTAGTCGCATGCAGGCTTTTTCGCTCAAAAGGGGCTAAAATTCCCCCCCCCCCCTATGAGGGATCTGAAATTTTTTTGTTCCCCCCATTGTTAAAAAATGACCACTCCCTAAGTTTTTATCATGTGGCCGAGCACTTATAATGAATACTATATGGCCATGTCAAAAACGCCAAAACAGTCTGATTCCGACACCTAAAATGTGTTGGGGATAAAAATTTCTTAATAAGTTATAGCCTTGGAAGATGTCCAATTTCACAGAATTGGCCATATATGTCCTATGGTAGAAGGGACGCAGTCAAGGGACCGTAGCTGGTGGCTCCCTCTGTATTCTTTATGAAACATTAATCGCATTCTCAGTAGTGTCCTCTGATATCAACTCACGAAACTTCCCTGTCATGAAATCTTGCCAGGATTAATAGGTATTGGATTGTGAATGTGTAATGATATTATTGTGTCAATGATTGTGTGTAAGACTCTAGATAATCAACAAAGAGTTTTCTTCTCCCCCCCCCCTCCTTAGAACTGACCGAAGTGGTTTAGTATCTTAATTCACATTCATGCCTATCTGGCATCTACATGCATTGGATTTTCAGATCAAATGGTTCTGAGATGATCCATCGGGAAAACATGTTAGCATTAAGGGAGGGGGGGTCTTAGACTGTTCAAGGGATCCATCCTATATTTGATCTCATACACCACCTGGAGGAGATTTGGGAGGGGGGGGGGTCGTCTTAGACTGTTCAAGGGATCCATCCTATATTTGATCTCATACACCACCTGGAGGAATTTGGGAGGGGAGGGGGTCTTAGACTGTTGAAGGGATACATCCTATATTTGATCTAATACACCACCTGGAGGAGATTTGGGAGGGGGGGTCTTAGACTGTTGACGGGATCCATCCTATATTTGATCTAATACACCACCTGGAGGAGATTTGGGAGGGGGGGTCTTAGACTGTTGAAGGGATCCATCCTATATTTGATCTTATACACCACCTGGAGGAGATTTGGGAGGGGGGGGTCTTAGACTGTTGAAGGGATCCATCCTATATTTGATCTAATACACCACCTGGAGGAGATTTGGGAGGGGGGGGGTCTTAGACTGTTGAAGGGATCCATCCTATTGTAATGACTAAGTTGGACACAAGACCAGAGGCGTTTGTAGTAGAGTAAGGGAAAGTGACACCCGTATATTCTCTGTGTAATAAAAGGCGAGTACAACCAGCAGTTGTAATGTGTTATCAATCATCAAACATTCATCAACGTCGTTCCTAGAGCCAACTTCGCTAGGGAGACTGGATCGGTCCACACCCAGCGACAAGTCGAGGTTGACTAAAGGAGGCGGCCACCCCGCGGCTCCTTATATAGTCGCCACGGGCGGGGCGCCACCTTGCGGTGCGGGACCGAACCAGTCTGCCCCGCGAAGTCCCGCAGAAGTCGTTGACTCGAAGCGACTTCGCTACACTCTTCCCCCTTTAATTCAAACTCTATACATCGAGAAAAGAGGGGGGAGCATGAACTATTATAATTAATGAACTCGCAATAAGGCGCCCCTATACGCCAACTACTGAATAGGGCTATGCTATATGAACCTCCTAAATTAAATAGCCCTGCGACATCGAGCGCACTCAGGCTAAAGCTGGTGATTCCCACGGCGGTCCCCTCGAGGACAATATCAGCCAGAGTCGAATCGGTTCCCATAGTAACTTGCATAACTAGCCCAAACATCCTAAAGCCGAATAAGCAACAGGCGACAATAGGTTGAACCTGACTATGTAGTAGACTAAGTCCCCGGTCGTACAATAGTAGACGAAGAGTCGTTAACATTTCCCCAAGTCGAATTTCCATAGTAACAGGCAACGAGAACGCATTCCCCGTCCTGGTGGCACCCTCGGTTATCCCCGCATCCCAGGCCGCACAGGCCATGTCACACACAGCCGGTCTAGGTCTACAGGATAAATGAGTCGCGGTAGGCCCCTCAACAGATATCAGTAGTATGATCACCCCGAATAACGCTGTTGCCATGGCAACCTCAGCTATATAGACGAATACATTTTGAAGAGTCGTACATGTCATACATCGTAACACAAATAACAATGCAGCAATTGGGACTGCACCAGTCGTAACCACACCGGCAAGTACAGTTGCCCTAGTAACTTCAGTCGTATAGGCGAACACAGTACAAAGGATCATACATGCCATATACAGTAACGCGAACATCAATGCAACAATAGGAACTGCACAAGTCGTAACCATACCGGCAGGTGCAGTTGCCATATACAGGAGTCCAAATATTAATATCAGAACAGGAACTTCACACGTTGCAAACTGTCTCTCCTGGGGGGCAACAGCCCCAGCGAGTGTCGGCCGAACCTGGGGGGCAACAGCCCCAGCGTCCTCCAAAAGGGCCTCCTGGGGGGCAACAGCCCCAGCGAGGGTGAGCATGACCTGGGGGGCGACAGCCCCAGCGTCATCTCGTCCGAGCCGCACGCCTCGGCTCGGAGGGTCCCGCACCGGCCTCACTGCTCCTCTGTTGCTGGTGAGTGCTGCAATCAACCACAAAAGAACATTGATTAACTGGTTAGTCGCAGCCCGGTGCGCATCCCCTGTGCTCCCCCATCCCACATGAGGGAAGCTGGTGTCGGGTCCTTCCTGAGCCTTCACAGTACTGATGACCCTAATTACGATAAGGCGAATCACATAAGAGGTTACTACAGACGACTCAGCCTGATATACTGCAGGCTGGCTCAATTCACAAGACGATACAAGTCGATAATACTTCCACCCCCTCCCCACCTCAATTACTGGTGAGGGGGGGCCTCCCCGAAAGGGTGTGTGGTTCTCAGGTCTGTCAACAGGCGAATTTCACTTACCGAAGCCGGGGAACCCTCCTGCGGATGAGACGTACGGCTCACCTCCTCCTCGTCGACAGTGGGGGGTTCACGGTCACCCGAGGCGTCTGAAGGTCGGGCGGCCGTAGGTTCCGGTGGCTCTGGGGCTCCCCGAGCCGCGGATGGTGCAGGATGACGTCGAGCTGGCTGGTCTGGTCCGCCTCGCGCTGTTGAGGTGGAGGGGCGTGGGGGTACCACGCGTCGGTATGTAGTGGATGTGGTGTTCGACAGAGTGTAGGTGTTTGCATCATGGACCTTGAGATGACTGTCGAGATCACCCGTTATGGCACCATAACCAGGACCTAGGTCCCTGGGAGGGATCATATAGGCCGCCCACCGTTCCAGCGGGTCGGGGTCTCTCCCTTTGACATGCCACCATGGCATGAACATGAATGGTGACCACGCTGGTGGCATATTAGATGGTGGGGGACGTCGGCGCCTACGGGCGCTAGGTGGGGTATGGCGGAACGATGACCAGGTGGGTGGCATCGGGTGAGGTCTAACCCCAGGGGCCGGTGGAGACTCCTCCCTGGCCGCGGTGTGTTGGTGCTCTGGAGCAGCATCCCTCGGGCGACGCCGGGGCGAGGCAGGGGGCGAATCCCACTCCGGGGGAAGGGGGTTCCCACACTCCTCATCCGATGGACAGAGGCGCGTTTTGGGGGTCGCAAGAGGTAAGGCGTCCAGGTCTGCTCTCTCGTCCGGGAGTATTTCCCCGCCCGGCCAGCGTGATGATGGGGTTTTGGCGTCGGGCTGGGTGGCTGGCTCGCCCCCCTCCGTTTGAGTCGACATGGAGACGACCGGTGTTAGCCTGACCAACTCCACCGGGCTGGTGCGGTCCCATACTCGTCCCAGCTCACCGACCTCCTCAGGTGTGAGAGTGATTACCGTGGGGATTAGTTCTACAGGCGTCTGTGCGGCTAACAGATGGTGTACGGCCACAGCGGCCTCATCCTCCCCGACATGCTGCAGTGCCACACCTCCCATGGTGGCGGCCGAAGTGCCCACTCGAGAGGGGTCACTGAGGGCGGGGACGTTAGAAGTCGATGGGAGGGCCAATGCGTTGTCCTGACCGATGGGTTTGGCCGGGGAGCTTGCCGACTGAGGGACGGCAGAAGTGTCCCCGGGAGGGATATGCTTCCCCCCTTGGGCTACCCCAGGCGCTGAAGGTACTGTCGACGAGGAGGTGGTGTCGGGAGGCGCTGACCCCGTACGGGTCCCCTCGTACCCCGAGCTTGGTACCTGCGCCTCTGACAGCGATGTGGTGCCGGCATCCGATGTTGCCTCGGGACATATAGGCGAGGGAAGGTCGGCGGCCGATGACTCTTGAGGCGCTGACCCCGTATGGGCCCCCTCGTCATCTTCGGACACAGGCGACTCTGCAGACGCTGTCGGTGGGCTACCTGGTAGTGCCTCCAGGAGAGGACTGAGATCCACTCCCGTGGGAGCACCCTCCGGTTCCTCCTCCGAAGACAGAGATACGCTCTGGTATTGTACAGGATCCTCAGTGGCCGTTGCGGTGGCCGTAACCGCGGGAGTATCCGCCACACTGGGTGCCGCTGACGCCTGTGGCGTAGCCTGAGTCGGGGCAGTAACGCTGGGAGCAGAGGTGACTGCTGTAGTAGGCACACCCCACATTGTCAGAAGGTCAGTCAGCCTCCTCGCCATGTCCTCCTTACTGGTTCCCTCGGCGACATACGCCGAGCTCAGGGACATCAGTAGTTCCTTGCTGACGGGCGTGCCGGCCGTGCTAGTTGCCGGACCCCAGCTGACTAGGGTGGGCGCGGGCAGCGTAGCAGGAGTCGGTGGTGCCACTCGGGTAGGCCCAGCAGGGGGAGGAGTCGTAGTAGGCTGTGACGCGGGTTCCAACACCGTCTCCCCCTGGGGGGCCTGGGGGGGGGCTACAGGGGGAGGAGTCGTAGTAGGCTGTAAAGCGGGTTCCAACACCGTCTCCCCCTGGGGGGCTCCCGTCTTCTTGGGCGCGGCAGCAGCAGGTGTAGCCAGCTTTTGCAGGGGGAACGACCCAGGGGGAGGAGTCGTAGTGAGCTGTGAAGCGGGTTCCAACACCGTCTCCCCCTGGGTGGCCGTCTCAGATGGAGGAGCTGGGGTGCCGATCGTCCTCTCTCTCTTCCGGCCCCGTGGCGAGCCGGAGTCAAGTCGGCGGCGTGTCCTCCCTAGGGTCGAGCTGCTAGAGCTCCTCGGGGAGGAGCGGGTAGGCCGGGCAGAGCTCGCCGAGGTGCTTCTAGGGGAACGATCCTGGCTCCTCTTCCGCTTCGACCCCTTCTTAGCGTCGGGGAGTAGTTTGGCGGGCGTCAAGACGGGTGATACGGCGGACCCCAAACTAATGGAAGGGCTGGCGCCGAAATCGCCACTTCTCCCGGGGCGGGGGGGAGCTGGTCTCTCCTGAGGTGGGAGGGCCTTCTTAGGCGGCACCGGAGACGGAGTTCGTTCCCCCTCGGACGGTTGGCTGGACTCCGGAGAGGAGGGGGCGGAGCCACCGGACTCGTCTTCGGATTCCCCGTCGTCGCTTTCGGACGATTCCGAGGGCACTGGTATGGCCACCTTTTTCCGAGGGGAGGGGGAGGACTGGGCGAGTCCGGGCACCACCCGAGGTTTGGGCATCCGCTTGCTGTCTCTCACCCAAGGATGATCTGCCCCCCCTTGCTTACGGTGTTTATTGCGGATGTGCCTGATCATATCCTCTTGGCGGTCGGTGGCGTAAGTGCACCCCGTCTTCCTATATGGACAGAACCATCCCTCTAGCTCTCCCTCGGGGTGCTGCCGGCTTCGGTGCCTGGTCATAGCCTGCCTCCGGGAGAAATCGGCTCCGCAGATATCACAGGGAATGCGGGACCCCTTCATGATGCCGTGTGGACACTTGCGGGACCGTGCGGGACTGCGGGACCTTGCGGGACTGCGGGACCTGGCTCTTCCAGGGGCCCCCCTCCGGTCGTCGGCCGACGACCTGCGGTTCCTATACGATTTTTCAGGCGACTCTCGCCTCCCTCTCCCTTGTAGACGGGAGCCACCTCTCCCTGAACTCCCCCGAGGTTTAGGAGATGCAGAACTGGAGGATAACGACGAAATTCGGGGACTTTTGCGGGTCAGCTGTTCCTTCTTCCTCCCCTCCGCGGTTCCAGACAGTGCGGGACTCCCCTGTTTACCGTTTCTGCGGCCCTGCAGCGGTCCCGCGGCGGGACCCGGTGACAGCCGTCGCTTCTCTGAGGAGTTAGCCACTCGAGGAATCACGTAGGACGCTAATTTCTTAGATTTTCCTGGCATTTTTGGCTCCCTCCCTAGTCTGTTCCACACTGACATTTCCGGCTGAGCTTCCTCCCGTTCTTTTGTGACGTCAGAGGCGGCGTCCCGCTGCGGGACGCTACGTGATCTGCGGGACCCCCTTGTAGTCCAGTTTTCCCGCCTCCCGCTCCCGGGAGCGCTGCGGGACCGTTGGTCGCTCTGACAACCAAGGGGGTACCAGCCGCGGGCCCGGGGGGCACCTCCCCGTGACCAGTCGTTAACCTTTCCCGACGGCATTGTCCGTACCAGGGAAGACAAGGCGAGCCCCTCTACGGCCCCTTTTTCCAGAACCCGGAAGCCGTCCGGCCTTCTTGCTTTCACCTTCCAGGGGCCGTCCCAATTTATTTTAGACGGTGGTCGTCGACCCCCTTTGGCGGTTGGATGGTAAAAGACGGTATCCCCTCCTTCCCACGGCCCCCCTCCAGGGGGGCCTCTTACCGTTCGAACGAACCCCTCTCCTTCTCTTTCCGGCGAGGGAGTGGCGGTGGCTTCCTCCGGTGGGGTCCGGGCGGGCAGCGGGTGAACCCCTTCCGGGGGGGGCGGTACCTCCTTCAACGAGTCGCAATGCACTATTTTCGTTTTTCGTCCCATGCGAATCTCATAGACGGAGCCGGCCAGGTGACGAGTAACTTCCCAGGGACCCGTCCAGAACCGTTGGAGCTTAGGGCTGACCCCTTTCTTCTTTATCGGGTGTAGATAATAGACGGTAGACCCAACTGCAATTGTTCGCTCCCTGGCGTGAAGATTGTAATTCCTCTCTTGCCGTGCCACTGAGGTACCCAGGTGCCCCAAGGCCACCTCGTGCGCAGATGCCATAGACCGCCGAAGACGGGCCACATAGCCTTCCGACCCCTCCCCGAGCTCTTCCTCCCCCTCTGGATACAGAACTGTCAGCGGAACCATAGTCTCCCTTCCCAACATCATCATGTTAGGAGAGACGCCCGTCGAGGAGTGAGAAGAGGCGCGGTAGGCCGCCATCACGAACGGAAGCTGTAAATCCCAATCGGATTGGTCCCGGGCCACCACGGCGGACAACAGGGCTTCGATGGTACGGTTGCTCCTCTCGACGAGACCATCCGACTTGGGGTTGAAGGCGCACGTGCGAGTTTGGAGGATGCCTAACAGTCGAATCGTCTCCCGGAACAGTCGGCTTTGAAAGTTCCTTCCCTGATCGGAGTGGAGCGTTGCTGGGGGACCAAGACGACAGACGATCGTTTCAACGAAGGCTCGGCCTACTGTGGAGGCTTCTTGGTCTGGGAGAGGGACCGCTTCGGCCCATTTCGTCAAATAGTCGATCATGACCAGAACGTACTTGTTAGCACGCGGCTCAGGCGTAGTCGGAAAAGGGCCCATAAGATCGACCGCCATACGTTCCATTGGAAGACCAACGGGGACATGCCCCATCCGGGTACGGTGTGGTGCATGAGGAGGTTTTCTCTCCAAGCACTCCGGGCAGGTGGCCACCCAGTAGGTCAAGTCACGCCTGAATTCCGGCCAATACCATCGCTCCGCACACTTCCGAATCGTTCGGGTGCAACCGAAGTGCCCCACGATGCCTGCCCCATGGCAAGACTCCCAGACCTCCCTCCTTCGCTTCTCAGGGACCACCAGCTGAAAGTGGCGCGTGGTGCCCGGAGCGAACCACCACCGACCTAGGAGACCCTGTCGGATCTCGAGACGTTGAAATTGTGCCGCCATAGACCGAAGCGGGTATGATTTTCCTCGTAGTTCTTCTACCGTAGGTGGGGTGCCACTCTCCACCCAAGGTATTACCTGAGAAAGCAGGGGATCCTCCCTCTGATCGGTTCGCCACTCGCCCCGTACCTCTTCCCCCCGGTCAGGGTCAGAAGCACCTTGGCGGGTTATGGCAAAGACGTGACTGGTCGAGACGGTAGCGTCATCTCCCTCTTCTTCGGAGCGACCGCACTGGCGACAAGGAATGCGCGAGAGGCCGTCAGCGTTGCCGTGGCGACTTCCTGGGCGATGTTCCACCGAAAAGTCGAACATGTCCATTACCTGTAGCCACCGTGCTATCTGCCCCTCGGGCTCCTTGAATGACATTACCCATTTCAAGGCCGCGTGATCTGTCCGAATCAATACGCGACGGCCCAATAAGTAGTGGCGGAATTTTTTTAAGCCGAAGACAACCGCTAGTAATTCCCGCCGGGTCACGCAATAATTGCGTTCAGCCTTGGTGAGGGTACGACTGCCATAAGACAGGACCACTTCGCGTTTGCTCTGTTCCTGCGACAGTACAGCCCCTAGACCCATGTCGGAGGCATCGGTGTCAAGGACTACCTGTCCTTCCTCTTGGGGGTATCCCAGAATAGGCGACTCAGTCAACAACTGCTTTATCCGGTTGAAGGCGGCCTCACAGTTGTGATCCCAGCGAAAGACTCTGCCCTTGTCCGCCAGGGTGGTTAGTGGTTTTGAGAGAGTAGCAAAGCCAGGGACGAAAGCCCTGTAATAGCCTGCTAAACCGAGGAAGCTGCGTACTTCCGTGAGTGAAGCAGGGGTAGGCCAGTCGCGCACCGCTTCTATCTTCTTTGGATCCGTGGAGATGCCCTCCCGACTCACAACATGGCCTAAGAAGGAAACCTCCCGCCTCGCCATCCGGCATTTAGTCGGTTTAACTTTCAGCCCTGCCTTCTGGAGTCGAGTTAGTACTTCCCCCAACCTCGCCAAGTGTTCGGAAAAGGTCTGGGAGAAGACCACAATGTCATCAAGATACACCAAACAAGAACTCCATTGGAGCCCTCGCATGGCAACCTCCATCAGGCGCTCGAAGGTGCCGGGGGCATTACAAAGCCCGAAGGGCATAACCGTAAACTGATACAATCCCCGATGGGTGGCAAAAGCCGTCTTTTCCCGGTCCTCTGGAGCCATAGCCACTTGCCAGTATCCGCTGACCAGATCCATGGTCGAAAACCATTCAGATCCGGCCAGTGTGTCCAGGCTGTCATCGATCCGTGGCAAGGGGTATGCGTCCTTTACTGTCGCCTTGTTAAGTCGTCTATAGTCGACACAGAAACGCATCGATCCATCTTTTTTTCGCACAAGGACCACGGGTGACGCCCAGGGGCCCTCGGCAGGCTCAATAGTCCCCGCTTCGAGCATCTTGTCAACTTCCTCGTCTACCAGGCCTCTACGATGGGGGGCCAGGCGGCGTGGTGGCTGCTTTATTGGCGGATGACTATCGGTCCTAATGTGGTGCTCCACGAGGTTAGCCCGGCCGATATCCCCTGGTTCCAGTTGAAAGGCGCCAGCGTGGGAGCGTAGCAACTCCTCTAGTTGCTCCCGCTCCTTGCCTTCTACCCCACTCACCAGGGACTGCACCATAGGCTCCACCCGAGGATCTTCAGTCGTAACTATCCGACAGTGAGAAGGGCTGTCTTCTTGCCCCTCTGCGGGGACCTCGCCTACTTCTTCCACCGTGGCCAACTCCATGTCACGATAGACTGTGACAGGGTCTTGACCTGGATTAAATAGTCGCAATGGAGCCACCTTCTCCCGGGGGTCTATCAGGCCTCTCCCCACCAAGAGTCCTCTTTTGTCCTCTTTCTCTCGTAGGCCCTCCACGAGACCTAGATTGGCACTGTTCCACGGTCCCACCACATAACCGTCAATGACGGTTTCGGAACCCGGGGCCAGGACTGTAGTCTTCTGGCTGACTATCCGGCAAACTAGAGTCGCACTAGGAATGGCCCGCGGGGCAGCCGGGAGAACTAGCCGTTCGCCTGCCATGTCCACCATCATGCGGGCCTCCCTCAGAAAGTTAGACCCTAAAATCACTTCAGTCGGCATATCAGCTATGTGCAAGACGATGGGCCAGGCTCCCCTGGCCAAAGACAGTGCAGTTTCCCAACGTCCCCGTAGCTGCATAAGTCGGCCCTCTACAGAATAGACTCGCTCTTGGGAGGGGGGAAGCTCCCTGTCACCCCCATTTTTCTGCCACCAGGCTAGGGACACCAAATTTACTGTAGCACCCGTGTCCACCAAACACTGGACTGGTCTACCCTCAATGGTTCCCTCAACCAGGAGGCCCGCTCCTCCCATCTCAAGTCGTCCCTTAACCTCTGTAGTTGCCTCTTCTATCTGCCTATCTTCGGTCCTGACTTGGGAGTCAGTCAGGACCGAGTCTAGTTTTCCGCCGGCTTCACCTCGGTGGCCTTACGGCCCTGTCCTTCGGCCTCCTGGATTCTAGCCTTCCATTCAGGGCAATCGCGCCGGAAGTGCCCCTCTTTGGTGCAATGGAAACAACGGACAGGCGACCTGCTTCGAGTCGACTCCCTTCTCTTGCCTTCCTGAGGACGTCCCCATTTCTTGAGAGCCGCGTCAGTGCGAGCCAGCGAGGCCTCGGAGCGGGCCTGCCCGTCTTTCATCTCCTTCCGCAAGGCGGCAAGCTCCTCAGCCATAGTAGTCGATGACGCGCGGGCTGCGGCTGCTCCCCTCTCGGCCCCTCCCGACCGAAGGCACGCTTCCGCGTGTAGGGCGACCTGGATGGCGCCGGATAAGTCGTCTGGCATAGCCTGATAGATCCATTGACGCAGTCGTTCGTCGGGGAGGCTCTCTATAAAGCGATCACGGCACATGATATCCACCGTGGAATCGTCGGCACATGGGTATGCTAAGCGCATATATCTCTGTATCTCCTCAGCGTGTGACTGCAGACAGGTACCCTTGGCTCGCTCCAACGAACGTAGTTTAGACTTGTACACGGTGCTCTGATTTGGGGGCTGGAACCGGTTTACCAAGGCCTGCCTCAATCTCAGGTACCCGGCCTCCGTCCCCGTCTCGATCCCTGATATCAGACGTCGGGCCACTCCCGTCAGGCTAAGGCCTAGGAAAACGCCCGCGTCGGAGTTATTCCACCCATTGGCCCTTCTGCATAAGTCGAAGTGTGACAGGTATTCTGGTAAATGCCCTGTGCCGTCGAATTTACCAGGCATAAAGATCGGTTTGGACAACCTATCGCGGGGGCCCCACTCCTTCAAAGCGTCAGTGGACAGGCACCGAGGCGACGACGGGGGAAGGCGAGGTTCACCCACCATTCCTCCTATGTTGCTAGTCGAGCGACTTCCCATCAAGTTAGCATCCGCTGCCGGGCCAGATCGTGATGGTGGCCACAACCCATGTTCGGTTGCTGATCTTTTCCATTCTGCCAGAGCAGGCCCCCCTTCCGGTACCAGTTCTCGGGCAGTCGAGTCAATCAGCGGAGCGGGGTTAGAGGATGAAGGGGGATCCAGTTCACCAGGTGACATTGAGGACATTTGCTCCGTCAAAGACGCTAGCTCCCTTGCTTTCTCTTCGGCAAGGCGACGACTTCTCGCCTCCTCCTCGGACCGCTCCCGCTCCTTTTCTTCCGCTCGCAGAAGCTGCTGGGCCTGAGCCAGTCGTTCCCCCTCCCGGATGGCCAACCGGGACTCCTCCCGCCGCCTTTCCTCACTCAGTCGCCATTGTTGCACCCACAAGGCTTGTCGTCTCTCCTCATCCGGATCCACACGTACCCCTCCCCAGACGGTGGGGATCTCGATATGTGCCCTCGGGTCAGGTGATGAGGAGACGTGGGGTGCTGGTATTGACCACGGAGAATTATTCCCGTGGTCCTCCGGCCAAGCACCCTGACTCACGGTCGATGGTCGGCCGTAGAACCCCGGGGGTGACCCTGTAGGGCGACCCTTGGGCCCCGCTGAGGGTAGTTGTTTTTTTTCTTCCGTCTCAGGATGGGGTGGGGAGGGACCACCCACCTTCTCCGGCCACCTCCCCATGGGGGGTTGTAGACCAGAATGGGGTGCCGGTCCCTTCCTCTCCCAAAGTCGACCAACTCCGAGTCCACCCATCGGGGCAAAGTCCCCGACTTTTCCCCGAGGTACCGGACTCCGACCGTTAGACTGGGGGCCACCCTCCGTCCCGGTCAGAACTTCCCCCGCGGGAGGCTGCTCGGTGCGGGGTTCCAACCCTCGCCCCCCTTGTTCCTTTAAGTTCCACCCGGGGGAACCCCCCAAGGTATGAGCCACCGCAACACTGGGGGCGAACAAAGTCGACTTGCCCAACGGTTCCTTTTTTTCTGCTCGCTCAGAAGACGGTGGGAGGATGTTATTCCCGGTGGTTGGCAGTTCCGATGGTTGAGGTGCCGGTGAACTGCGGGACCGCAGGTCTGCGGGACCTTGCGGGACTGCGGGACCTTGCGGGACTGCGGGACCTTGCGGGACTGCGGGACCTTGCGGGACTGCGGGACCTTGCGGGACTGCGGGACCCGGAGGTAACCGCAACATAACTTCTTCGTCGATCTGTACGACCGTCCCCCTCACCCCCGCCATCATCTCCTCCCTCTCTTCTCTTGTAAGGCCATCACTAGACGCACTAGTACTTGCCATTTTCCCGATTTCGTGACCAACTATCCGAATCAGTGGGTTCCCTTAGGAGAAAGTAATAAAAATTTCTACCAAGTTACCCGCTGTCACCACTGTAATGACTAAGTTGGACACAAGACCAGAGGCGTTTGTAGTAGAGTAAGGGAAAGTGACACCCGTATATTCTCTGTGTAATAAAAGGCGAGTACAACCAGCAGTTGTAATGTGTTATCAATCATCAAACATTCATCAACGTCGTTCCTAGAGCCAACTTCGCTAGGGAGACTGGATCGGTCCACACCCAGCGACAAGTCGAGGTTGACTAAAGGAGGCGGCCACCCCGCGGCTCCTTATATAGTCGCCACGGGCGGGGCGCCACCTTGCGGTGCGGGACCGAACCAGTCTGCCCCGCGAAGTCCCGCAGAAGTCGTTGACTCGAAGCGACTTCGCTACACTATATTTGATCTTATACACCACCTGGAGGAGATTTGGGATCCAAATATCCCAACCCCAGTCCGATGGCGAAAAGAGATTGACATAGATTGACTTGATAGATTCGTCATTTTGAGTCATATATGGGGTTATCATGATCAGAAAGATATCAATGAATACTTACTGGTCCAAGGCGGTTGCATGACAGGTCCAGTTTCTTGACTGTTGAGTTTTGCAACACAACTTGTGAGAGGATGGCTGCTGTGGGCTCGGTCAAATCATTGCTACCCAAGTTGAGGTCAACAAGTGTTGTGTTCTTGAGCAGAGAGCGACAGATGGCCTGTCCGCCTTCATCGCCTAGTCGGTTCATGCGGAGGTCCAGTTCTGTTAGCGTTGTGTTCTTGGTGAGAGCATGTGCAATGGCCTGTGCACCCGCTGCCCTGATGTTGTTGTCACAGAGACTAAGCCTAACCAGATTGCTGTGGTTGTTGATAAACTTGCCCACTGCTCGTGCACCCCTGTCGCTGATGATGTTATGTGAGAGATCAAGCTCAACGAGCCCCGGGTGATCTAATAAATGACTGATCAGAACACGCACCTTATCATCATCTACTTTACTGCGCTGTAGGATGAATTTTTTTAGGTGCTTACAGCTAGCTACACACTTAGCCAATAGTAAACAGTCTCTGGCTGTGAACTGGAACAAGTTCCATTCAAAGTTCATGCCACAGTCTCTGATACCATATGTAACACTGAATTCCTCAATATTAGGTAGTTTAGCCATCACTGGACCAAAATCAAAGTGATCAACCTCTGGGCCATCCCCAGATTCACTACCATCTCCATCTGAGAGGTCATCTTCAAGCCCCTTGGGTGCATCTTTGATTGGAGGCAATAGCTGCTTGATTTCCATCTTCTTGACATAGTTTGCAGAGAGTGGGATGGTCTCATTAAGCTCTGTGGGGTCTGTGCTCTCAGGAACAAAGTTCTCAATAATGCTTTGGAGGTTTCGCTCAAAGTACATCTGCTTCCAGCTGTTGCCATATGCCGACACATCACAGATGTCCCATCTCCCTTTACAGCAGCGCTGCCAGTAGCCCTCGTCATCGACTAAGTTAGCAGTAACCTTGAGAGGCAGCTTCACGCTGATGCGCTCGAGTACCTTAGTCTTGTGTTTTGGGAGTAGATCGTTCAGCACTTTTGAATTATCTGAAAGGGTTGAAAGTTAATTTGTTTTATAGAGGTTATTCCATTTTGGCATTACTTCAGATTTCAACTTGGCTCTACGACTGATGGAATGAGACTTCTTTATGAGATAATTCAAGTGAATAGGCTCATTGGGAATTAGGGTAAATTTTAAGTCTCAAGTTTAGTTTTTTGCGAAGGTCTAGCTATTTTAGCACTGTGTAGGATGTATCATGAAATAAACCAATTAGTTGAAAGGTTATGTAGATGGATACTGAATGTGAAGATATGCCATGGTATCAAATTCACAAATCTTTTTCTCAACTCACCCTCAAAGCGATCAACAATATGTTTGATGACGAGCTCAACCAGCAATGGCACGGTTGCAAGTGACCAATCAGGGTCCTCAGCAATGATGCGTCTCATGTTGCGGTGGTCAGCAGCTGGGTTATCTTTTGCAGATGCAACAGGCGAGGGGATAACCCTCCCCCCAGCCTCTGCATTTTTCCCACTTTTACCGGACTTGCCGGACATACCACGTGAGCCCCGGCCGTCTCCATCAGCACCTCCACTCTTTAGGCTCTTTCGCTCTTCTTCAGCCTTGTCACTCTTCTCAGATGCAGCTGTCATTGGGGGCTCTGTTGTCATCCTTCGGGGCTCTACACAAGGAGAAATTTTAATGGTGAATATCAGAACATATGCCCATTTGTTGGATAGAAAATAGATCATTTATTTCATCTATCGCAAGATTAGGTCAGTCCAACTCCAAAGAAGTTGTTCCTTATCCCATAAAAATTGCCATTTGAGAATTTATTTTTCTAGGAATGTTTTTTTTTTAACATTTTTCCGATAAAGATGTACTATAAAGTGGAGAATGCTAGTCCAGTTTGGTATCAAATAATTGAAGATGTTTTCTCAGGTTTTTATACCATCCAATGAATTATAGATTAAGACAAACTGATTTATGATACACTCCTCATGTGTTGTAAAATACTAAATCTATACCCCCCCCTCACGTGACCAAATGGGGGGGGGGTCAAAATTTTTAGATGTATTCAGAGGGGGGGGGGTCATTTTTTTCAACCTATTCTGAGAGGGGGGTCAGTATTTGAGAGTCTGTAAGGGTACCCGTAAACTTTTGTTTGGTAAATCTATAGAGACAGATTATTTCTGCCAAGTAATTGTTTAAAAGGGACTATATTGACACTATTTACACCACACTTTGGCATGATCATTGAAAAATTAAGGTTTTCTTATAAATATCTCGGTGGCCAAAGATTACAGTGTAATTTCGGGGTTAATTTGGCCACTTGACCAACACCCCATAATGGTTGCCATGGAAACCATCATGGTTGTCACATTCAATTCATCAGTAACATCCTTGTAAATTTAGGCATCAACCTTAAATCCTCTCAAGGTCATGGGCATTTGATGTTTCTTTCTAAAAATAAACACACTTATGTAATTGGATGCACCTCAAATACAGCAAGATATTGATATTTACCGGTGTATATGCTATTGCTAATTCATCGTTTTTGTCATATTCACCCACCCCACTTCTGATGTTAGTAGGAGTACAATTCCTTTTCAAATCCTATGTTTCAACTTCGACTGTGGAAAGCACAGGCCATAACTGACGTGCCAAAGTTCAATTTTGGTGGTTATTTTCAATTCTTAGGCACTTTTCACTGGGCTAACAAGAGAAAAGTAGGTCAAGTGGCCAAGTAACCCATGACCCTGGGGTAACTTTGGCCACCCCACTCTTGTCTCTGTAGGTCGTCTAAAATTGAGAGCAAAACCACAGGAGCTGGTATGAAAATACCTTTATATATATATATATATATATATATATATATATATATATATATATATATATATATATGTTTCATTTACAATACATAAAATGAAATGAGTGTTTTATATGATTGGAACTTTCACTGTATTCAGTATTAAAAAATGGGTGCCGAAAACCACTATGGTTTTCAGCTTTCCTTGTAGGAAAAGTCCTTCAACTCTTGAAGGTTCTTCAACTCTTGAAAAACACAAGCTGATATCATTTTCAATAATCTTGAAATCTTTACCATTGAATCTTTTGAATCTTTACCATTCTTTTTTTTTGCACAAGATTTATCTATGGTTTGTACACCATTATTTAGATATTTTCTATAATTTCCATGTCAAATAATGCTTTATCTTTCTTTGCAATTATAGGGGTAGGGGAAATTGATATAGCTGAAAAAAATATATAAATACCATATGTAGAAGTACAGTGGTACAAAATGCTTTATCATCGAGCACAGAGCCCAGCCCATACGCGGGAAAATACTGTACTCACTTGAACTGCATCAGTAGTGGTCCATGCTAAAATTGGAAACATTTTGAAGTAGGCTTTGCATTTATGCAAAATGAAAGCTGGCTAATGTCCACCCCATTTTAACACATAATTGGAATGGTTTAAATTCGGGTAGAGTACACTTTAGCAGGTGCACATCTTGCCTGACGTTAGGGTTAGCATAGGATTAGTGTTAGGGTAGCTAGCGGGTTTGCTACAGTGCCCGCTAAAGTGCATAAGTTCCTCAAATCCTCCTAATATGACAGGAATGAAGATACTTTGTTGAACATGGTTAAATGTATAAGGTAATGTGATGAGAATCATTTTCTTTCAATCAATTCTAATGGGGGGGGGGTCATTTTTTTTAACCCATTCCTGAGGGGGGTCATTTTTTTTCAACCTGTTCCCGAGGGGGGGGCATTTTTTTTTTCACGTATTCGTTCTGCCAGATTGGCGACCCCCCCCCTGCCATGAATAATGAACACTCCCTTAATAGATCTAGATATTTTTGATGTTTTTTATTTTTTCTTTCGTTGCTATAATTCTTGAGTGGCATTAAAGGGGCCCTGGCATGGTAATGCATGCCCGCATTAAAAAGTCATGTGATCGCCCCTTGACCAATCAGGGCATCGCGATTTTTCTGCTGATTCCCGCGATTTTATGATCGCTGTTTGAATCGGTACCCATGTTGTTAATTTTCCATGCCAGCCCCCCTTTAAGATGTAGCTCAGTTCTTATTAATTCCATCTCTGTGACTACACAGTAGACTAGTCAGCACATTACACTCCTGACTGGATATTAGCTAAGCGTAAGGCTAAGGGAAAACAGGGGTACCCCATTATGAATGTGCCTAGCCTATGTTCTCAGGGAGTCACACCATTATTTATTGACAGGGGGCGTGGTGTGATATTGTGTTGATACATTACATGAAAACTTGGCAATCTATAGTCTAAATCAAGACATATCAAACTCTGAAGATTCTGAAATCAGACGAAATTCTGAAAACGTACACCCCTGCCCTGGCCCTGCATCACTCAAGACAACTCAACTGTCAATTGATTTTAACCTGGGTCCCTGCCTTGCGACGTCATAGGGTTAGTGTTAGGGTAGGTAAAGGGTTCGCTACACTACAGAACCCTTGCTGGCACTACAAATAAATGCTGCCATGCTGGGGACCCAGCCCAGGGGACCCAGGGCCAGATAGTGGCATTAGTGCACTATAGACTAGTAATAATATTACTAGTAGTACTAGTATATATAGTCTAGACTTTATAGTTCCATTTTATCTAGCCACTGTGCGCGACTCAGTTAAGGACTGAGTCGCTGGGACTGCCCTATCTAAAACTTGCAGGTGCTCTAGAAACAGCAAGTTTCTAAGAATAACATTTGACAGAAACAAATCCCCAACAATCAGCTTATAATATTGACAAGAGTACCACCTTAGTTTTGCTGTCTGTGAGTGGGAAGAGTGTCTTTTGTTGGAAACCTTTAGACTGAAACAGCTGCATAATCTCAAGAATAATGTTTACATTGTTATTGTAGATACTGTGCCCGTTTGTGACCGTGTCAGTGACTGAGTGACTGTCTGATTCATTGAGTGACAGCCTGTCAGAGGTTGTTCGCAACCTCGTAAGGAACTTTTATACGCTTCTATTGAGATTTTTGGCCGCAGCATTTGACTCTAGACAACCAAGATACACTGTTACAGTTATATCAGTACTTACAATATCACGTAAGTCCACGAAAACCATACAGAAGCACACAAAAACAGTGGCGGGACACAGTATCAGAGATGACAGCCAATCACGTTGCCATGGAGCCGACCAAGCTTCACTATCTGCGCGTGCGTACGACCTCCAAAACTTCCGGTTATGGCGGCGCCCATGAAATCGCCGAAAACTCGTTTGTCGCCCACGGTGGTGTAATAATTCGCCTCAAAGAAGCCGTCACACGAGAAGGTGAGCAGTGATATGTTGGGGTAACAAGGCCTTTCATGTCTATCGAGAAATTTCGTGGAATGTAGGATGTTGACAGCGATTGACGCCAAACGTGGCTACGTGCGGGGGTGTTTTGCGGGCCGGTCAAAGACACAGACACAGTGACTGCGTGAGTGACACTGACACACTTACAGTTACACAGACCGTCTAGACCCTTTGCCAGTTGTCGCGCATGCGCGTGTTCTACCAGAGTTCCGGTCCCCGGCGCAGCTGTGAATAGGCATGGCAGCTTAATTTTTAAAATCGGCCAATACACTATTGTAATACACCAAAATGTAGGTTTTGGTCCCAAGAAGCAATATCCAGCATCAGATTTAAAAAAAAAAATAATTTAGGGGGGTGTTGCTATGAAAATGATACATGCATATTTAAGCGAAATTGGCAATTTTCGATGCTAGATGGCCCCAGGTGAATAACTCCTGAAATAATTGTCGTAGGCACCCAATTTTTTTTTTAGATTGAAGCTAACATCACCCCAAAGCTATAGGAACAGGTTTTATAGAGCTGTATAGTGTATTCTCCTTGCAGATCTACAATGAAGTTATCAACCAATGAAAAAAAAAATCTTCTTTTTCATATTTCAAAAAAATCTTTAAACAACTCTGCATATCTCTTTACAGGTTCACAGATACTTTGTATTCCAGCACAGCTGTCTTAACAAAACTTGTTTAAAGCAATCCTGTTTGACAAATATAGCACCTCCAAGATATCCAAATGAAACAATAAATCAATGCTTGACGCACACTATGAACCTTTGGCAAGTGGACTTGCTAGGACTGCAGGGATTTTGATAGGATATTTTTAAATGGGCCAATGGTGCATTCATGGCCAAAACAATGTGCCATTTTGGAGACCAATGGGCCAATATGAACCATTTAGCCAAAATGCAGAATCTGTTGAAGCAGAATAGGTGTAATTGCCTTTTCCTTCTAGTTTTATCATACTACATAGGGCTCTCCACATGAATAAGGCATACAGCAGGGATGTGATTTCTCCTACATCTGTAGGATTTCCTACACTTTAACTTAAGGGTCGGATCAAGGTTCCTACACATTGGCCAAAATAAAATCACATCCCACATACACAGGCCTCCCTAGCCCACTTAAAAGGGTCTATTTCTCCTCTTTCCTATCCCCTCGGGATGTGTGTGGTGCACATATGCGCGGGCACTGACACATTCCCCTGTGAAATTGTGTAATGTAGTTCTCGTCATGAATATGACCTCAGTTGTCGAAATGGCGTAAAACATCTATTACTCACTCACATCCCACATACAGGTAATTTTCAAACACAAGCATTATGTGGACCATGGCAACATAACGTCCAGGGCATGCCTCATAAGAGAATTTTGTAAAATGATAAGATAATCAGGCCAAAAATATACTAATATGTTTTGGGATTTCCGGACACAACTCTGCCTTTAATTTCCTGGGTGTATTAAACTTCTCTTTTTATAGCAGAGATGTAAGTTGCCAGGGATTTCCCTGAAAATAGGGAATTCAAAAATGTTTAAAATGTAGTCTGAATAGGGATATCCTGGGTCTTCAGGGACAGAATTTATTCACAGTCTTATTTCCCTAATCATTTTCTTTACAGAGACCCAGTCCTCAGGTGTCTAATTCAACTAGGGACTCCACTAAGCCCCCCCTGGTGTAAGCAGAGGGACTCACTGGTCCAGGGGAGACTCTGGGCAGGGAATCTCAGGAACAGACCCTCCCAGGGAGAAATGAAGGGAATGCTGTTCTCTGATTGGTCTATAAATATCAGTCAATGTAGTACATTTGTTTAACACCAGGGGGTGCCATGAACACTCTGCTTATACCAGGGGCCTGCCAACTCCCCCAGTGTTGCGATAACAGCTTTTCAGGGATTTTCCCAGTACCTGACTTACATCTCTGTTATAGGTCATTAACCGTCAACTTGCAAAATTCAAAAGGAAGTATAGAGATTTCAAAGTGTGCCTTCAGATATTTTTGTACTTCTTACAATTTTCATCCCCTACCACTATGATTTCAAAGAGCAAAATTACAATAGATCTATCCGTCTGACTCTTAGCTTTCCAGCGGTATATAACACTACTATATCTTCTGTAGATACAGCTCATCTCAAAGAAAGTTTTTGTAAAATGTTTTGGGGGTGATGCACATTGTGCTAATGCGCCAATGGCGCATTTTTTTGTGTATTTAATGCGCCATTTAAGTTTTAAATGCGCAATATGTGCGATGCGCGGCCCTTTCAAAATCCCTGGGACTGCATTGATGCATCATGACAACCAACGAACATAGAAAGGTTTTCCTGTGTGGGTTTACATGCAAAAATGATGTATTTAACCCAACCCATGGCCCTAGATGTAATGTGGTAATGGAATATTGATATAACAGTGTAAGTTATGCTGTGTTTTGGTACTTTGTAAGCTGAAAATGAGAAACTTGCATTTGTATGGCTGGTTCTGGGGCCAGACCCACTGCCACTCCCCAGTCAGGACTGTCACTTTGACAGTCAGGTGGGAGGGGCTAGCCTAATGTGTATGTGAATGTACATGTACATATTAAGGGAGGGGGGTCATTTTTTTCATTGGCTGGGGGAACTTGTTAGCATAGAATCCAATGGTAGAAGGTGGAGTTATTAACAGGGAAACTTCCATAGATATCCTAGATGAACATGTCATGCCTACTTTCTCCATTTTGTTCGAAATAAATAAGAATCCATTGATTTTCCATAGCGATACATCTCGGCACACAAGTGACCCCGGCTGACCTCCTTGCCGGAAGTGGTTCAGCCGAAAGTAGGTCAGGTACATCCGGGCACCTACCCGCTTCGTCAACAAGACGAAATGGCCGTGTACCGGGGCCGTGTGCGTTGGATCGCTATGGAAAATCAATGGATTCTTATTTATTTATAAGAAAATGGATACAAAATGTAGGCGAACACCAACTAGAGATCGTATATTTGGTGGTGCTAGAAGTACAGGACTTGACATGCTTGGATTCTACCCGAAAAGTCGTTGGAAAGATGAGGGTATGACGGGTGGAGTAAAAACAATGGCTATGGTGGCTTGGCAAACCGTGCACTTACAAAATGTCCTGGATTAAATCTGGGGTTATCAGGTAAGAAATTAATACAAAATGGAGAAAAATGTGAGATAAACGCCTTAATGTATGTTATGGAAAAGCACTCGTGGGTTTAGGGTTAATAATCCACTCCCCGCTGCGTGGTCGTGGATTAATATTAACCCATAAACCCACTCGTGCTTTCCCATAACATACATTAAACGCATAATATCTATTTTTTGGTCCAAACAGCCCAAAATGACCACCCACCCCTATACATAAATGTGTGTAAATGCATGCCCCCCCCAGCAAAAAAAATGACCACCCTTTAATACATGTACATTCACATACATATGATTTTAGCCCCCCCCCCACCTTCTGTGCCCCCCCCCCACACACACACACACAAACAACCCAAAATGACCACCCACCCCTATACATAAATGTGTGTTTACGTGCATGGACCCCCCCCCCTCCCAGCAAAAAAAAAATGACCACCCTTTAATACATGTACATTCACATACATATGATATTAGGCCCCCCCCACCTTCTGTGCCCCCCCCCCACACACACACACGCAAACAACCCAAAATGACCACCCACCCCTATACATAAATGTGTGTTTACGTGCATGGACCCCCCCCCCCAGCAAAAAAAAAATGACCACCCTTTAATACATGTACATTCACATACATATGATATTAGGCCCCCCCCCCCCCCACCTTCTGTGCCCCCCCCACACACACACACACACGCAAACAACCCAAAATGACCACCCACCCCTATACATAAATGTGTGTTTACGTGCATGGACCCCCCCCCCCAGCAAAAAAAAAATGACCACCCTTTAATACATGTACATTCACATACATATGATATTAGCCCCCCCCCCACCTTCTGTGCCCCCCCCCCACACACACACACACACACACAAACAACCCAAAATGACCACCTACCCCTATACATAAATGTGTGTTAACGTGCATGGACGCCCCCCCCCCCAGCAAAAAAAAAATGACCACCCTTTAATACATGTACATTCACATACATATGATATTAGCCCCCCCACCTTCTGTGCCCCCCCTACACACACACACATACACACACACACACACAAACAACCCAAAATGACCACCCACCCCTATACATAAATGTGTAAATGCATGCCCCCCCCCCACCCAGCCAAAAAAAAAGACCACCCTTTAACATTCACATACATAGTAGCCCCTCCCCTACCCCCCCCCCCCACCACACAGAAATTTATACATGTGTGTGTGTCTACATGCATCCCCCCCCCCCCAGCCAAAAAAAAATGACCCCCCCTCCCTTAAAATGTACATGTACATTCACATACACATTAGGCTAGCCCCTCCCACCTGACTATCAAAGTGACAGCAAGTGACAGTCCTGACTGGGAGTGGCAGTGGGGCTGGCCCCAGAACCAACCAAACAAATGCAAGTTTCTGATCTTTTTCAGCTTACAAAGTACCAAAACACAACATACCATACACTGTTATATCAATATTCCATTACCACATTACATCTAGGGCCATGGGTGGGGTTAAATACATTGTTTTTGCATGTAAACCAACACAGGAAAACCTTTCTACCATCTGCCTCCTCCTCCATGTGTTTATGTCCATATGTCCGGCACGGTATTCATTAGCCGCACGCCAGCCACGCGGCGGGCGCCACAGGCGCACCTCCTCTCTAGCTGGAGTGCGAGCACGTTCAGGCCCGGGCGCGCGCCGATGGCTAGGCGTGCCGCCTATTGAATTCCCCTCGGGTTGTAGGTCAGAAGGGGTGTATCCACTGAATGGAACAGCCAGCACACTCTCCCAGCAGAGAGTGGTGTAGTGCTGTGCCAATATGGAGGGGCTGGTGGCTGCCTGGAGAGTGGCTGTACCAAGAGGTGCCACACCCCCTCCGACATTTTTGGCGGTATTTTGGCTGGCCATGGACCAATCAGAATCATTTTTGTCCTGAACTTGACCCAAATGTTGTATGACTAGATGAGGCTAGGTTAGATTTAGGTATCTCTACCTGGGAGTTTTTGGTGGCTGTTTACAGAATATAGAGGCTGATTACACACCATTTTGGTCCCAGGAGGGGAGAAAACTTGTAGCATACAATGACTTGAAGTATTGGAAGGTAATGTGCTTTTGGAATCATCAAAAAATATCTAAATGTGAGAGAGTGACAAGCCAGCCAAATTTAGGTGTTTTGACTGACACAACTGGGGCCATGCGATGAGCGGCGGTGGGGGCGCTACTGGCGGCGACCCTGCCGTGTCTACTGTGAAAGCACTGCAATGTACACTTGAATTTATGCTATATCTAGATAATAGGGAGAGGTTTAAGTGTGGCATTTTTTATTATTATTCATTCCTGAGTATAAAAAGCTATGGATGTTTGCTGGCAATTCACTAAATCCATGTGGATTGAGTCAATTGTGTTGTGCTTCAACCTGTGCCAAGGAAGCCACTCTACTCCCCACAGACCATCTTTGACCCCTCCCCCCCCCTTGTCACGTTTTTTTGCCAATTTTCGATATTATTTTGAAATGTTGAGTTACCATATAGAAAATTAATTCCGTCATTCCAGGCCAATCCCCCCTCCTGCATGACTTCATTTGTACCCCCTTGTGCATAGACATACTGGTGAGCTACCCAGGTAATAGGCCTCCAACACCATAGGCTCCAATGACTTTCTAATAATATGATGATCTAAATGAAATTTTCAAAGGTCATTTTTTAACAAAACGGGGTTGGCGAAATTCCACACATGCGTGGCGAAATGTTTTCCGCCCCCCTCATTATTGTACACCAGGGGGGGGGGGAAGCTGGTGGGTTTGAGGGGGGGGCGGAAAATTTTCAGACCCCTCCCGAGCGGGGGGCTAAAAAAATTTTGACCCCTCTTGAGGGGGGCTAAAAAAATTCACCCTCTTTTTAGCAAAAAAGCCCTCGCGCTACTATAGATCAAAGAGGGGCGCGAAAACTCTCCGCACCTCCGGCACGGGGGGGGGGGGCGCAAAAAATTTTGACTGCTGTCGAGGGCGGGGGCGTAAAACATTTTGACGGCTTTTGGTCGGCAAACATCAACATTGGCAAATGGTCGGCCAGCCAACGTCAGGCCAATGTTGGCATTTGGTTGGCACTGTCGGGCCTACGTTAGCAGGATGGGCAGCCTATGTAAAGCCGATGGTTGGGCCAACGTCGGCCCAACGTTAGGGAGTGGTCATTATTTATCAACAGGGGGGGGGTGGTGGGTTTTCGCGTGGACGCGTAGAAATTTTTTACGCCCCCGCCCTCGACAGCAGTCAAAATTTTTTGCGCCCCCCGTGCCGGAGGTGCGGAGAGTTTTCGCGCCCCTCTTTGATCTATAGTAGTGCGAGGGCTTTTTTGCTAAAAAGAGGGTGAATTTTTTTAGCCCCCCCTCAAGAGGGGTCAAAATTTTTTTAGCCCCCCACTCGGGAGGGGTCTGAAAATTTTCCGCCCCCCCTCAAACCCACCAGCTTCCCCCCCCTGGTGTACAATAATGAGGGGGGCGGAAAACATTTCGCCACGCACATGTGGAATTTCACCAACCCTGTTTTGTTAAAAAATGACCTTTGAAAATTTCATTCAGATCATCATATTATTAGAAAGTCATTGGAGCCTATGGTTTTGGAGGCCTATTACCTGGGTAGCTCACCAGTATGTCTATGCACAAGGGGGTACAAATGATGTCATGCAGGAGGGGGGATTGGCCTGGAATGACGGAATTAATTTTCTATATGGTAACTCAACATTCCAAAATAATATCGAAAATTGGCAAAAAAACGTGACAAGGGTGGTGAGGGGTCAAAGATGGTAGCTGTGGGGAGTAGAGTGGCTTCCTTGGCACAGGTTGAAGCACAACACAAGGGGCTGTGTACAAATGACGTCATGCAGGAGGGGGGGAGGGGGGTCCCACTCCCCATGACCAAGCATGACAAGGGGGGGAGGGGGGGTCATGGGCTGTATGACATCATGTCATCAAAAAATCACAAGTTTTAACAAGAAAAAAAGATTTGTAAAGGTAGGGAAGTTTAATGCATTCATCTGATATGAAATACCAATACAGGCATGCTTTCCTCAGACATCCCACTCGAAGAGTATCACTCCCATCAATGTCAGTGTTGGTTGACTAGGCCTACTCTATCCTACCTCTAACCCAGGCCCCGTAACACTTTGAAATACCCTTTTAGTTGGACACGTTTTACCATACATAGGACCCTTTGTATAGGTTGATCCCTGCAGGTAAGAAGCTCCCTGACCATGAGAATTTGGTAGAAAGCTTCAAAATGACCCAAATTCTATTCTATATGATATATTTCACAATTCAAAAACCCATTGGTAACTTAAGGATTTCTCATTACTTATCAACGGGCCATTCTGTCCTGCAGACATTAATGTTCTGCAGGCTCGGATTCCTCAAGAACACAAGGTCTTGAGATTACAGTCAGTCATCCGGTCCCAAAGTCTGGTCATTTCTGCAGGCCCGGCAGCAATTTTCACAGCAATGGCCTTGGTCCCACATGTTTTATGGACTGCGAGGGGTGCAGTAGATTTCCATGCAGAGGTGCAGAAAATTTTCTGACCCCTTTCCTGTTGACAGGTTGCAATTTCCCTGGTCACCCCCCTATGTTCTAAAATAATTCACAGGCTTTCTTACTGAAAAGGCATAACATCTTTTTGACCCCTCCCCCACCTTGAGGTGTCAAAATCATTTCTCCCTTGGAAAAAAACAACCTTACTCTCCTTTGTCTGAATGAGACTCTAGGGGTTATGCCTTATATGCAGGTTCTACAGTAAAAACTGACTGCTTTGTATGTCTGATTGCAATTGATGGTCTTCTGACAATTTGATCCTTTTCTTTTATCATGTATTAGACTATTGATCTAGACAGGATTTTTTTTTTCAGGATATTTTGTGACAGGAAATACTTGTGTATGATCAATACCATCGGCAAAGTACTCTGTGTATAAGGCACGGAAATTCAATCCACATATAGGGACTCATAAACTGATGCTGACAGTGTTCGGCATGTTTTTCTGTTCATTAATTTTGTTGATCAGTGCTAGTTTATCTGTTTTATGTTGCATGTATCCTTGATTGCCAATTCACACCCATTATGTCCCTTTGAACCATTTCAATTTGTTTATCTAGGCTGTACACTATTCATGCACTTTGGGCGGGGGGGGGGGGGGTATCTCTGCATGACGTCATGTTAAGGGGGGGTCAAGTGTTGTATGACGAAACATGACAAGGGGGGGAGGGGGGGTCAAAAATGGTCAAAAAAAGCATGACGTCATTTGTACACAGCCCCCAATTGACACTCAATCCACATGGATTTAGTGAATTGCCAGCAAACATCCATAGCTTTTTATACTCAGGAATGAATAATAATAAATTTGCCACACTTAAACCTCTCCCTATTATCTAAATATAGCATAAATTCAAGTGTACATTGCAGTGCTTTCACAGCTGCGCCGGGGACCGGAACTCTGGTAGAACTCGCGCATGCGCGACAACCGGCAATCCCTCTATAGTGTGGGGATAGGGAGGGGAAGTCACGTCACGTGCGGGTGCCGTGCGGGCGGATTCTGTGCTCAGCATATTATTGCCCGCAGGCTTGAAGGATAGGGGAATATTTTAAGCTTAGCATAACTTTTTTAAGAATGAGAGTTGAGCCTTAAAATTTTATATATGGTGGGCCTCCAGGACAATTCAAATATTGGTCATTTTAGTTCCAATACTTGGAATTTCTTAAAAATTTCAAGTTCCCTTCATAGCCTAAATTTTTGGGTACAGGTGGAGGTATAAATAGACTTGAAAGTAGGTCGGAAATCACTCCTTCCTCCCACGGGGGTACAGAGATGAGAGTTTAGAATTCTAAGCTAAGTTGCCCTAGAAGTAGAACATTCGATCTACTACCACTTGGCACTTGTCGTTGTCTGACAAAGACTTTGATGATTTGCTCTTAGTAACTTTTATTAGCCTAGGAGTGGTCATTATTTATCAACGGGTGGGGGGGTGGTGGGTTTTTGTGCCGACGGAAAAATTTTTTTTATGCCCCCTCCATAGCGGTCATCTATAGTAGGGTGCAGGCTTTTTTGCTAAAGGGTAATTTTTTCGTGCCTCTGGGGCACGACTTCCTGAAATAAGGGAGTGGTCATTATTTATCAACAGGGGGGGGTGGTGGGTTTTCGCGCGGACGCGCAAACATTTTTACACATCCCCCCTCGACGGCAGTCAAATTTTTTTGCGCACCAGCGGCGTAGAGTCTTCGCGCCCCTCTTTGATCTATAGTAGCGCGCGGGCTTTTGCTAAAAAGAGGGTGAATTTTTTTAGCCCCCACCTCAAGAGGGGTCAAAATCTTTTTAGCCCCCCCCCCCTCGGGAGGGGTCTGAAAATTTTATGTCCCCCCCTCAAACCCACCACCCCCCCTGTTGATAAATATTGACCACTCCCTAAGAATACTATCCATATCGTGCGAATGATCCATCATAAGTAGGCCATGGTACCCCGGACAAAAACTATATACCTAAATCAGTGCTCTGATCAGTGTGTAGGGTCTTTGGCAATACATAAAACATACAATCCCAATAACTTGAATTTACACTTGTCGTTGGACATTCAGTCATTTGTTTACAAGTACAGCAGTGTGCTGACGTGTGGTACCTGATACTTGTTATTTCAGTCACTATGTATACCATTCCTCGACCAAAGCCAGGGGAAACAGAGGAGGACCTCCTGCGGCAGCAAGAAGAGTTCCTTAAGTCGAAGGGTGCACCATCAGCTCAAGTCGTAAGGAAGCCGGACAAGAGACATGCGACTTTGGATGCTGGAGAACATCAAAGCGTGCCAAGTTCAAATCTTCAAAAGGATATTGTAGATCTCGGAGGTCAGAGTGTAAATCAATTTTAATAACAGTGTGATATAATGGATTTTGTAGATAGCAGGATTTCAAGACTTTTTTCTCCTGTGCCTGTGCTCATGGAGTGCAGGTCTCTATGGGCGTAGTCATTACCTAAGCTGGTTACTACATAAACGAATCAGTATTGATAAGACTATAAGTAGTTTCCCCCTAAGAATTCCACAGTGAATGGAGGATATCATTGGTTACAGTTAATCCTGCTAGCTGCATTAGAAGAGGCCCGGGGAAGACGCTTAACGACATCTGGTAATGATTAAAAGTGACCGAAAACTTTAGAATTGCTAAGATAGGGATATGGGAGTTATTAACACAGACGAAATTCCAATGTCATTTACCGATAGGTTGTGTGATAATGTTTTTTCAAAAGTAAGTAATATTAAGGACAGAGATAATATGTTAGATTAAGACAATTAAGTGCAACAGTTATATAAGTCACTTTAGAGGTCGATAGAGCTATAGATGTGTATTCTATGACAGTTTACATTGTATCACACTAATCACATTTACCTTGTGCATACTTTAGGTGGTTTACCCGGCAAGTTCTCACATACTACCACTGCCCCTCCAGTGAAGAAATCAAAGTTTAAAGAGCGTAGAGCGGCGAAAAAGGCATCCGAAAAGGAGGTAGAACTTGAAGACCAAATTGAAAGTGAGTACTGGGTATCTCCAAAACAGTTAACCTAGCTGTACTAGAATCTGACAAATACCTGCCAGTTATTGATAGCATTGGAGAAGAATAATGACAGGTCCCATCCTAATTCCCATTGAGATAATGTTTGTAAATCTTATGAAATCATATGAGAGTTTGTGGGAATACATTAAACCCTTGCAATGTGTTAGTCCTGCTTAGTTCTTAATTTTACAGAAAAACAACTGTAATTCCCTGTGTTTCCCATTTTGGAATACATGCGATCGTAGAATTGAATGAAATTGGAGGAATTACAAAATCAAAGTGGATTCATTTCATCCTCGTGTGAATTCATATATTACAGATGTGGACACGCACATTACAAAAGTTCTTTCTGAAATAGTGGTAAGTTATCTTTATCATCTTGTCTTTGTTCACGAAAGCAAGTTAACATGTAATTGACTTCAAACATATAAGATTCTTGGATGTATTCAAACTACCATTTGACGAATCTTTGTCAAATGCAAGTAACCATTTAACAGTTGTAATCTAACCCTCCCTCATAGATCGTATTTTGACGTTTAATTTGAAAACTACTGTCATTTTAAAAGGAGAAAGACATCGAGAATGTCCCTGTCTACTACCCACAAGCTCCTACATTACATGGATTCCCTACGGCACCACACCGAGGTGAAACTCTGGTAAGGAACCCATTTACAGGAAGTTGAAATATCACCTGGCAGTAAATGTTCTAATACTAGGTTGATGGTAAAAGAGAGGGGTTACTTCCGATTGTCCAATTCACAATTTGTGTGCACTGTTATCTATAAGATGTTATATAGCCAATTCCTCAATTAATTTTCACAATCCAATTGTGAAATACATGCACCTACGGCATATTTGGAGCTATCTGTTGCAATTGTGAATGGTTTTGAGAAATTGGGGTATTTCAATACAATGTCGTCTGAAAGTGATTTTTTGATTTTCTCAAATGTTCGTTGGTGAGTGTCAGTCCAATTGAATTTAACATTTCGTTTTGTTAGGTCATACAAAGAAATGTGGGATAAATGCTTGATAGTATGTTGCTAGACCATTGAATGATTTGACCTGCTTTGGTGTTTTTGGTGCGGGAAAATCTTTAATTAACCTTACCTTATCTGGATTAGTGTAGATGCCATCTGCAGATACCACAAATCCAAGGAATGGTATTTTCCTAAACCCAAAACTACACTTTGGATTTTTGAATTTAATGTTTGCCTTATTAAATGCCTTAAATAGGTCATTTAAATCAGTCAAATGGTTGTCCCATGTGGATGATGCAATATAATATCGTCAACGTGAGGTAGACACGATGGCAGATGTCTAATTACATTTTCTATAACGTTTTGGAAGGCCTTTAGTGAGGTAGATAATCCCATTGGCATAGTTCTATATCTCCATGTTTTTCCTGGCGTTGCAAACGCCATGAGATTTCTATCTCTTTCCCTTAAAGGTATTTGGAAAAACCCTGAATAAGCATCCAGTGTAGAGAAATACTTTGCACTTAAATTACCAACCTTGTTCAAGGTGTCATCGATTCTGGGAAAATTGAAAGCCTGGTTCTTTATCTGTCTAAATTCAACAACTATCCTAAAGGCTATCTTTTACCATTTTTACCTTTTTCCTTTTTCAACAAGGAAGGCTGGGCTACACCATTCAGTATGCCCTGGGCATCTTTCAATCACTCCTGGCTTTTCTTGACCCTCCAATAACTTGTCCATTATCTCTGCCCTCCCAGGCAATGTTCTATAAGCCATGATGTTAATTGGTTTATAATCTTTCTTTAAGTCAATGCGGTGATTATACTCTGTGGTTAAACCCAATCCTTCATTTACAATGAAAGATTTTGAAATCTCCCTCATCATAGGCCGCCATGGGCTCCTCTTTCAGATCATCTGGGCCCATAAAATCATCTGCACGTTGTGAATAAATGCCCAAAATTGAATCCTTCTTTATCTGATATGACTTACATGAAGAATTGAATAATACCAATAGTATTTCATTGCTAGATTTGATTGGGTTCACCACACCTCTTTTTACACAGTAGGGCACCGGCTGTTTTCTTAACAGATTTTCAGTGACCCCTATAGTTCTGTGCATTGACTTATCAGATAGGACAATGGCTGAAATGTAAGATTCAGTATTAGGTAGTATTGTCATGTTTGTCTTAGCTCTAATGGTTAGTGTGTCAGTGCTTAGATGCTCAAATGTAATGTTAGCTCTAACTTTTCTAAGAAAATCCACTCCTAAGATAGCAGATCTATTCTATAGCATACCAGACGGGTCAGTGAACAACCAATCGTAACACAGAATACATATCCCCTCATCCAATCAGGTCGCTCCTTCTACACCGTACTTCAAAATAGGCCAGCCAATCAGACCCACTTTCTCATGCCACTTTCTTGTAGTGGGGATTCCCCACAAGCCACATGGTGTGACACTGACAGTGTCCGGTGTCACCGGGCTCCCTCACGAGTCTAGGGCTGTCACGCCGAAGCCACTCACTCTCATCCGGTACCCTGGGGCCGGGGACGGAGTAGTCACTCTCGTAGACCTACTAATCAAGAAAATGCTCTCAACTCTCACGCATCTGGTGTGAGTCTCACGCATTTTGGGCTCATCTCACCCACTCACGCAGAGCAGGCCATGTACCAGATGCGTGATAGTTGAGAGCATTTTCTTGATTAGTAGGTCTACGAGAGTGACTACTCTGGCCCCGGCCCCAGGGTACCGGATGACAGTGAGTGGCTTCGGCATGACAGCCCTCTTTGAGCGCGCGGGCTTTTTGGCTGTGAATAAATAAATTGTAAATTGCTAAAAAGAGGATGAACCCGAACATCCACCCAACACTCCCCGCCTAACCCGCGAACATCCACCCAACACTCCCCGCCTAACCCTAACATCCACCCGACACGCTCCGCCTAACCCGAACAATCACCCAACACTCCCCGCCTAACCCAAACATCCACCCAACACTCTCCGCCTAACCTGAACATCAACCCAACAGTCCCCGCCTAACCCGAACATCCACCCAACATTCCCCGCCTAACCCGAACATCCACCCAACACTCTCCGCCTAACCCGAACATCCACCCAACACTCTCCGCCTAAGGGAGTGGTCATTATTTATCAACAGGGGGGGGTGGTGGGTTTTTGCGCGGACACGTGAAAATTTTTTACGCCCCCCCCTCGACGGCAGTCAAAATTGTTTGCGCCCCCCCGCGCCGGAGGCGCGGAGAGTTTTCGCGCCCCTCTTTGATCTATAGTAGCGTGCGGGCTTTTTTGCTAAAAAGAGGGTGAATTTTTTTAGCCCCCCCCTCAAGAGGGGTCAAAATATTTTTAGCCCCCCCCTCGGGAGGGGTCTGAAAATTTTACGCCCCCCCCTCAAACCCACCCTCCCCCCCTGTTGATAAATAATGACCACTCCCTAACCTGAACATCAACCCAACAGTCCCCGCCTAACCCGAACATCCACCCAACACTCTCCGCCTAACCCGAACATCCACCCAACACTCTCCGCCTAACCCGAACAATTGTCAACGAGTCCGTAAATGATGAATAAGGATGAATACAGACGAATCAGGAATCCAGTTTGATATCCACTTTATTCATTGAAGTCCACAAGGTATAGTTGGTGATACAGTATAAGGGTGCCCAACAGTGTCCAAGCCTAGCCCTTGAGCCAAGGGCCTTGGTCTCACGTGAGTGTGTGAGGTATGAAGTATGAAGGTGGAAAGATGAGTGAGCTGCTCCCTCCACAGGTATTTGTAGTAGGAGCTGCTCACCCAGCTCATCCTAAAAATAGTATCAGGTGAGCTAAATATAGTAACTGGGGAACTCCAGTGCAGGTATGTAGGGGGGATCCCAAACATAGCACTGGGGTTCACAGAGTTCAGTGTGGTTCTAAATATAGCTGCTGGGAACTCCGGGTATGCTGTGAGCTGCTCATGATCAATGGGCATGTCCTCCAGCAGGAGGAGTTGTTTCTAAACATTGTCTGCTAGGAATTTCCAGCATGCAGCGAGCTGCTTGTGATTGACGGCGTATCCTCCAGTGGGAGGAGGCGGGGTCACTGAGTGCAGTTGACGCCGCCAGCCTTTGGTCTTTGGTATGGTTTGGCTTGTGGGTAGACTCGGACACTGGGTTACATGGTAGAGTCAAGGTGAAAAATAAATATGATAAGTACAATACCTATAACGGTCTACTGACAAATCCCCACATTCCTACTCGATTCCACGCGAGGTTTTAAGGAGGAAGTTTGTGAGAAAAGGTCTACTGACAATATTTTTGATGTGTAATAATAGGTACTACATCTTATCATTTAAGTTGAAAGTTTACAGTATTAAGGAGATATTTAATATTGGTTTTTGGTTGAACATGAATAATTTATAAACAGTACAAAACGAAACTGTGCCAAAGAGGTGTTGTTTGTAATTTTGACAAGAAGAATATGAAAAAATTCAGGTCGTGGTAGGATACAAGGGCTGGATTATTTATCTAGCACTAAAATTCACACAAAGATAAAGGAAATAAAAACTATCCTAAAACATGCAGTTATTGGCTTAAGGCAGACCTTGAGGTAGACGAGTTAATACTGAAGTTTGTTTCAGTACCGGTAGGCACTTATTATTTAGGTCTTGAGCCAATATACAATACAATATAATAAATAAAAACAGAGGTAAGGTAATTGATGACTGGCAAGTCGATCAATCATTCCCTATAATACTGATAAGGCTTAGGGAGTCTGAAGGCTTTTAGGTGATATGTTTAAGGAATTTTCTAAAAATAAAATTTTGGATTTTTGGTCTTTTATTTATCTGTAGAAGTTTCTGTTAATTTGTAGAAAGGTTTGTTTTAGTTAATGGAAAATTTAGCATGTTTAGCCTTCAGTCTACCTGGGGTTATCATTGGCTGAAAAGGACAAGGTTAATACAAAAAAAAATAAATAAATAAATGGCGGCTCTGGCTGATATTTAGATTGGATCTCAGTTGATCCTGCAAAAATACTGGTTGCCAGCGCTTCCTTGTAAAATTTTTAGAAAAATATAAACTAGCTAAAACCCATAAATATATTGACATGGTCGGGTTTGAAAAGGTACAGTGTGAAAGGAAAAGAACCTTATGGCATCTTAAGATCACAAAAACCTGCTGCCTGGCTTGTGGTCTTCATAATGTTCTTGTAAAGGAAAATAAATGTAAAAATGCAGCGTGTTTTCATGGTTATGTATCATAGCCTTATACAAACAAGAAAAACTGGCTTTAAAAATCAGTTGACTAGGCTGACTGAGTCAGTGTTCATAGTGTCCATGGGCGGTCGGGGAGTGAAGTGTGTCTCTACACTTTTAGTCCATAATTTAAAGACAGTTTCAAAAAAAATAAATAAATATAAATAAAGGATGGTTATTGAAATTATTTTCTTTTTCTATGGCGACTTTGGTTTACAAGACCCTTTGGTGGTGGGTCTTGGTGGTTAAAGACGTTTGGGTTGAGGGAGCGACCTAGTGAGGGTCTTCTCCTGGATCTGGATTTTTTGGTGTTGGGGACGAAGTTTACAATTTTGCTGAAATGCATTCTGCTAGGCTTGCCTGAGTCGGGCTGCAAATTCAGATCGGAACTGTATGCAGGGTCCATGTTTATTGGTTCTGCTGAGAGGGAGGTGCTAGAGTCACTGTCCTCCTCAGATGAAGCTTGGTATATTTTGGGTAGGGGTCTCCAGACCTGGGTCGAGCCAATTGTTTTAAAAGTTTCTGGTCTATTGTCTTTGTTGATGCTGCATGGGCAGCTGTAGCTGTACATTAGGTGGGGACAATTTGTTCCCAGGGTGGCAAATCTAGTGGGTGGCCCTATTGGAGAGCAGACTCGTGTGCTCCAATGGGGCAGGCCGGTTGGTATGGGCGTGCCTGGTCTGCTGCTGGGAACTCCTGCTGGCCTGTCAATGCGGTCTCCGCCTCTTCGATTAGGTCGTTGGCCTCTGTATTGAAAAACAGAACAAGAGAAAGGGGGATTTTTAGTTGTAGGGTCGATCATAGTGCATGGATTACAAGGCGACCAACAAAAATACCAAATTGACAGGTAAGGCAGTGAATTATGCAGTGCATATTGATGTGCAGTGTCACCGGGTCGGTGTAGACTCATGGCCAAATGTGAGCGGGAAACTGGAATATCCAGGGTCCAGGTTAGTTCTGCTGCGCGGCACGGGTAGCGCCACTGCATGGGGACCTGTTCTTATTTAGTTCATGCGATAAACATTGGCTGGCGCCACTGAGCTGGCGTTTGTTCAGCGTTCGTGTAAGGACATGGTCAAATGGCATGGTCAATGGTGTAGACTTGCCATGGCCTCATTGGGTTCATGTGTAGGGGATGTCTCAATTTTGGGTTGGATTGTTTTGGGGTCTAAAGGTGGGTTTGGTTGGCTGAAATTTTGAATTTTGGTGATGCGCTTTTTCGAAAAATATGGTCCAAAAATTAACCTTATGCTCCCGTTTTGGATCCTGATATAAAAGAGAGCGGAGGCTATTTTGGGATCAGAAGGCGACCGAAAAACTACCCGGAGAAAAAGGCTGCTTGACAATTTGGAGAAAGCTTAAAAGGGACACCAGAAATAGGATCGTCCGTGCCCGGCTCGTTGTCATGGCCTCAGGGTTGGTGCTCGTGGCCATTGTGGCCGTCGGTCGCTTTGGGTGAGTACTGACCAGAGGGTTGATTTCCTGAAATTTTGGGGTAACGAGCGATTCGGGAGTGTGCCGGTGCATTGACACTGTGCTTGTTTTTGATTTTCAGGATCGTTCTCCTGTGGGTGATAGTGGGGTGGTCCCCGGTCCACTGCCACCGTGTTGCTGGACCCTTTGATGGCCCAGGGAGTGGATCGAGTGGGCCCTGTTCCGTGTTTGGTTAGTGGACGGTATGTATACCTTGAGTGTGCTAATTTTTGGAATAGGATGGCTGGTATTGTTTGTATTTTGAGTTGGTAATTTATAGGCGGAATTGGCATGGAATTTGGAATTTCAATGTGAGCGGTGGTTTTTTCAGAGTGGGTATTAATTGTTTTTCAGAGATGTTGGTGCGGTGATGCAAGTTTGCAGCCGGGGGACGGAGAGGTGGAAGGAGATAAATGATGGAAGATGAAGAAAAGGGGTTTATCCCAGAAGGTGGCACTGCCAAATGCGGAGATATGATTGAACTGTGATTTATATGATGAAAAACTGTGATAACCATATGTGCCATGAGCCTGATTTTGCTGTGATTTTATCCAATAATATATTTGAGAAGTCCACCACCAGTTAGAAGTTATGTTGTTTATTCTGGGCTTCTAAATTGGCATGGGCGGGCTTTCAAAACTCATGCGGGATGGTATTGTTAAGTTGGGTCGAAAACAAGTCTAGTGATATTGCTAACACGTGCTTATGTTATTGTTTTGACGCAGATATTGAGTGCGGGTGTCCTGACTGACGTTAAGTTGTCATGCCAACGTGGGAAAAATGAAAGAGATCTGACGTTGGGGAGGCCGACGGCAGTGGTGAGACGCAGCGCCGGCGTTCTGACGCAGCGTTTGGCGGGGAACCAGACGCGACGTCAGACACAAGATGGCGACGTCTCATCGTGCGGTGGGCCTTCACAGTGAGTCGAAATAACTGTGTTATTGTGGGTCGAAACTGTGCTATGGTACTGGAGATGTTGTTAAAATGGTTTTAATTATGGGTGGGGTCGGATTTAGAGCTATTGAGGATGGGGGTGATCCCCACATGAAGGTGTTAGATGGGGCTATCCGGTGGATTGGGCGACCGGGAGAGTCCATTACCAGGTTATATGGGGGGTGGCCGGCGGTTAATTGATCCCCACATGAGGATCAAAGTAGGTTTCTGATGAAAACTTACCACGGGTCGATGTTGAGGGTGGTGTGAGCATCATCTCCGGTGGCTTGTACATGTATTTGCCCGTTTTTGGCTGATGCCGGAGTGGGGTGTACTTAGTGAGCTCTGCCGGGGAGTCATGGCGATCAGCTGGCCAGGACTCGCAAGGTAGTTGTATGGCAGGGTCAGTGTCACTAGAGGCAAGTTGGAAATCGGGTTGTCCTTCCGAGGAGATGACCACTGTCATGTGGTGAGCTCCTTTTAAGACCCTGTACAGCGGTATTCTCCATAGAAGTGGTACCGGAGGATAGCGCTGCAGCGGGATCTGTCGGACTTGTCCCCCGATTATTGTCCTGATGTCGGACTTCCAATGGAGATCCAGGTGTCTGCCCAGGGGTGCCGTAAGGCGAGCTGGGGAGACCTTAGGGGCTGTGATGGTGGGGGCCCAGAGATTTTGTCCATAGATCATCTTGCCAACGGTGAAGTCAAAGGTTTGACCGTTGGCATGAATCTTGGCCACAATTGAAGGTGTCCTGTGGCTGTCCTGTTTGCAGTAGGGCCAGTGTCGCAGGCACCTCTTGGCGGTAATCCATGTGATGTATAGGAGGGTTGCTATTAAAATCCAGGTGAACATGTTCTGGTAGCGGCCAGGCGACTGTACAAAATCTAGATCTGTGTCTGGGGTCGTTTGTGGGGCTGGCCAGTTTTTGTTAGCTTGGCGTATCAGATCTTTAAAACGATCCCAACTCTCCGCATTAGCCATCTTGGGTGTTCGGGTTGCTGAGACTAGTGTGATAAAGCGCGCCAACTGATTGACACGAAGATGGTTCTTAAGGGTTAATGCGCAGCAAAGTAGTGCCAGGAGGGGTGATACCAAGTGTATCCAAGGTGAGAACTGGAGGTGATATCCCAGATGCATCAGGGAGTTGGTGGATAGGAGGGCGGATTGGTCCTTAAGCTCCTGTGCGGCTCTTTTTAGGGTTATTGTGTCTTGAAAGAGGGGTGCTATTTTTTGATTGTGTAGGTGTTTTAATTTTTCAAAATTGGGCAGGTGAAGGGTATGGGTAGTGGTTGCCATGGTGATGCCGGAAACATTGGCTGGAGGTTGACCAAAATGTCGCCACAGTGGTAAATTGAAATAGGCCTTTGATATGGGTTCTAGGGTGAAATTTTGGGTGCAAGATAAATCAGAATTGGTTAAAATCATGCCGGCATTTTTAATGGAGCACAGACATGGGACTGAGATGACTGAGTATGCGTTATTTTTAATTTTGACTTGGCCTGAATCTGTGCATTGCAGCATGGAAGTTGGATGGTCAGTTATTAATAGAAAGGTACTTTGAGATAAGGGTTGGATAAGATTTGGTATGGGTGCTGCCATGTGTGCTTTAAAACTGCAGGTATGGTGCACCGCCTCTGGTAGGTCTAAAAATAGGGATAGAGTGCATGTGGGGTGTGTGGATGACAATAGAGGTAGGGGTAGGTTACAGATGATAAGGTGGCCGAGGTCACACATATCCAGGTCAGCTTGTGTAAACTGTATGTAGTGTGAATGGGTCCTGGACATAGCCAAGTAGCCGGGAAGTGGCTCCACCTGGGTGTGACCTACTGACTTAGTGTCGGAGGTGTCGAAAGGTACGGGGAAGGTTTCTATTCTAAATATAGAAAAGGTGCTTCCCCCTCTGGTTATGGGTACTGGTATGGTTATTAACAGGCTCGAGTTATGGCTCCAGTGCACATGTACTCGGCGTTGATAATAATAACTTATGGGTAGGCCTTCTAAAATAATGCCGTGGTGTGCCTCGTGCAGGAGGCTGGATAAATTGTTTAAACCTAAACTGAGGTCGTCTTGTGTGATAATGGACTGGGGTAGGGTGCCTTCAAGTAGATTATTAATGGTTAAGAGCAGATTTTCCAAGTCGCTTTGGAGGTCAATTAAAGATTCTATTTGTGAGTTTGCTGCTGTGAATTACATGGAATAGAAGGTGTCTTGTCTGGATTGGAGTTCTAATTTTAATAATATTGATGAGATGTTTGAATTTAAATGCTCTAATTTTCCGGAAATGAAAGATAGAGCATCATCAGTGTCGTTTTGGAATTTTGAGAAGATGTTGACCGAATTGTAATTAAATTCCGAAATATTTAACAAGAAATGTGTGGCTAATTCTACCACGTGCATTTTGGTGGCTAACTTTTTATCCAGGTCAGACATTTCAGAATTCAAAATATCAATTTCTGGTTGAGTCCCGAGGCCTATTGAAGCTCTTAAAATGTCACCAATGACTTGGCCGGGGGCATTTCTGGCTTTTCTGACGTTTGGGGGTGAAATCAATTTTGACAAGGTTTTTAGTGTTGATTTTGACTTGGAGAATAGGCTCTGTATCATGTTATCTAGGGCATGGGCTGTGTGCTTAATATATTGGGGTGCATCAGTGCTGATGAGTGGGCTGAGTAGTTCTGGCTGACTTAGGTTCTGGTCAAAGGTCAAGTTCAGGCTGAAGGTCAAGGGATAATCCATGTAATTGGCTAGTAATGTTTGGGGTAACTTGGTAAACAGTGCGCCATAGTTGGGTCTGAAGATGGTGTTCAGATTGTTGTCTGATGTTGAGGTGCAGCCGAGGTGCTAGGATGGCTGCTGCTCTAGAAAGATGAGAAAAATTGAGAAATTTTGAGGTTTTTGGAATTTTGATGGTGGGGTTCACTTAAAAATAGCATTAGCTTAGTCACAAAAATGGGATGTTAGTATGGTCAAGTATTTACAAAGGTCGGGGATTCCGTGGGTGGTGGGGTTGTTGTTACATGAATGGAATTATGCAGATGGACTGGTGCCTGTTGTCACCGTCAGGGGCGGTACACGTGCTTGAGCATGAAATCTGTTTATCTCGAAAACAGCAAACTGGAATACCAGGCTGGCTGTATTCCTTATGGCCAATTCGCGTCCAATTCTGGAGTATTGGCGGGGTAGGTCCCTGAGGGGCTGTTCTGACGCTAGAAGCGTGCGAGCACATAAGAGTGCTATGTATGATGCAGATCTATGGTTAAACCTGCCCCATGGAGGCCGGCGGGGATTATCCCCAGCTACAGCGACCATGAAGGCTTTTATGGTTGCTGCTATGGAGTGATTGCTCAAGTCCAGCTCCTGTCTTAGCACAGGGTTGCTGAGGTAATGTCTAATATCTTCCTGAGCGAGGAAGGTGATGAGGTGTTGCTGTTCCATGATTATGCTCCTAATTTCAAAAGGATCCATGAGATCACTCCTGATCCCATGTGGTCCAAGGAGGCTGTGTATGGTCCATGTAGCATTTGGGCCGTGCTTATTTGCCGGTGGGTCCAGGCTGTAAGTCATAAAGGAAAAAAGGGTCTAAGTGGGCTGTAAATGGGGGAGAGGTAAAGGTGGGGAATTTGCTTGGCTGAAGAGGTTTAGTAAATTGGATTATCAATGTTAAAAATTATAGGATAGTGGAGAAGTTCTTCCACATTTTACACACACTTAAGGCTCACACCGCCATTGGTTAATAGGGGTACCTGGGCACCATGATAATAAAACTACTATCATGTACAATGCTAGAACGACTGTTAAAAATCCTAAATGCTAATAGACCCATAAGATAATCCTACCTGGGCTGGTTGCATGATGGGTCTGCCATGGTCCCTTTCCAGACACTTGTTGCCGTGTTTAAGCTGTGGTGGTATTGGTTGTGGGTTGTGTTGTGATCAGATGTGGGTGGGCAAGCGCTTATAAATCTGAGGCTGAGTTTGGCTACTTCCTAGTCTAAGATCTCCCATAGGTGGTATGTCTTGCCCTGAGAGGGGCGTAGGCCAAATATTATTGGTGGATGCAAGAGGGGTTGAACGGCCCCTTATGCAAATTAGGGTTATCCTGGCCTGGATTGGTTGGTGGTGAGATATTGTTTAAAAATAGAATATTGAGAAGCTTGGCGGGGGTGTTTATCCCTAGCCAAGGTGATATGGTCACTATGGCGACCCTGTGGGTTTTTTAAAAACCTTGAGGGTGGCGCGTTATTGATTTGTATATGTGCCACCACAGCACTTAAGGGTTGGCGGAAACAGTGGTGTAAACATGGGATACAGGTGTCAGAGATCCATCTTCCTACAATAGGTTTATCATTGGAAATAGTGGTCTTGAAGTGGTAACAAGCCGTCGCATGTGTGTATTGAAGTTTATACACAAACCGAGAATACAGCGCTGCCTTGGGCGGTCGGTATGTGGCGTGTGTAACCTAACCTAATTATTTGATAATCCATTTGCCAGTGTTTGGCGTTCCACTTAGAAAGGGTAGGTGTGTGTATATACGGTTAATCAAGGCGGTGTTGATTTTGGATGCATAGGAATTTTTATGGCTGTTAGTATAGATAGGTTGGGCGTTGGTTTGTGACTGTTGCTGTCAGTGTGTTTAAGTGGTTGGTGTATTAATGGTTGATTAATTTGGTTGGGGCGCATGGCGCCTGTGGGGATTAAAGGAGGGTTGTTTATATGGATGTTTGGTGTTTGACACAACGACTTATGGCCTATAATGGACGCTTAGAGATTTTTCTTGATTTTCTGGAGGGCATGGGGCTGAAGGAGATTATTCCCTTTTTGGCTGGCCTTTCTCTCTTTTTCTTTGTTTTGTGAGTGGTGAGACTCACATTGGAGGGGTCATCCTGGTCGGGGTCGTGAAGTGAGCTTGTGGGCCCTGATTGTAGCCTTTTTATGATGGCTTTGGCGCTAGCTCTTGTGATTGGTCTCCTCAGCCTTGATACATGTACTGATTTCTTCAGTACTTTTCCATCTTGTAGCCTTTTTAGAATAGCTGTAACTGGTGAAGTCATCTTCATTATGATGTAGGGGCCTGAGTATTAGGGTTGCAACTTTTTTGATGTACATTTGACTAGTAGGGTGGGTATATGTAAATATACCAATTGGCCTGTGTTATATGAGCTGAGTTCTGCTGAAGTATCATGTCTGGCTTTCATCTTTTTGTGAGCAGAGATCATGTTTTCTGCAGCTTTCATTTGAATATCATCCCTAAACTGTAGTAGGCTGGCCATAATTTTCTCCTTGGTGCTTGAGTCTTTTTCAGCTTTAATCAAGGACAAGGCCGCTTCAGTTGGTAGGTGTGTCTGCTTGCCAAAAACTAACAAATTTGGTGAGTAGCCTAAAGCGCTGCTTACAGTATTATTAATACTGAAGACTACAGCTTGTAGGAAGGTTGACCAATGCTTTTGTGATTTCGATACAAAAGCTCTGAGGGATGATTCAATGGTTTGATGTTGGCGCTCACAGAGACCTTGGGACCTAGACCAATGTGCACTTCCTGTCACATGTTTAATGCCGAACTTTTCACAAAAATATTTGAATAATTTTGAGACGTATTGCTGGGCATTATCTGTGTTTAGTACTGAGGGAGTGCCATGGATACATATGACTCTTTGGAAGAAACCAAGTGCTACAACTGCAGCAGTATTTTCTTCACTTGTCCAGGCAGTTACATGCCTGGTGGCATGGTCGGTCACCACATGTATGTAGTGAGAGCCATCAGCGGCCTTGGAAAAAGGGCCTATTGTGTCCATGGTGACATGAGAGTATGCTGTAAGTACTGGGTCACGTAGTTTCATTGGAGTTTTCAGGTTTTTGGGTCTCTTTTTGGTGGTCAGGCATGTGTGGCAAGTGCCGCAGAAGTCAAAGACTTCTTTAAACATTGATCTCCAGTAATACCTAGCCCTTATGGCTGTATAGGTTTTGACTGGACCTAGGTGTCCACCTAGGGGAGAGCAATGGGTTGCTTCCACTAAAGATTCTGTCCATTTTTCTGGAATTACAATTTGCAGTGTGGGCTCTAAGGTTTTACCAAAGTTGGTATCAGTAATTCTAAAGAGGACTTCATCCAGTAAGATGAATTGGTCGTGGTTACGAAGTATCTGATTCATTAATCCTGAGTCGTGTGGCAGGCTACCTTTTTCAATGTAGTTTGCCATGGAGGATGCAAAAAGGTCTTCTTTTTGGCTTTTAATTAGTGTTTCTCTAGAAGGTGTCAGGGATTGGTGTTTACAGATTTCCTGAATTGCCCTTTCAGCTAGAGGTAGCACACGGCGGGAGAGCTTAGCTCTCTTGGCGTTTGCAGCTTTGATGGAGACCCTAGGTGACCTAGATTTGGCGGGCCTGCCTCTGGGGCGAGGACTGCTGCACTTAGGCTTGAGTGGGCGGGTCTTTTTACTGGGCGCTGATTGGCTGGCTGCTGGAGGTGTGTCGTCCTGGGACTGGGACTGTGCTCGAGTGAGTACACACAGGTCAGGATTCACACCCTGCTGCCTTTCTGGGGTGCCTTTTCTTGCTATGATGCCTTTTGGTGGTTTATTTGTGCTTCCCCAAATTTTGCCTCCTTTTAATATTGATCTAGGAGGTCCCAAACAGATGGGATTATTGGGAATTGGGTCATCTGATCTGAAAACTTTTGTTATGGATATATCTGAAAATTGTACCCTCTTTGGTGGGAGGATAATTTTTCCTTGTGATCTAATTGGTATTGGATCATCAGAGCCAGGGGGATATTTTCTTCTGGACAGGCAATCTGCCACTAGATTAGCTCTGCCTTGTAGGTATTTCACTTCAAAATCATAGGACATAACAGTATCTACCCATCTTGCCAATCTGCCATTGGTGATGTTTTCCTTCTTGTTAAAGAGGGAGACTAGGGCTGTATGATCTGAATATACCTTGAAGTGAGTGCCGTCTACATAATGGTGGAACTTTTTGACGGCGAAGATTATCCCAAGTAACTCTTTGTCAGTTATTCCATATCTGGTTTCCTGAGGTGTTAGACCTCTCCCAGAGAATTCAATGGGCCTATAAAAACCATGTTCATCTACCTGTGTGATAACTGCTCCTAAGCTGAAATTGCTGGAGTCTGTAAAGATGATGAAGGGTTTGTTATAGTCTGGGAATTTTAGGATTGCCTCAGTGCAAATTGATGATTTGATTTTTTCAAAAGCTGTTTGGCATTGAGTGGTCCATTTGAAGGTACCCTTTGTGGCTTCATATAAGGGCTTCATTATATGGGCAAAACCTCTAATGAATCTCTTATAAAATTGTGCCATTCCATTGAAACACCTAAGGTCGTGGATGTTTTTAGGTGCTGGGAAGGTTTTAACCGGCGAGATTTTGTCTGGGGAAGGTGAGATGCCGTGTTGATCTAAGGTAAAACCTAAGAATTCCATTTTGGTGGTGCCAAATTCACATTTTTCGGATTTTAGTTTGATGTTTCCTTTGATGAAAAGTTTTAGCACTTCATCTAGGTCTTGCAGATGTCTTTCCCATGTGGGGCTGTATATGGCCACATCGTCCACATAGGCTACTGCATTCCTGTATTTGCATTTCATGAGCAATTGTTCCATTACATTCATGAATGACAAACCAGAAGTTTTTAAACCCATGGGTAACACTTTGGCCATATACCTTGTGCCATTGGCAGAAAAAGTTGTTAAAGGCCTTGACTCTTTGGCTAGAGGAATCTGATGGTAGGCGCTGTATACATCCAATTTGGAAAAATATTTAGCACCTGTTCTGCCCACTTGTTGCATGAGGTCGTCTGCTCTGGGGAAGGAGTAGGAAAAAGATTTTAGGTTTTGGTTAACCCATCTATAGTCCACGACTATTCTCCATCCTGAGGCTACTGACCTGTCTCCCTGGGGTTTGGGCACTAAGAAAGCTGGGGAGTTCCACTCACAGGGCTTGGTGCATTCTTCAATGACACCTTGCTGTAAGTGTTTATCTAACAGCTCTCTTTGGAAAATCTCTTTCTTGGGTGACATTCTATAGGATGGTCTGTTGCAGGGTTTGAAATCAGGGATTAATTCTAATTTGACCTCATTTTCAACATTTAATCCTATAGCACTCTCATTTAATACAAAAGCCTCTCTATTTGATTCAACAATGTTTTTAATTTGTTGTTTTTGGGCCTCAGTGAGCTTGTCACATATTGTATATTTTAGAGGGTCGTCCCTTTTGGGTAGTTGATCCAGGGGATCATCTCCACAATTGATGGGGAGCATGTCTTTGTCAGAGATTATGCTGTTGAGGGAGTGTTGGCGGTTCAGTTTTCCAATGGGAATGGCTTTGTTTAGATTGTTAGGTGCAAAAATGCCTAGGTTCATGTGCTTTTTGATGTTGATGGAAAAATCATTTGGGTTGGCCACTGTTACCGGTATGATTTTTCTTGTTGACCTTGGTTCAACAAGGGCGTGTTTGATTAGTACCGGTAATGTCATGTCAACATTTTCTGTGATGCCTGTTTTGCCTATTAAGGAATCAGGTCCTATGACGATTGCATTGAATGTGGATTCAGAATTTGGTGGCATGGTTAGACCTTTGGCTGCTCTTATGAAGTGTGGTGAAGGGGACTTGGTCCCAAAGGAAATTTTGGCCCTATATTTGGTCATAAAGTTTACGCCAAGAATTATGGGGTGGTTTAGCTTTGGGACCACATGTAGTCTTGTTTTAAACTCTGTGTTATTGATTAGAAAGGATATGGTGATGGAATTGTTGACCTGAACAGAGGATTTATCGGCTAGTAGGATAACCATACGAGATCTCCTACCATGTTTGAAATTGGGGGTTGATATGACTTTATCTGCCATTTTCTGGCTGATAAAGGAAAGGGAGGCTCCAGAGTCTACAAGGGCTCTGTAAGAACTGCCATTGATATCAACATTAACTGCGCCTTTAGTGAATTCAGTATTAATGTAAGAGGTCTTACCTTGCTGCCCATACTTACTGGTCTCGACTTTCAATTGGAGGGTGGAAATTCTCTTGTTCTGGTTTTCATAGAGGTCCTCACTGTCTGATGAGGAGTCTTCGTCACAATTCACAGGCTGGGGGTCGTAGTTCTGTTGTTCTGCTGAATTTAATTCTGCTCCATCATTCATGTGTGAAATATGGCGTGTGGGGGACGTTCCAATTTTATTGTCCAGAGTGGGGGCGGGGCCGCAAGATGCATGGTGGCCCTCCCCTAGGTCCTATTCAATATTGTCATTGTAGTGTTCTCCTTGTCCAGAATCAGGAGGTTGGTTGTCAGGATGGTTGTCTCCTGTCTTTTTGTTGTCATTTCTGCCTGGTGTTGGGTCCCTAGATTTCTTTTGTTGCTGGGTCCAATCATCAGGGATCGGGAAATCTGCAGGGACTAGTAGTTTCTGGAAGGACACCTGGCGGGTGTTGGTGGGGGTGGAGGCAACAGGGATGAAGACAAAATTATTTCTTGTGTCGCTGGATTTGGACCTGCTTTTGTTGCCTTCCTGAGATTTGCTCCTGCCTGGTGACTGATATCTATTCTTGGAGCCTGATCTGTTGTTTGAGCCTGATCTGGAGTTGTTATAACCTTGCTGATTTTGGTTGTATCCTGACTTAGATTTATCATCATACTGCTTATTGTTGCCGTTTCCAGGGGGCTTGTTGTTATAACTGTTGTTATTGTACTGGTCCTTCCTGGATCTGTTATTGTTGTTGTTGTTGTTATTGTAGCTGTTGTTCTTCTGCCCATTGTAATTATTGTAGTTCATGGCACACAAGTCTGAAGATTGGGTTGAGGAATGGGCTGCTTTGGCTGCTTCTATGACCAATTCTTGTCTTAATGCTGCTGTCTCGGCTTCCCTAATGCTTTTGGGGCTGTCTGAGAGTACAACATTTTTTATTTCATCCTTGAGGCCATTTATGAGATAGTCTACTTGTACAGATTCATCCAGGTTGCTGTTGGATAGCAATAGGGTCATATCTGCTATGTATTCCTCCACAGTCTCTTTGGGTTGCTGCTTTCTGTTTCTATATCCTTTGATTATTGTGGCAGGGTCAGGCTGGTTGAATCTGCTGAGAAAGGCGGTATAGACTGCCTCAGTGTCATACATGATTGGTTTGTCAAAAATGTTTGTGAAAAACCATTGTGCTGCTCTGCCCTTTAAAAACGTATACATACAGGATGCATGCATTGTTGGGCTGCGGGGGTATGCATTTCTTATGTAGAATTTGAATTCTGCCAGGAATCTGGCTGCAGACCTGTAGGGCGAGGGCTTGTCAAAGGGTTCTGGCTTGTTGAAACAGCTTAATTGAGCAGATGTGAGTCGCTCAGGTTCAAAACTCCTGTATCCAGTGGGAGCGGAGAAATTGGATTGTCCTAGATTTGGTATCATTGGTGTGGACTGAGCTGCAGGCTGGTGGGCAGCTGCTTGGGCAGGTGGAGTGTTTGTAAACAAACCATGCATTGGTATAGGGTTGTTGTAGGGCGTGTGTGCCTGGTGGGGTATGTATACATGGTTGTAAACACTGCCTGAAAGTGATGTGGCGGCTACCGGTGATGGACGAGTGGTAGAGGGCGCCATCTGGTGGGTTGTGGCTGAACTACCAAAACCTGCATGTGTCGCGCCTTGTTGGGTGGGCGTGGCACCTGTCGCTATGGTTCGGGCTGTATTTTGGAAAAGGCTTGGGGGGCTGAGCCTGTATCCTACCGGTAATGATGTCGGCATTCTGGTAGAGGTGCTCATAACCTGTGAAGGTTGGCCTGAAGGGGGTAGCCTAGTGTTGGTGGGTGAGAAATGGCTGTTTTGGCCTTGGCTGGTAGGTGTTCTTGTCCTATCAATGGCCCTGAATATTTCAGTTCTCATTCCATCAATGTTTCTGTTGATTCTGTCAGACAGATTGGCTGACGCCATTTCAGACCTTCTCAGGACGTCGGCATTGTCCTGAGCTGCTCTTCTCTGAATTTGGCTAATGTCATTCTCCAGGTGCGATTTCCAGGTGTCCATGTCATTCAATCTGTCATTTATCCTTGACAGTTGGCAGGAGGAGTCGTCTCCAATCCTTTTTATTTCAGCAGACAATAAGTTCATTTGTCCTGTTAATAGGTTGGAGAGGGAGTCATTGACTGCCTGGGTGCATTCTCTGACTATGTTCCTCGTCATGTCATCCTGGTTGTACTCTGGAGGTGGAGCTGCAGTGGCCATGTTTGGGTAGGCAGGTGCTCTGTGCAGGTGGGGGAAGGTTACTTCTGTGTCTTCCTCAGAGGTGGATTCTGTTTGTAAATGGGCGGGGAAGTGACTGCTTCTGTGTAGGATGGGAGTAGTGGCCACGAGGTCGCCTCTTCTAGCTGCAGAGTCCAAGCTTCTTTGAAGTCTGTAAAATACAGGTGTATTTGGCCTTTGAGGGGAGGATGATTGCACCCTTCTCCTGGGTCTATGGGTGGGGTATGGCCTTTCAAAGGATCTGGCTCTTGGAGGCGTGCTCAGGGATGAATTTGGTGCTGGGGGTGTCGCCTTGTCTTCCTCAGAGGTAGAGTAGGAGTAGTAAGGCCTAGGGTCTCCTCCAGGTGGATTGCTATTAGGCTGTGGGTTTTGGTGCGGCCTTAGCAAATTGGTGAGATTGGAGTTGTCTTGCCACTGCTCTTCTAAAATACGGTTTATCCTGTCTAGAAAAACAGAGGGACTTTCACCACACTGGTAGCTTGGTGTAGCTCCGGTTGGTATCTGCTGTGCACGTCCTGTGTTGAGTCTGTTTTCTCTCCACCTGTGGATTGCTGAGTCTAGCCTGCTCCTCCAGTAATTGTCTGCTACTGATGGGTGGGCTTGGATGTCTGGTACAGTGAGGTTGTCCCAACTTAGGTCAAGTGCGCACTGTGGGTCAGAATCACTGCTGGGTGAGGGTGACCCTCCAGCAGCTTCCAGGGCTTCCTGCAGGCTATTGGATCTTTCCTCTAGATGGCTATCTAGGTGGAGGTAGCCAGGTGATTGATTTTCAGGTGTGCTTTATGTGGTACTTTGAAGACCACCTAATCTCAGGGGTGGTGATTCTGAGGGTGAATAACCAGGTAGGGTGAGGTTTAAACCTGGTGGTGGGGCTCCTGCTGGTGTACTGGTGGGTGCACCTGTATTGGTGTCCACTATAGTAGATGAAAAGGGTAAGGTGTTTGAACTCACAGGTGTTTGTTTATGTGTGCGTCTGTGGGCTGGCAGCACTGGGTCCAGCTGGAGCGCGTCTGGCGAGGAGTCTATCGGGGTGGTGTACTGTGTGCTGGTGGCTTCTTGCTGATCTCTGTTTGGAGATGTGGGGATACGTTGTGGGGCTGGCTCCTTTGGTAGGGTCTCACTGTTGTCCATGGCTCATGAGAGGTGGTAACTTGTGGGATGATACGTGAGGGTTTTCCACCATTGTCAACGAGTCCGTAAATGATGAATAAGGATGAATACAGACGAATCAGGAATCCAGTTTGATATCCACTTTATTCATTGAAGTCCACAAGGTATAGTTGGTGATACAGTATAAGGGTGCCCAACAGTGTCCAAGCCTAGCCCTTGAGCCAAGGGCCTTGGTCTCACGTGAGTGTGTGAGGTATGAAGTATGAAGGTGGAAAGATGAGTGAGCTGCTCCCTCCACAGGTATTTGTAGTAGGAGCTGCTCACCCAGCTCATCCTAAAAATAGTATCAGGTGAGCTAAATATAGTAACTGGGGAACTCCAGTGCAGGTATGTAGGGGGGATCCCAAACATAGCACTGGGGTTCACAGAGTTCAGTGTGGTTCTAAATATAGCTGCTGGGAACTCCCGGTATGCTGTGAGCTGCTCATGATCAATGGGCATGTCCTCCAGCAGGAGGAGTTGTTTCTAAACATTGTCTGCTAGGAATTTCCAGCATGCAGCGAGCTGCTTGTGATTGACGGCGTATCCTCCAGTGGGAGGAGGCGGGGTCACTGAGTGCAGTTGACGCCGCCAGCCTTTGGTCTTTGGTATGGTTTGGCTTGTGGGTAGACTCGGACACTGGGTTACATGGTAGAGTCAAGGTGAAAAATAAATATAATAAGTACAATACCTATAACGGTCTACTGACACAATCACCCAACACTCCCCGCCTAACCCGAACATCCACCTAACACTCCCCGCCTAACCCGAACATCCACCCAACACTCCCCGCCTAACCCGAACATCCACCCAACACTCCCCGCCTAACCTGAACATCCACTCAACAGTCCCCGTCTAACCCGAACATCCACCCAACACTCCCCGCCTAACCCGAACATCCACCCAACACTCCCCGCCTAACCTGAACATCCACCCAACAGTCCCCGTCTAACCCGAACATCCCCCCAACATTCCCCGTCTAACCCGAATAATCACCCAACACTCCCCGCCTAACCTGAACATCCACCCAACAGTCCCCGCCTAACCCGAACATCCCCCCAACATTCCCCGCCTAACCCGAACAATCACCCAACACTCCCCGCCTAACCCCAACATCCACCCAACACTCTCTGCCTAACCCCAACATCCAACCAACACTCCCCGCCTAAGGGAGTGGTCATTATTTATCAACAGGGGGGGATGGTGGGTTTTCGCGCAGATGCGCGAAAATTTTTTTACGCCCCCCCTCGACGGCAGTAAAAAAATTTTGCGTCTCCCTCTTTGATCTATAGTAGCGCGCGGGCTTTTTTGCTAAAAAGAGGGTAAATTTTTTTTGCCCCCCCCTCAAGAGGGGTCAAATTTTTTTTAGCCCCCCCCTCGAGAGGGGTCAGAATTTTTTACGCCCCCCCTCAAACCCACCACCCCCCCCCTGTTGATAATAAATGACCACTCCCTAACCCGAACATCCACCCAACACTCTCTGCCTAACCCGAACATCCACCCAACAAGAATCGATTCAAGAGTTAAGGGGAGGGGGACATAAAAAAATCAGACCCCTCCTAGTAAATGCGCAAGGTTTTCCACTGAAAACAGGTGAAATTATTTTGACCCCCCCATCAGAGGGGTTGAAAAAATTCTACTTGGTGGTTTGAGGGGGGCGTAAAAAATTCAGACCCCTCCCGAGGGGGGCTAAAAAAAATATGACCACTCTTGAGGGGGGGACTAAAAAAGAGGGGCGCGAAATTTTTCCGCCCCTCTGGTGTGGGGGGGCCCAAAAAATTGTTGACTGCCGTCGAGGGGGGGTAGTAAAAAATTTCTGCGCATCAGCGCAAAAACCCACCGCCCCCCTGTTGATAAATAATGACCACTCCCTTAAAAGGGCGTGTTCGCGCGCGATATTCGCCTCCCGGGGGGGGGTCATTAAAATGTTGACCTGTCGAGGGGGGGGCGAAATTTTTTTCATGCGTCCACGTGCAAACCCACCAGCCCCCTTAGGGAGTGATCATTTTTTAACAACAGGGGGGGCTGGTGGGTTTGAAAGGGGGGACAGAATTTTTCGACCCATTGTTTATCAAAAGGGTACCAGTACGGTAGGATAAACAGGGGGCGGGTTTTCACACGGATGCGCAAAAATTTTCTAGCCTATGGTAGGATAGGGTAAGAGGCCCTTTCAAGCCTTTGGGATAACATGCCCCGTAGGGAGTGATAATTTTTTAACAACATGGTGGGTCTACACGCAGACACATGGAAAAAAAATTTGTGCCCCCCTTGAGGGCCATACCGTAATCTCCCGCGTATAAGACGCGTCCTCTACCCCAAACAAAATGCTGGGCAGTCTTATAGGATGTACTGAAATTGGGGGTGCGTCTTATACGAGGGGTAATTTTACTATAGAAATGTACTAATCTTGCAAATTTCATCCTTAAAATGTGCGTCTTATACGCGAAAATGCATGTGCTGAGTTTGGGGTGCGTCTTATACGCGCAGCGCGTCTTCTACGCGGGAGATTACGGTAATTGTTTTGACCAACCCTCCCTCCCCCAAGGGAGGGCCGAAAATTGTGTGCGAATGAGCTCTTTTGACCTACACAGGTGAAATTATTTTTACCCCTCCCTGGTCAAAGGGGTTGAAAAACTTCTGACCCCCTCTGGTCAATGGGTCGAAAAATTCTGTCCCCCCCTTTCAAACCCACCAGCCCCCCCCCCCCGTTGTTAAAAAATGATCCCTCCCTTAGCTCTTATGTCTTTTAAAGGGCCAAGTCATTTATTCCCTGGTGCATCATTCCACATGCTTAATTATCAAATTTTTGGGATGGGTCATTTTGCAAGATCAGTTCTTACCCGGGGGGGGGGTGTCTTGTTTAATTTTGTCATAGTGGTGGGGGGACTCAGAAAAAAATCTGCCGATCTGCCAAAATCCATCAAGCCCCCCCCCCCCCCCCGATGGCAATAAAAGGTATGATTGTAGGTTTTCATTATGATTGGATTAGATGAGAAATATCAGACATTCAATATTTTATAACTGTTAAGATCATCATGATCAATTCTAGATAATTAGAAATAAAAGGGATCTGAAATGTGCATGGTTTAGTAGATAGTAATTTAAAGGGGTTAAAAGTGTTAGCTGAGGTGCCGTATGATGAAGGAATCAATTGTTTAGGTACATGCCTGTTAGGGGCCATCGGCAATGTGCTTAAATCCCTACATTCTTGCAGTGTTAGTAAAATTTGTTGAGATCATGAATATTTATTCACTATCTGAACTGCAGGACACATAATTGGTCAGAATGACATGATCACCAATTTTTATTTGACCAAAGATGACTTCCTTTTGTTTGATATTGCCATCTGTGTTATGTATGAGTCTACTGATCCTACCTGATTTGCTGGAGGAAATTCACTGAGGGAATACCTGAAGGCCCTGCCATCCACCTATGAACCTCCCTGATCACTAAAACCAGTAGTTAAAGCTTTCAGAGTGATCCTGGCGGCAGTCTCCATCCCTACAATTAGTGCATGTTTTTCACACTAATCAAGGGATTCAACAAGGTGTCATACTCTTGGACTAGACTGTCAGCCTAGCCTTAAGGAATATTCCGATAGGATGTTAGACAAAAGACTGGGCATTTTACCCCGCATGTCAAAAGGCTGGGGTAAAAGGCCCACAATGATGGGGCAAAAGGCCCATGAATCTATTGATACTAAAGATAATGTTCATGTAAAGAGCCCGTGAAGCTGTGGGAAAAAAGTGGAGTGAAATATCAGGTTTCCTTGATAGTTGATGAGGCTATTTGGTATAGGTACTACTGTCTTGGGGTTTAACCAGGGTTATAATGGCATATAGCGATGACTCACTGCACTGCCTGATAATATGAAGTCCTCCAATGGCAGTGAATGGAAAAGACACCATATAGCACAGAGGGGGGGGGGCTGGTGGTGGGCTGAAAAGCTGGCTCCTGGCAGTGGTCCCAGTACTCCCATAGCAATGCTATGTCTATACTGAAGATAGCCATATCCCATGGCATTGATACTGCATTTCAGATATACACATTCTATTGCCTAATTCATTCAACAAATGTTTATAGAACGTTTTCTAACATTTTTATACGTTTGTGTTATACATATCTTCCCCACAAGGTAACAGGCCAATCGATGGGGAGATTTTCCCTGTATGTTCTGTAATTTAAAGTTGCTTTAAATGTATACATTATCATATTTTTGCTTACTTCATACATCCTTGGATCAAAACTTTAATTCCAAGTCATGCTTGATAGAATATGACTGGTATTATCATATTCTATTGGATTAAATGAAATAATCCTGATGAAGACACCCATTGCTTGTTACCAAGAAATATACATATTCCCTCTGAGGACAATGTCCTCTTGCACCAGTCCTAGAGATTTTTGCTCAGGGATTACAGGTATAATGTGCTTCAGGAGAATTCTATATTAAGATACTTCTATGTGCACAACAAATGATTATGTTCTGTCATTAATTTGGCAGGCACAATAGTTTGGGCAATAGGTACCTGTACACAATACAAAGTCAAAATACCCCAGAGGTTATGCTAGTAGAAACATTTAAGAATGTTCTCTAATGTTTTTGAATGTTGAAAATTATGTTAGAAAACGTTTTAAAATGTTAGAAAAAAACGTTTGTATGAACGTTGAAAAACGTCAGAATGAGTCAACGTTTTAACGTTAGAATAACATTCAAAACAAATGTTTCCAAACTTTCAAATTATGTTGAAAAACGTCAGAAAACGTCTTTTTGTTCACTGGGATGGTTATACCAGAGATCTATAAGGAGGGTCGAGCGGGAAAACTGCTACTGGGGCTTCAGGTAATTTCAGGGTGCTCGGTCAATGAATTAGGTAATAGAATGTGTATATCCGAATTGCGGTATCGATGCCATGGGATATGGCTGTCTTCAGTATAGACATAGGATTTCTATGGGAGAAGGGAGCTACAAGAAAGGATTGGACCACTGCCAGGAGCCAGCTTTTTAGCCCACCACCAGCCCCCCCCCCTCTGTGCTATATGGTGTCTTTTCCATTCACTGCCATTGGAGGACTTCATATTATCAGGCAGTGCAATGAGTCATCGCTATACGCCATTATAACCCTGGTTAAACCCCAAGACAGCAGTACCTATACCAAAAGCATCATCAACTATCAAGGAAACCTGATATTTCACTCCACTTTATTCCCACTGGTTTTGGTGATCAGGGAGGTTCATAGGTGCATGGCAGGGCCTTCAGATATTCCCTCTGTGAATTTCATCCAGCAAATCAGGTAGGATCAGAAGACTCATACATAACACAGATGGCAATATTAAACAAAAGGAAGTCATCTTTGGTCAAATGAAAATTGGTGATCATGTCATTCTGACTAATTATGTGTACTACAGTTCAGATAGTGAAATAAATATTAATGATCTCATCAAGTTTTCCTAACACTGCAAGAATGTAGGGATTTAAGCATATTGCCGAAGGCCCCTAACAGACATGTACCTAAACAATTGACTCATCATATAGCACCTCAGCTAACACTTTTAACCCCTTTAAATTGCTATCTAACAAACCATGCACATTTCATGTCCCTTTTATTTCTAATTTTCTAGAATTGATCATGATGATCTTAACAGTCTGATAAGTCAACTATTTCTCATCTAATCCAATCATAATGAAAACCTTCAATAATATCTTTTATTGCCATCTGGGGAGGGGGGGGGGGGCTTGATAGATTTTGGCAGATCCGCAGATTTTTTTCTGAGCCCCCCCCACCACCACTATGACAAAATTAATCAAGACCCCCCCACCAATAAGAACTGATTTTGCAGAACAACCCATCCCAAAAATCAGATAATAAGCACATGGAATGATGCACCAGGGAATAAATGACTTGGCCCTTTAATAGACATAAGAGCTAAGGGAGTGATAATTTTTTAACAACGGGGGGGGGGGGCTTTTTCAACCCATTGACCAGAGGGGGTCAGAATTTTTTCAACCCTTTTGACCAGGGAGGGGTCAAAAAAATTTCACCTGTTTTTTTTTTTCAGCAAAAAGCCTATGCATTACTGTAGGTCAAAAGAGCTCATTCGCACACGATTTTCGGCCTCCCTTGGGGGAGGGAGGGTTGGTCAAAACAATTTTGGCCCTCAAGGGGGGGCACAAATTTTTTTCCCACGTGTCAGCGTGTAGGCCCACCATGTTGGTAAAAAATGATCACTTCCTACGGGGCATATTATCCCAAAGGCTTGAAAGGGCCTCTTGCCCTGCCCTACCCTAGGCTAGAAAATTTGTGTGCGTCCGTGTGAAAACCCACCACCTCCCCCTGTGTATCCTACCGTACCGGTACCCTTTTGATAAACAAATGGTCGAAAAATTCTGTACCCCCTTTCAAACCCACCAGCCCCCCACTGTTGTAAATGATCACTCCCTATGGGGCTGGTGGGTTTGCACGCGGACGCACGAAAAAAATTTCGGCCCCCCTCGATGGGTCAAAATTTTTACGTCCCCCCCCTCGGAAGGCGAAAATCGCGTGAGAACATGCCCTTTTAAGGGAGTGGTCAATATTTATCAACGGGGGGTGGTGGGTTTGAGGGGAGGCGTAAAATTTACAGACCCCTCGCGAGGGGGCGGTTAAAAAAAATTGGACCCCTATTGAGGGGGTGCTAATTCACCCTATTCTTAGCAAAAAAGCCCACGCGATCAAAGAGGGGCGCAAAAACTCTCCGCGCCTCTGGCGCAAGGGGGGGGGGGGCGCACGTTGACTGCCATCGAGGGGGGGACGTAAAAAATTTTCGCGCATCCGCACGAAAACCCACCACCCCCCCGTTGTTAAATAATGACCACTCCCTAACCTATTGTAATGCGCAGGCTTTTTCCCTGAAAACAGGTGAAATTATTCAACCCCCCCTATTCAAGGGGGGGTTGAATAAATCCACCAGCCCCCCCCCATTGTTAAAAAATGATCACTCCCTTAGCTCTTTATGTCTATATAGCCAAGTCATTTAATTTTTGGGATGGGTCATTTTATTGGGGGGGGGTCTTGATTAAGGTCAAAATTTATCAACAGGGGGGCCGGGTGGTGGGTTTGAGGGGAGGCGTAAAATTTACAGACCCCTCACGAGTGGCTTCGGCCTGACAGGCCTAGAATCCCGGGAACAGCCAAGGAGCACCCCCCCCCCCAAAGGGTGGTTCATTTGCAAAATCAGTTCTTATTGGGGGGGGGGGTCTTAATTAATTTTGTCATAGTGGTGGTGGGGGGACAATTTTGGCCCTCAAAGGGGGGGGCGCAAATTTTTTGTCCGCGTGTCCACGTGCAGAGTGGCTTCGGCGTGACAGCCCTAAGCTTGTGTGACCCTGACACTGACAGCGTCCGATTCCAGTGTATGGGGTACTCCACAGTATCACCCCCCCCCCCAGACAAGCCCCTCCCCCCCCGAGGGGTCTTAAATTTTTCCGTCCCCTGCCATTTATTCTTTATTGGCGCACTGGCTTTTTCGCTCGAGAGAAGGGGCGAAAACATTTTTGTCCCGGCTACGGACCGGGTACCAGGTAAGGAAACACAATAAAATGAATTTTTTTTTCGTGAAAAATTAATGAAAAATCAGAGACACGTCACACAAAAAAGTGACTTAGATAATTGAATTCCCCATTTTCTGCTTGTTTGAATGGTATAAACATTAAACGAAAAACATAGGCGTTAGCTACGGGATATGGAAGTTCATTGGCATTGTGGAAAGCATTGTGGCTTGTGGGGAATCCCTCTACGAGAAAGTGGGTCACGGGACACAGAAATATAAGTTTAAAGGTGATGTCTGATTGGCTGGCCTATTTTGAAGTACGGTGTAGAAGGAGCGACCTGATTGGATGAGGGGATATGTATTCTGTGTTACGATTGGTTGTTCACTGACCCTTCTGGTATGCCATACTATTCAATCTTAGTACAACATGAAAAACATGCATGTATTTAAAGTATTAGACTTAATAACAATTGGCAATCTGATCATGATATGCGCACATTGTGAAGCGCTGTCAGACAAAAATACTCTTACACAACATTTTTCGGTCTCAAACCTTTTCTCTTTACAAACAGCTCTATATAAGGCATGAGAAATGCATGAAATTGATGTGCCAGTGTCCACTAACACTGGAATTCTATATTTACAAATATTTACATTTAATGCTCCATTTTCTAGCTCACAAGTTAAAAGTTCATTGATCTCATTTCCAGTATTAATACTGTTGAGTCTAGAGGGCCTGTATCCACCCCCAGACTTTACTTGTTTAAATGATCGTTCTTTTTAAAGTAGCTGCGACGAGAATCATCCCGTCTGTTATCTCTGTCACGAGAACACGATCTGTCATTGCTATGATGACGGGAGCTGTCATAGCTGTTACCACGGCTATTATTGTGGCGATCATTAGAGCTGGAGCGTTTACTATAATACACATCCCTTGAATGATTTCTGTTGTAATTCCTGCCATTTCCATGTGGCGACCCTAAACCACTCCTACCGCGCTGGGAATTATTAGAGGAACTATAGTAGTTATTATACGAATCATGCCTGGATATCCTGTCGCTGGGTGGTTTAGACCTGCTGTATCAGACATCTGCGGTCTTTTCTAGATGATCTATCTCTATCCCTGGAGCTATAGTGATCTCTATATCTGTAATTATCTGTAGGCCTGTCTGTGAAATTCACCCTTCTTTCTGGCATATCATGCAGGGCGCTCAGGCGGGCCATAACCTCGGCGTGATTTGCTTTTATGACATCAACTTCATCATATTTCTTATTAGCGCGGCGACTAGTGAGTACTACTCGTGAGATGAGTAGACTAGTGTATGGTTCACAGTCGCCACGGTGTAAGGGATAGGGAGGCCTTGCAATCTATTTTTGTGTGTGACTCCTCTGCTATGGACTATTCCTGCTCACTATTCTAATGTAATAACAACAGTGTGTGTACTTTGCTTATCAGTGAAGGAATTTTCAGAATATATCTCATACTTTTGATTTTATTCGCTGATAAGACATTTCATCATTTGGAGCCCTATGGCAGATTAGCATTAGAGCATTTTAAGATTCAGAAATGCATCTCTGTAGCCTTTGTTTTAGAATTGTTTGTTCTGAAACTACTATATACATGTAGTACAGGTTTCATCTCAGTTGGTTATGGTACAATTGGATCATATTTTCTGTATTTGAACAAAGAACTCACTGTTAAAGATCTCTATGGAGAAATCAGTGCTAAAGTGTGTGTTGCCATATGTGCATTTTTGTAAATCAGAGGAGGTTGAAGTGTAAGGACACCTTGTGGAACTGCTACATTCTTTTCTGTGCAAACTTTTTTAGTTTACATTGAAAAAATGTTTTCTCAGAATATGTATCTGCTATTGGTCATGAAACATTAATTTAATTACTCCTTTCATTATATAAACGATTTTGTGGAACACTGGAAACATGTATGTACACAGAGGTACTTACACTGTGTTCCCCCTCTACAGAGAGGTGATCTGGCCGGTTTGCTGACCACTTGCCCGTGACGAGGTACAGACTATTACAAGGTGATTGACAGTTGGGTGTATGTGGGGGAGGGGAAGGTAGAGCAGGCTCCTGGCGATCTGAGACAGTGTACACTCATAATGACACACCTGTTGACTATGGCATTGGACATTGACTAAGACAGGTCCCTGTGACAGCTGAGTGAGGTGCATACAGAATGGACAGTCTACAGGCTATTAGTACTTAGCTGCAGTGGGTAGTTCGGGTTGGATTTGTGCTATATACTACCAAAAGCCCTATCTATCAGTCTCACCAACTGAATGTAGACAGAAGATTACAAGTCGCCGCGCTATGTCTCACAGGACTATTCTCTACTATTATATTAAAATCTACAACACTATGGTTTTATGAAAATTGATATAGATAACAGCCTTGACTCCTCTTCCTTAGCTTTATCAATGGCCTGTGATAGAGTTTTACACCTAGCACTCAACACTGGATTGCGTAATTCCTCCAGCAAATTGCTAGTGAAACCTGATTTTAAGAGGCTCAGGGATATTCTCTTTATCCATTAGCCTTCTCATATCAGTACCATGTGTGCTTACTGATTCACCCTCTTGTTGTCTTCTATCTGTGAAGCCCTTCTTAAGCTCTTCAACTGAGATGGTGTCAAATTATTTAATAAAGGAAATAGTCCATTTCATAATGCTTCTAGGGGCCGGGTGAGAAGCTTCGTAGGCATAATAAAATACCCTAGCCTCCCCTTTAAGGAATTTAGCCAGCCCGGAAAACCAATACCTCTGGTCTGGGTGTATTTCATGGGCATATGCTTGGTACTCCTCCATGAACTCTTCTGGCGAACTTAAGATAGTAGCTTTCTCAAATGGCTCTGGCTCCTTCCCTAACTTATTCATGGCATCTCTATGTCTATTATAGTTAGTATTATTCAAGCTGTTAGAAGCTGAAGAGGCCAGAGAATGGCTTATTTTGTTAGAATTCCTTCCATGTTAGCTTTAATGATTCTAAATCATCAATTTTCTTATGGCCACTCCTACATCTTCAGGTTTGGGGTTTGCTAAAAATGCAGTGGCCTTTTTTACTTCATGCTCCATTGCTTGCATATTCTCATTATTCTGCTCAGCTTGTCTCTTTTCATCCTCTAAAAAATTCCTAAACTGATCTGCCTCGACGGTTGCTTGATTATAATAACTCTTATATTTGGCTAACTCGTCAACTGCCTCTTCCAGGGTCTTTGGTTCACCCATTCTGGTGGCTGAATTATTAAAACTGACAAATGAAAATGCTGTGCTTTGATCAGTGCCAGGTAGTGTATCTTCTAAAGAAAGTTCTGATAGTTCATCATCACTTAGCTGTAATGGTGGTATAGCTGATGTCCCTGCTGCTGGTGTGTTACATGCCGCCAGTAGCTTGGGTGATGCGCTCAAGCCTTTGGGTGTTGAGTGGGCGATCGCTGCAAGGCAACCTAGCCCATCTGCTTCCTCCTTGGACAACTTCTTCTGATAACTGCTGACTTTCTTCAGATATTTTGGGTCACCAACGTCCTGCTCTGTCTTTTTACTCATTTATACAGTTACAAAATGAGAACGATGATGTTACAAATGGCGATGGAATGCCGGCGCCGTAAAGTAACTAAATTAATGTCAGTCACTATCCAATACTGCATTCTCACAACTGATTTATACTCACTGGTCTATGAGAGTGCACCTTTCAAAAGTACCGATGTTCTCCACCACATGTCATATCCTGATAGTCTCTAAATAGGTATGACATATGAATGATCCATAGCACAAGACCTTGTATCAGTTGGCAGTATGGATGATGTTTATTGCTGTATATTGTACAGAGTCCTAGATGGTGATGTGTATACAGTCATAGTGTATGGTGGGTCTGTGAGTCCACAGGACTCGGCATGTATATAACCTAGGTGCACAGGGCGACCCCAGTGGTGGCATGTGCAACTAGCATGTGGTACAAGCGGTAACATGTAGCAGTCCTACATGTGGTACATTATGATAGTGGTTTATAACGATGAATAATATGTATTAATGTAAGATGGCTATAGTTGAGGAATTGGCTATATAACAAAGATAAGTACCGTAAACTCCCGCGTATAAGACGCGTCCTCTACGCCAAACAAAATGCTGGGGGGTCTTATAGCTTTCTTTCAAGTTGGGTGTGCGTCTTATACGAGGGGTAATTTTACTATAGAAATGTACTAATCTTACAAATTTCAGCCTTAAAATGTGCGTCTTATACGCGAAAATGCATGTGCTGAGTTTGGGGTGCGTCTTATACGCGCATCGCGTCTTATACGCGAGAGTTTACGGTAATCCATGACTTAAACAATTATGAAGTAGGCATACTTTTGGATGTACATGTGTATTGACACCTTGGTATTGGCATATCTTTAGAAATGTATCCATGTATATTGAGTCTATATATTCCAATATATACCGACAGAATGCCAATGAATCTATTTATTTCATTCTTATTCCACAGGCCTCAGGGTTGGGGTCAAAAAAGAAGAGCATCTTTGCTCAACAGTTCGCGACTGGGAGTGCAGGGGACTTTGGTCTGAAGAACAAGCCAGCTCCACACCATGAGTCTATGTTAAAACAGGAGCAAAGCAGATTGGCCAAGCCAACAGGTAATCTTTAAGGAATAGATGTAATGAATACATGGGGACTTGTTCTCTAGTCGTCTTTTTATGGTTGTTTTTTATTTTTATTTTCCTATTTACCATGCTGAAGAAATGCAAAGGTAAAGAGGATCTGTAAGAGGATCTGTAACCAAACTAAGTTCAATGATAAAAATAGACAAAAGGCAAGATAGAGAAATACAACTTAAAGCTCTGCCATCTTATTGCAGGCAGTCTGGTTGTGTCTGGTGAAGGGTTAAATCCTGAGAGCTCGCAACAAGAGGCAACAAAAATCCATGAGGAAAATATGGCAAAGATGGCATCTATGTCTGAGCAGCAAATCTTGGAGGAGCAAAGGAAAATCATGGAGGCATTAGGTAAGGCGAAAAAATAGGCAACATCTAAGAGGGTGTCTGATATTTTATACACAAGAGCTTTTATTCACCTTTCCATTCGCACGATAATGTATCCAGTATACTTGTTGTTGTTTTTTGTTGTTGTTTTTTTTTGTGTGGAGATTTTGGCTAGTCTCACAGGTTTTAAAATGTTATGTGTACCTTTACACAGGAAGTTCAAACATTGACCTACATATACTACCATCCCCTTTCTAAATGTGTGTCTAACTACCGTTTATCACCTTACATTGTAGACCCGAGTGTCTTGGCATTCTTCAAATCTAAAAAGAAGTCACAACCTGAGAGCACGGTCACTGAAACTGCCAAAATGGAAGTTGATCAAAGCGATAATACAGGGCCACATTCCCAGACAAGGAATGTTCACTTTTCAATGGATGTGGATGAGGTGGAAAAGGAGATAAAAAATAAAGATGACCCTAAAAAAGAGCCAACAACCAAAGGTAAGTTTTAAGGAAAAGCATGAACGCAATAATTGATTTGCATATCAGTGAATTTTCCTATTTTGAGATAATATTTCTTAAATTTTATGCTTCTCACACAGCACTGCCCATAAAACTAAACAAAAACTGGCCACACATGGACAACGTTGAGGCTGAGAAGTTGGAATGGATGAAAGACCTTCCTCCACCACCCAAGGCAGATAGCACTATGGTAGGCATTTAGCGATTGCATTTTATGAAATTGATACAGAATAGTTAGCGAGTCTTTAACTGGCAGTGCATTATGTTATAATCACTGCGAATTTTCATATTTCTGAAGTACCTCCCATCGTTTAATTAACTCGGAAAGTTCCAATTTTTAGAGACAGGTGGGGGCAGGGTGACACTTTAAGAACTGAAAATGCCTCTTTCAGAGATGGGACTGTTCACTTCAACCTCAAATAACATGAAATAACCTGTCATGAAATAGTGTACATATTCAGGATCATAGAGGTATAATTGTTACCTGTTATCTGGTTCTTATCTTTCTGATATTAAGGTTTAAAAAAAAATAGGTCATCTCAAAATGGGTGTAAGACCCTTGGGGCAGTCAATGTATTCCTATTGGGGTGTCAGCTTTGGTTGTCAGGTTTCCCGCCCTTTTTAAGCAGGGTGATGGTCTCATTGTTCATTATTTAGCAGGGGGAACTGAGGTGTTTCCAGCTAGGGGACAATGGGAGATGAATATATTATACCATAGTGTTTTCTTCTTGGTTTATTAGTGCGGCGACTAGTGAGTACTACTCGTGAGATGAGTAGACTAGTGTATGGTTCACAGTCGCCACGGTGTAAGAGATAGGGAGGCCTTGCAATCTATTTTTGTTTGTGGCTCCTCTGCTATGGACTATTCCTGCTCACTATTTTAATGTAATAACAACAGTGTGTGTACTTTACTTATCAGTGAAGGAATTTTCAGAATATATCTCATACTTTTGATTTTATTCGCAGATAAGACATTTCATCATTTGGAGCCCTATGGCAGATTAGCATTAGAGCATTTTAAGATTCAGAAATGCATCCCTGTAGCCTTTGTTTTAGAATTGTTCGTTTTGAAACTACTATGTATATGTAGTACAGGTTTTATCTCAGTGGGTTATGGTACAATTGGATCATATTTTCTGTATTTGAACAAAGTATTCACTGTCAAAGATCTCTATGGAGAAATCAGTGCTAAAGTGTGTGTTGCCATATGTGCATTTTTGTAAATCAGAGGAGGTTGAAGTGTAAGGCCACCTTGTGGAACTGCTACATTCTTTTCTGTGTAAAATTTTTAGTTTACATTGAAATAATGCTTTCTCAGAATATGTATCTACTATTGGTGATGAAAGATTAATTTGATTACTCCTTTCATTATATAAACGATTTTTGTGGAACACTGAAAAGATGTATGTACTTACACTGTGCTCCCCCTCTACAGAGAGGTGGAGTGATCTGGCCGGTTTGCTGACCACTGGCCCGTGACGAGGTACAGACTATTACAAGTGATTGGCAGTTGGGTGTGTGTGTGTGTGGGGGGGGGCGGGGAGGCAGAGCAGGCTCCTGGCAATCTGAGACAGTGTACACTCATAATGACACACCTGTTGACTATGGCATTGAACATTGAATAAGACAGGTCCCTGTGGCAGCTGAGTGAGATGTATGCAGAATGGACAGTCTACAGACTATTAGATAAAATATTTTGAAAGGGGAGAGATTTCTGATACTTGGTCCACCTATGTTAAGTATATCCTTTGTCCTCCCCTCCTAAAATATGAGCCAGCTACCAGCCTTCAGGTTGCTTAGTTCACTCTTTACCCACCAGGAGCCACCACCTCTATAGAACAGTGCTGATGTCACCAACATCCTGTCACCCACTGTATACTGTATGTTGTTGGTATGAACCTTTCCAAGTTACCTGCGATATAAATCACTTCAACACTCGTTGTGTATTGAGTCACTGTTCTATTCCATAGACTGGCCAGGCAGCGCGATTTGACTTCAGTGGGTCGCCAGTGGCTGTGGACGCTGATGTGCCCACTCAGATGGGTCTACACCATCATGGCAATGAACCCGAGGTAGGAACTATCTTGTACATGTGTGTTCCATGATAACCACTCTGTCTCAAAAACCTTTCAACATTCTGTTCACTTAAATTTCTCACATTTTGGATCTCCTTTGCTATTTCCATAGAAGAGATAAGAGAAAAAATAGTATGAAACTAAGCTTTGGTCATGGTTTGTGTGAATTTCTGATTCTGGTAAGTACTAATATTCCTTCCCTGTATTCAGCGAGCTGGTTACACCCTGGAAGAGCTGTTCACGTTATCCCGCAGTGCCAACATGCAGCAACGTGTTGTCGCCTTAACTACCATCGCTAAGATCCTCCAGAATGTAAGGAGAACCTCTCATGTTTAAACTTAGAACCCAAATTAACTATACCATTTGACTATAGAAGTACTGGTATTGTAGCTTGATCTATGAGCTGTATAGCCGATCAGTTGGCTAGATTTGAAAGACTTTGTGTTAGTCCTTATGTTGATTTCCATCCAAGTGTTCTTGAGATTTGCCAATAGACAAGCAGTGCAATAATATGATGTAAAGTCTTTTCCTCATAACCATAATCTAGGTGAAGACTGGCTCACTGAATGAGCATGTACAGTCTGCGGTATTGCCAGCGCTACTTGATGGCGGGCTGGTGTACCTCTTCCGATGGGCGCTTGACGACAGCACAGACAACACCATGGCAGCTGCTGTACAGGGACTTCATGCACTCTTAGTATTATCACAAGACGAGGTAATGTGTCTGTTGAACTCCATTGTTTAAAACTTTCTGTATAATTGTTAATTATAGTATAATGTCTGAGGTTAATGTTTAATGTCTCTGGTAATTGCAAGAACTTTTGTACAGGAAATGCTCAACAATGTTTGCTACTCTAAAAGTATGTACAAAATGATTTTTCGGCCTATTTATCTTTATAGAAGTAGAAGATCATTTCCCTTGGGGTAATTATGCAAGAAATGGTATCAACTCTTATCAATCAGGACCTAACTGTTATCTTACAGGAGGGTGCAGATAGATCGTTCTGCTGGTATCAGGGTACATCAGCACCCAGCCTACAACCACCACCCCAACCCCCACCTCCCCCTACTGACGAAGACGAGGACCAGGAGGAGACAGATGCACGGGTCCTTAAGGAGGATCTTATCAAAGTAAATCAGTCTCATTGTCACCTTGACTCTACCAATTAACATTCTAATGGCTGTAGTGGCTTTCTATATCTTAATGAGAATGCAGCATTTCAGTAGCCGTAAATAAAGGTTAGGCCACACCAAAAAAATTAGTTGGTCTACGGATTTCCCTCTCCATATTTTCAGAAATACAATTTTTTTTTTCTTGAAAAAAAAACTCGTCTACGGATTTCGCTCGCTTTACTTTCCACAAGTTTTCTCTTTGTGATGTTTGGCAAAATTTTTTTTAAATAATTTTTTTTCGCTCGCCTCACTTTTTCAGCAAGGAATCCATTGGACGCCAACAATTTTTTTAAAAAAAGAAAGAAAAAAAATTTGCTCGCTCACACCATTTTTTCAAATCAAAAATCATTAGACCAACTTAATTTTTTGGTGTGGCCTTACAATATACCCCATCTCAAACCAAATGAAACTCAAAGATAATTTGAAACTTTGGTTCAATTATAATTGTTTACATTTGAACTGAAATTGAACCCTTTAACCAAAACATGTGGGACTGCCCGATCAATGAAAAAGTCTCTACCGATAGGACATCTTGTAAGTGTGTTGTTCTTCCTCCAGGGTCTTCTCCGTATGCAGATCCTCCAGCGGCTGCGTTACTTACTTGAGGTGTGGCAGCCCGCTGCCCCAGTCGTCATACACATACTGCAGATACTGACTCGCATAGCTCGCCACTCGACACAGAGTGCATATGAAGTAAGTCTACAGGGAATACACATGATCGCCTCAGTATTGTATTAATACATCAAATACATTTTTCAAAGAATATTGTCAAATTATGGCTACAAATTTGTGTTGATTTAAATTGAATCCAACTACAGCAAGTGATTTATCAGAAAGGGTAAACAAAGTGTATATCTTTATTCTAGATTACACAGTGTCCACGACTTATGGACACAATCTTCAAAGAGTTTCTACCGACAACCTGGACCCCTGTGGGTAAGTTGGTATACCCAACTAGCAGGATATATTATTGACCAATGAGATACCGTAATCTCCCGCATATAAGGCGCAGCTCGCCTATAAGGCGCACCCCCAACTCAGGGAGATCTGTTTCACGTATAAGGCGCACCTCTGAGGGCAGATTTTTGTTAGTTTAGTACTGTTCTATAGTAAAAAATACCCCCCCCTATAAGGCGCACCCCAAACTCAAAACAATTTACCTATTTTACTATAAGACCCAGCAGCATTTTGTTTGGCCTATAAGACGCGCCTTATAAGCGGGAGATTACGGTACTTCCCTTCAATCAGTGCAGACTTTTTATGGTGCATTACATAATACCTGGTACCCATCATGCTGGCTGTTATCAGTGCTTATGATGCCTTATCTCTCCGGGTACCAGATCAAGCAATGGTGTCCCTACTAAGGAACCTGCAACATCGGTATCAGGTCACGATTCCTCTTCAATTCTAAAACTACCGGTAGTTATTTATTGAAAGACATTTAAAGTTGTTGATGTTACCTCTTTGAATCATCAGAGGACGAAAGCCCGCTGCCCAATGTACATGGCTTCCCAGTACCCGAGGCACTAAAACTAATCAGAGTGATCTGTGCTGCGGGAACCAACATGGCCGCCAGTCTGGTAAGTAACTGAATTATATTAGTATTCCTGTTCCGGAGAGATGTGTTAGTAACTTCTAACAATACTAGTATATTCTATCGAATTTCTATTCTTCATTAAGAATTCAATGTGGTATGTCTAATACTTAAATACCGGTAGTTCAAAATGCCACAGTTAGCACTCACATTTCTCTTGTTTTTAGATCTATATAAACCGATGTCTACATGACTACAGACCAACGTTGTAACTACATAATTATATTCAGAATGTAAAATGGATGATATTAATCTTCAATTCTTTGCAATAAATGATGAGTGCATTACATTTCAGGTTTCAAAGTACTGGGTGATGACCTGCATATCCAGATACATTGTGGAAGACCCTAGGTAGGTTCAATGGGTAATGGTGATGCAATTCATACACTGGTGAAATATTTCATAAATCAGAATGATTCTTGCTTTCTGATTACCGAATAAAGTGCACTATCTCATTTTCTTTGAACATGAAAATGCAGTCATGATCTTAAGTACATTTTTTGTGATATATAAGATTTTGCGGAAAAAAGATTTGTGGTGTAGTTCTGAGCTGATGTGTACTCCCTTTTTCTTCTCTCCAGTGACCTGCAGCTTCCTTCGTCTGTCGCCTCCCACCTCCAGGTGGAGAGTCTGCGGCTTTGGCGTGTCGTGACGTCATATGGACTGGCCTCACATACCTTTAGGTAAACTTTAAATAACAAGAAAAATGTGGCAAGGACCACGGGTAGGAATTGCCACTTCTTCACGCCCGCCGTGTGACGTCACGGCCAATGTGTGACATCATAAATGGTGTCACATGGCGATTTTGACGTCACTCACGTCCATGACAGAAATCGAAAACATTATAGGAGTGCCTATATGAGTGCTACGCAACATCACTGGCGCTCCGCGCCAGGCAACTCCTAAAAAACTTTGTAATAACAGGTCCTTTAAATTTATTTGTTAAATAAATATTACAAATTGAACTATTATCACTCCTACCAATCCAACAGGAATAATTTGATACTTTATTAGAGGGAAGTTATTTCTTCATTGCATTGATATTCCACTCTAACACAATTTGATATATTAGGCCTATCAAAACTTTGTATCCATTGATATTGTAGTGAACTGTATCCAGTTGTGATGAAAAGTCTACAGTGCCTCCCCACCCTCTACCACGTGTCTAACCCAGCCCTACTCTGCTGGGGAGAGGCCACACTCGCTCTGCTGGAGTCGGTAGTCAACCTAGCTGCATCTTCACATCAGCTCACCCTCCAACTTAGTACAAAGTAGGTATCTCTGTAGGCGAATTGATGCTGAAGTACAGAAAGTATCGCAATTTTAGACTCTCATACCTAAAATGTTACCTGAAAGGTTTTTCTAACAAGGAAAGTACTTTCCTCGAACTGTAATGTGTAAATATGAAAGGCAAGGTAAAACTCTCAACAATACAATACAATATGAGCTATTTTCTAATAGAATATTCTACAACAATTATCATTAATTTATCTCAGAATGAATACAGACTCAGGAGACAATATCTCCCCTGCTGTACCCGCTGTAAATTGGAGCCATGTGACAGGACTCTTCCAACCTGTAGAACTTTGTCTCCAGAATACACTCAAGGAATTCACCGAGATTTACCCAACAAAAGTATGTTCAAGTTTAAATCCTTCAGGGTGTCAGCAGTATTTGATCTAAACGCAGTAGTGCTAAAATTCGATAATGATTATCATGTTCATTTCTCATAATGAATGTCTGCCATTTGCAAACCTACACTAAAAAGGGTATTTGGACTAATTTAGGTGGGGGGGGGGGTGCCAAGATTACATGCGAATTTGCAAAATTTCTTAAACACCCTCACTCAAGAGTGGGTGAATTTTTCCATAAGCCCCATATATCATCCAATATTTGGTCAGTTCAAAGTCGATAAATATCAAGTAAAAGTCAGTTAAAACTATGACCCATCAATTGTGGGAAACCTTATGTAATGGTTCGTATTGACTTATATGTTGGGTGGCTCTTTGGCTCGCTTACCACTAGATGTACCAACACAACACGAGTAGTTCGGGTTGGGCAAAGCCCCAGAAACCCCTACCTCTCGGGTAGGACTTTATTCAATCTCTCTGATGACAAAGTATTAGCGTCTGGACTGGACCATGTCCAGTCCCCTTCTGCCGCTCGTCCGGCTCCTTAGTAGGAGCTGGACGCGAGGCGTGGTGCTGCCCCCTCTTGTACCAACGAGGTATCGCAAAGCGACACCTAGCTAGCATAGAAGGAACAAGCACCACACGAACACGTCTCTCGGATGAACGGCACTAATATATATACAATGATGCCGGCCCCTACACCACCCCCACTAGACTTTACCTAGGGTTGTGTGTAATTAACAAGTAACTATTGTTGACTTTATACAGTGGTGTTATAAATAAATAGGTAAGTCTATATATACATAGTTCGTATTAAATATAGAACATTTAAGGGGCATTATAAGTTATATGTACATAATAAGGCATCATCGTATATAACCCGAAGTGTTTATAAATAATAACAAAAATAGGAAGTGGCCCCTTATGGACCATCGACCTATGGTGATACTGTTACACGTGTGTTATTATTAAACATGAGACGCGACGAAGAATATTCGATGTGTAGTAAGGTGATATTGAAAAATTTTTACAATGTTTTTACCGACCCGAGGTGGGGTAAATAACCCGAAAAAATTTTGACTTTTACTTACAAGAATATAATATACGATATAAAAATAGATTTATACAAAATATGAAATATAGGTGTCCTACCAGGGTAGCAGGATCACCCTTACAATATACCGGACTTCCGGCGAACCTGGAACGACTGGTTTCTGCAGCTCCATCCGGCGACATATGTGTGGTGGCAAACCACGTTGCTGTTATGATGTGCCCTGATGAAGATGGGAAGATGGAGACCCGGTTAGATGTTGTAGTCCATTGGGTGTTCGGGTTAGCGTCCATCCTCGCTGCAGGTTACGATCCAGGTATCAGGAGTCCAGCGTAAGGAACAGTGCCTCTGGCATATTAAATGCATTTACCCTCGGGTACCAGGAGACACCAACAGATGGACACTTAAAGATCTTCAGGATCTGTGTCCATCTTCTCAGCCGGCTCCACTGAGGCAGATGGAGCCGAGCTGCTACAGCTGCTCATAGAGAGCGCCGCTGAAGCCTCGCTGGGAGTCTCGCTCCCCAAGCTCAAGGCCCTCATCACTGCGGACGGACTGTCCATTGCCTCGGATGCTGGTGCAGCAACCGTGGCAGTTGGGACAGCCCGGTTCCAAGTGGGGGGCGGGAGCAAGAGAGCTGCCGGAATCGGCGGAGCAGCCGGGACCGGTGGAGTGGCCAGGACCGGTGGAGTAGCCGGGGCTGGCGGGGCATCCGGGGGTATCTCTGGAACGAAGATGAGAGACGACGGTAAGCCGTCCCACTCCTCCAGATGTTTCCCGAATGCCAGGAAAAACTTGAGGTCAGCCTCCTTAAATCGATGGATATATCTGGAGTTTTCAGCTTCGTGAAACTCTTTAAGCTTTTCGGCTTCCTTCTGTTTTCGCCGGCAGGACTCGAGGGCCTCCTCGACCTTCTTCCTTTCCAGCTCTCTGATTTTATCTTCCTCCCGCCTCTGGATCTCGTAGACCAGATTGACGGTGGCTTCAGTCATCACACGCCAGTAGTCAACAGACTTCTGGCGGTGCAATGCCTGCCATTCTTCCATCAGCTCATTCTGGATTTGAACCGTTCGGACATCGCGGTGGTCGACGAACGTGTTCGGATCCTGAAGACCTGACAGGGTACCGGAGATTAGTTCCATTAGGGGTACCCGAGGACCCGTTGGTGGAACTATCACTGGTGGTGGCGCTGGGGCCTCCACTGAGACAGGCGGGGTGCCTGTTGGAGGAGCAGACGGGCCCTCTACCGTGATGCCTCCTCGGCCTCGGCCACCACCTGGAGAGCCTCGGGTGGACTCCAGCCCACCGCGGCCCCTACCACGAGCTTTGGCCCGGCCCAAGGGGGTAAGGACCTGCGACTCGGGTCCAGCCGGTCCCATTGAAGGGAACTTCGCCGCGTACTCACTGTACGTGGGGCGTTTGCCGGAGGATCCCTCTCCAGCCCACCAAGTAGAATACCCGGATGGGGGAGCGAACAGTTCGCCCCCATCATCCTGGCCGCCAGAGGCTTCGCCCGGGCGTTGTTCCGCGGGTGCAGGTGTGGAGGTGGCTGGAGTCGCCGATGCGGTCGCCTGGCTACCCGACCTGCGGGCCTGGTTGCCAGGCATCTCCAGAGCCGAGACCTGTTGTCCCGACTCGCGACGATCAGCTGGGTTGGCTGGTCTGGGCTGGTCCTTGCCACCCGAAGGGCTCACGGACCGGTCTGCTCGGGTCCTCTTGGAAGCAGTAGTCGTGACTGTGCCTCCGTTTGGACCTTTAGAGCGGGCTTTGGCCTTCTCTCGCTTGTCGTCTCCTCGCCACTTTTTTACCTTCAGGTGCACCTCGCTGGGCATCCCGAATTTTGTGGACGAGGAGTTCGTCTGGAAGTAAGTCAGCAAGTTGCCGCTCTTCCACGAGCAGAATCCGGTCTCGAATGCCTGCTCTTTCACTTCCTTTATGCTCAGCGCGGACCAATTTGCAAGGAGCTCGCTGAAGCACTTGATGGCTCGTTTCCTGGTCTTCTCCAGGCCGATGCCATGGGCCTTCTGCAAATGCAGAGCCATGTCTCGGCGCCGGTGAGTGCTGAACGAGCCATCACAATGTTTACTCGGGCGGTCCCCGAGCACACACATCATCACAGGCTTGTGATGCATATGGAATTCGACGATGTGTCGAGCGAAGCGGGGCTTCGTCTCGAACATCTTCTCACCCGTGAGAGACAGCTGGCAAGACTCAAACGGGCACCTTCGGCGGTTGCCGGTTGGTCCCCATTGGGTCATTGCCCACTGGACTTTCGTCCGGGCCTCGTAGCTGTAGATCGAGCCTAATTTGGACTTGAGCTGGTCAATCCAAATCAGGTAGAACTTGCCTACTGGCGTATCCGAGGGGCCGGACTTCATCCACTCCTCGTCATCGCTGTCACCGTCCTTATTGACGGCGCTCGGACACATATAATGGACTGTGTCGTAAGCACAGTCCGCGAAGCAGCGGGGAGTCCGTTCCTTGAACCCCTCGGCTGCATTCTTCCACATCCATTTCTGATTGTCGTCCTTGGGAACATCCGTGGTCATTTCTTCCCACGTTGTCACGGACTCCAAATCAGATTTGGCAGACTCGGGCAGCTCTGGATCGCTTTCGCTTTCCTCGCTGTCCGTGTATATGTCAGCTCCCCTACGGCCGGCTCGGCTGGAGGTAGTAGTACCAGTCGGAGCCTTGGTAGGGGACTTCGTCTTTGCACCCGACGTGCTGGCTGCAGAAGATGCAGTAACCGAGGTGGCTACCGTGGTGGTTGTAGTGGCGGGAGCGGGCGTCTTCGGTTTGCCCTTACCCCTCGGCTTGGTGGGGGGCGTGGGCTCTACCGGAGACGCTTTCGCTCCATTCTTCTTCTTCCGGCGCACAACCTTAGTCGGTTGGGCCGGAACTTCGGGACTGGAATCCGACTCGCGTCGGCTCCTGTCCCCTGTCCGAGGGCTCCTCCTTCCGCTGACTGGGGAGTCAGAGTCGGAAGAGATCTCTGTTTTTCGTTGGGCCTGCTGCTTGCGATGGGCCCGGCGAGCTGCAGTGAGCTCCTTCTGCTGCTTGGCAAGCTCGATTCGCTTTGCCTCTACAGCAGCCTGCTGGCGCGAGATGTCCTCTTCCGAGATCTCGCCAGGTGCCTCTGGGATGTCGGCAGCTGGGTCGGTCTCGGTCGTGGACCTCTCGACGGCGATGCGGACATCTTCAGCCTCCAGGTCGCTCTCAGTGAGAGGACCCTTGGGTGCAGGTTTACGGGTCAATCGCTTGACCCGGTCGGTTTCCACCGACGACAAGGTTACTGTGGAGTCTGTATCCATGTCGGATTCGGACTCCCTTAACTCCGTGGCCTTCTGGATGATGCCCGCAGAGATCAAGACGGCTCGAGCTAAATTCTCGTTAGTCGCCATATTCTCCGCCAACTTTAGGTAGTTGCGGAGCCAAGAAACTGGCATGTTGTCAGCCAGCTCGTCACTACACGAGTCCATTACCATAGTTTTGAGTTCATCTGGTATGGGCTCGGGCACGCCCTGTTCCACCGCCATGGGCCCGCATCCGAACATGGAGGCGTGCATAGGGATGTACGTTCCCCAGGAGGTATACACGATACCTTCCTGGCGATCAACGTGTGCTAGACGTCTGATCTGCGTCCTGAATCCCGGAGGATACATTGGAATGTCCAGGACATCCACTTTGCTACCCGAAGCGTCTGTTGTAGACGGGCGCTCCGGGCGTGGCGGGGGTGGAGGTGGCATCCTCTCCCGGTCGGTTGCCTCGGCCATAGCCGTGAGCGTCCGGGCGGCCTCCTCTGTCGAAGAATCCATAGATTCCTCGACCCGAGACGGGACCTTCGGGTCCTCGTCTTGTTCCAACGGAATGTTGGCTGTTTGACGCGCAGCGTCAATCGTTCCCTGTGCCATGGCACCGGGTTCGACTTCCAAAATTAATTGGCAAGTTTTGTTGGACTCCTCCCGAAGGATTCGTCCAACAGAAAGGCTTTGGGGGGGTTAGCTAGGCTAACACGACAGCTACAGGCTGTATAACCGCCGACAAATAACTAGAGCAAAAACGGGTGGCGTCTAACCACCACGAGTCCGCTCTAGTTATGACCAGTATGACGTCAGACCTCTCGTCTCGCGAGATCCCGCCATGGCTATCCGGTGACCTAGTTCCGCGCTTTCCCGCCACACCAGCAGCGCCACCTAGGGAACTAGATCCGAACCAACATTCGACTCGACATGTGAGACGCGGCCTACTACCCGAGTGCTATCGTCTGGAGCTTAGCGGTGTATACAACGCTTCAAAGCGAATGTACCGGTTAATCCGACCGCCACTCACGGGATACAGCCACCCGGGGAGGGCGCGTTCGACATCTCAGGCCGTGGAACGTATGTTGCCTGCCTATGGCGGACAACACGCAGCAGCTCGTTGTGTACTGAGTTAGGTTACAGCAGACCTCAACCGGGGGCTGCGTCTAACGCCTTCGGTTAGCATTTTATTTTTCCCGGCTTTACGTACGGCCTTTTCTGGATCTCGCTTAGTCAGAGCGGGACCCTTCCCATACGTAATGCCTTCACTCAGCGAGACTTTCTTCCATTTCTTACGATTAGGTCGTTTCCTGGCCTTCGTCTTCTTTTTTACTATAACCTCGTCTCCCGGCGTCTTTCTCGGCCGGCCTCTAGGGCGTTTCGTCGGTACTACCACGCTCGGTCCGCTAGGGACAGATACAGGTGGTTTGTAACCGAACTCCCTCTCCGCCTCTTCGCGCCCCTTCCAGGGCCGAAGTTTTCCGACATTTGTCTTCCATTTCCTACCCGTCAGGCAGTCCTCTATCATCACCGTGGACTCGGAGATGACGCGAACGATTTTAAATGGACCTTCCCAAGGCGTTACGAGCTTCAGCTTATCCAGCGGCTCGTAGTACCTTAGTACTTTGTCCCCAACATTAAAACGAATTCGTTTAGCATTGGTGTCATAGCCCACCTTCTGCCACTTCGCACTCTTCAGCAGTTCTTTCCGAACGGCCTCGTATGCCTGTTTGAACCGGTCCCTTAATGACTCTACAAACAGCACCGTGCAAGGCGCCTCCGGGTCTATTCCAACCACTCCATACACTAAGTCGGCGGGCATTATGATGTCCTCGCCGAACACTAGCATGTTTGGGGTGCAGTTAGTTGATGAATGGACAGTGTTGTTGTAGGCATGTACTACAAACTCGCACTGTTCATCCCAGTCATCCTGGTGGGTATTAACCAGGGGCTTTAGTACTTGTATGAGGGTTCTATTGAAGCGTTCTACCTGCCCATCCGACTGTGGTCGGTACGGGTTTGTTCGGGTCTTACAAATGGCTAGGTAATGGCACATTTCCTGCCAAAGTTCTGACTCGAACTCCCTTCCCTGGTCACTGTGCATCATAAGGGGAACACCCAAATGCAGCACCCAGCCTTTCACAAATGCCTCCGCGCATGTGGCGGCCTTGTGGTTGGGAAGGGGGAACACCCGAGTGTACTTAGTATAATAGTCAGTTACGACCATCATACAAGTATTGTCTCGCGGCGTCGTCTTAATCCCACTGATGATGTCTATCGCTATTCGAGCAAATCTGACACCAAACAATTCCTGTGATAAGGGTTGCTTACCCAGGCCGGGTCCCGGTTTGTTTTTACAACAATCCGGGCAAGTGGCGATCCACCGGAGCAGGTCGCCTCTCATACCGGGCCAGTAGTAACGCCTTTGTAGACGCTCTATCGACCTTCTCTTACCGAAATGGCCACTCGTTTGGTGGCCATGGCAATAATACATGATATCCCTCCTCATCGGGGCGGGTATCACTATTTGCAACAACCTACCGTTGGTGGGAGTTGTCTTCCACCTACATAGTATGTCGTCTCGGATCTCTAGCTCGGCCCATTGAGCCAGCAACCGCCTCGCTTCCCTATCCTCCAGGGAAACTAGAGGCCTTGCCGGTTTAATACCTGACCGTAGGTATTCCATTATGCGCGCAGTGGTGGGGTCTGACTGTTGAAACTTCTTGATGGTCTCCGGGGACCAATCGAGATAGCTGCATACAGCCTCCTCCCAGGGGATACGGGGGGTGGTATAATTAAATACCAACCCGGCTACCACAGCATTGTGGGCCCCGCAGTCTTCACATATGGCATTTTGGCACCTTCGGATAGGCCGTCTTGACAAGGCATCCGCATTGATGTGTTTAGCACCGGGTCGGTGCTCTATTTGTTTATGCTCTAATCCGAATTCGGATAGGTGAGCTAACCAACGTCCAATCATCCCCTCGGCGTCTTTAAAGTTAAGGAGCCACCTAAGAGACGAATGGTCTGTTCTTAAAGTAAAGTCACTTCCCCAAAGGAAATGCTTAAACTTCTTCGTATACACCACCACAGCGAGGAGTTCTCGCTTGGTGGTACAATAATTTCGCTGTGTCTTGCTTAACGTGTTGCTAGCAAATGCTATTGGCACTTCGACTCCCTCTTGGACCTGAGAGAGAGCTGCCCCAATCGCATTATTGCTCGCATCGGTGTCTAAGATGAAATGTCCCTCGGGAGTGGGATATTTCAACACAGGTGTATTCCTAAATAAATCTTTTATTTTATTAAAAGACTCTTCTTGCTCGCTGGTCCATGGGAATGGGTCCCGTGCCCTACCCGGGGTCCAGTGAGCTAAGCACTGCATGGGGAAGCTGACACGAGAGTAATTCGGTATGAAATCACGATAATAGGAACAAAATCCTAAAAATGATCTCACCTCCTTAGCACTCGTGGGTCTTTCCCAATTTTCTACAGCTTCTAATTTTTCCGGATCCGCACTTACTCCGTTAGGAGTAATGATCCTTCCCAAGTATGTAATGGTTTTCTTAAACAAATTACATTTCTTGGGTTTAAGTTTAAGACCGTTTGATAGTATCCGGTCGAGGACTAATTGCAGATTTGCCAGGCATTCCTTGAATGACTTGCCGAACACGACCACATCATCCAAGTAAACCAGGCATTTCTTCCACAAAAGGTCACTCAGTAAGGATTCCATCATAGCCTCGAACGTAGCGGGGGCGTTACACAATCCGAAGGGTAGGACATTATACTCAAACAGCCCCATATGACTGGAGAATGCTGTCTTCTCCTTGTCTTTGGGGTGCATTGGTATTTGCCAATATCCGGACTGTAAATCCAAGGTACAGAACCATTGGTTTCCGCCCAAGCTATCTAAAGTCTCGTCTATCCTTGGTAAAGGATACGAGTTCTTCTTTGTTATACCGTTCAATTTCCGGTAGTCGACGCAAAAGCGGATTGTACCGTCTTTCTTAGTAGTCATACAAACAGGGCTGGACCAGGGACTCGAGCTAGGCACGATTACCCCTAGGTCCAACTGTTTTTGTATTTGCTCTTCACAGATTAACTTCTTTTTAAGGGGAAGTCTACGATACGGGATTTTAAAAGGTTTCTCGTTGCCCACATCTATGGTGTGCAACACCTTATCGGATCTACCCACCGGGCCTCCTTCCCTACCAAAAGCACCTTCGTACTTTTGTAGAAGTCTCGCTAGGCAATCCTTATCGTCCGTATTCTTTAAATCTGACTGATCAATCAGCTTTTGGAATTCTTCATCCATAGGATGCTGACTAACTGGGTTTAGTGGTTTGTTAAATTTAGCCTCGGCGACATGTTCTACCGAACTCATCCTTCCAACGCTGTCGCCTCGCCTCAAATAAACCACTGAACCACTTCGGTTAGTTATGGGTAATACGGACCAAGCTGCATTAGCCACTAATGTATCCACTGAGTCTAACCCGATGCTTGATAAGTACACCGTGTCGGGTTCGTAGACTCCAGCTTCATTCCTCTGAGCCATGGATCCGCCACAAAGGACATCGCAAGTGGTACCCGGTGGGATCTTCACCGTATGTACCACTGCTGCGACCGAAGACACCTGTCTCAATACGCATTGGACATGCAAGCCATACGGGCTCCGTATACCCATACTACCGTCCCTCGGGTCCAAGACGGCCCCGTATAAGCTTGCAAAATCCAATCCGAGGATTCCGTCATCACTAACCTCTGCTATAGTTGGCGAAAGAACAAACTCTTTGCCTCCTATATGGATAGGCATAAACGTCCTACCAAATGTACGCATGCTGCTTCCGTCGGCCGTGCAAGCATTTACCCCCGTTTTGAGGTTCTCATGGCTGCCGGCCACCGAATCGAAGAATCTTTTGGACACACATGAATGACTAGCTCCAGTATCCACCAAGAATTCCCCCACCCGGCCTTCCACAGATATGGGTACATACCACCGTCTCCCCCCTAAAGGCGAGGGGTTACTGGTAAACTGGTGAAAGTCTCCCGAATCACCAAGATTCAATCCGAGTCCTCTCAGGAATTCCAGACACGGATGACTTGGGGGAAGGCGTGTCCCACACACTCGAATCAACTCTTTGATCCATCCTTCCTCTCCCCTAGTGTGGCCACTCGCCTCCATATGATTGCTCCTGCACATATCAACACTAGGGTCCCTGGCCCCGGCCGAGGTGCAGGGGTGCGCACCCTCAGCCACCCGGCCTCCAGGTGTAATTGACTCGAAATCTTCCACCGGGATACCCCCGGTAGCATTTTGGCATTCGTTCCCACTCGGGGCCATGTCAGATGCCGTTGACACAACCCCCACTAGTTTTCCACATCTGTGGAATCCCTAGCATTCTCCCTTTCTACGCCGTCGTCTTCGGCTTCATAGAAGGCAGCCATTACCGGCTTAGTAGCGGTACATTCAGATGAGTAGTGTCCCATGCGCTGGCACCTGAAACACTTAACCGTTCGGCGATCCACCCGGGGTCTTTGCCGATTGGCTTGGATGGCATCTGTAATTTTCTTACACATGTCTTCCAGAAGTTTGGTCATGTCCGGGGACTGAGTCTTCGCTTTATCAGTGCTTACAATGGACTTGACCGCCTTATCGACAGCCTTCGGGTCACTCTTGACCTCGGATGAAGGTCTAGAGTCCCTTTGTTTATTGAAAGATTTCCTGGGAATATACTTCCTACCAGAAGTATTCTTCCTTAATTGCATCGAACAGAAGGTGCCGTCTTCCTGTTCGATATCAATCAATTCGAAGTCGTCTGATGGAGTATCGACCTCCGACTGCTGGGTCACCGATGCCAGGGGTACCAAGCCGCTGGCATTAGGTATGTCCCCAGCTAACATAGCTCGCTTCTTCACGGCCATATCTATACCATTAAATATGCCGTGTAGTGTTATGCCCTCCTTCCAGGCATCCTTCGCTGCTATTTGTTCATCTCGGTCTCTTAGACCCTTGACGAATTGAGTGATCAAATCGTCCATATACCAGTCCTGGTTTTCAGTACCGGGTCTGGCCTTACTTAGCAGGGCATGGAGCTCCATACCGTATGCTCTGAAAGCTTCATTCGGCTTCTGTGTGCGTTTCTTAAAACGGACCATCGGGTCTTCCTTGACCATATTGCATAACAGTCCACTAGCAGTTTCTACTAACTGCTCAAAACTCCCAACGAGGCCGTACCAGGTTCGCCATTGCTCTACAGCCATGCGACCCGGCCCGCCTTTCAGACATCTCACCAGATGTGGCTTGGCCTCGTATGGGGTCCATCCATTACAGTTCATCACATCGATGAAATCTTCAAACCACTCTTTCCATGGTCGAGTACCGTCATATTCTTTAGGGATAACGGCTACCCTTCGGGCAGAATTGGGAGCATACATCAATCTAGTGCATTGCTGTTTGCTCCATTCAATCGCCTTGGTTTCATTCAAGGTCCGGTTGCCCCCTATACCACCGAAGCTCGAATTGCCAGGTGGAGGCGGTGGTGGAGGTTGAGTATACGTCCACTGTGTACCACCGTGGTTCGTATAACTCGCACTACCTTGGTTGGGGCCGGTACCCGAGGTACCACTATAGCTTGTGGCACCCGAAGCAGCGCCCCCCCCTTGCGCGCCTTGGTACCCGCCATCGGATGGCTGGTTTCCCGTTGACTGGCCGCCATCGTTTGATGGATTCGGTTGGGTGTTGTCATTACCAGCACCCAGCCCCGGGTCGTTACTAGGATCCACATGAATGTGGAACCCACTGGTCTCCGCACTACTGTCGGAAGCCTCTTTAGGGGTATAGTCCGGGTCCAGGTTGTGGACTATGGGCACCTCACTTATCCGGACTCTACTAGTTCGGCCGTGCTTATCCTGGGTTCTGATGTAAACACCCCCTTGATCTACGTTCCGCGAAGCATTATCATTTACAAAAGGATTATACTGCGGATTCTTCGGTGTAGAACAGGAGACCGGGTCGCCCTGTTTCACGAACGTCGAGTTCGGGTTTGTCACCCTACTCGCCGGAGGGGCATGTGTTTCCTCTTGCTCCTGTAAATAACTCTCTTATTTATTGTGAGGGTAGCTACGTCTGTAGTCAGGTTTCGCTGTTCCTCCCTAAGCTGTGCGTTTTCTGCCAAGATTTCGGATCGAATCTTTTCATTTTCAGCCACAGCTCGGTTTCTTTCTTCTTGGGCAATCATTGCCTCTCGCTTAAAAGTATCCTTAAGTAGGCGGTACTTTTCACCCTTCTCTTTCTGAGACCTGTTATATTCAGTAGTCTCCTTCCTGATCTCGGCTTGTTCCGAGACCATCTTGGCTTCTGTCTCAGCTTTCCGGAGTTGAAGTTTCTTAAGCTTCTCCTCCATTGCGTGCAACTCAGTTTGTAATTTATTTACATCCCGAGCCTTAGCAACCTCCTCGGCTCTAGCCTTGTCGATTGCTCTAAGTTTGTTGGCTTCCTCGATTTCTAACTCAGCCAGCCTCTTTTCTTTTTCCTGTGCGTCTCTTTCCTTCCGCTCCAACCGATGGGATACGGAGGATAGACGATATTTGAGGTCGGATTCTTTTAGAATCGCCTCCTGCTCAACGGATCGTAATTTTCCGATCCGGGACTTAGCTTCCTCCTCTATTTTGGATTGGGCTAACATGAATTGTTCATGTTGCCTCTTTGCCTGTAACTCTACCTGTTCCTTGGCTTTCAAATAGGCCTGAGTATTTTTATACCCGGGACCCATCCGACGTCCGTAGATAGACTTGCGATTGCCTCCAGGGTAAAACATGGAGTCAGACAAGCCTTCGTCTAGAGATCGGCCTAGGTGATGCCTTTCCGAGCTTTTCGGTCCGGTACCACTAGGCTTATCTTTTGATTTCGCGTCTGGGACTATTGCGTCCCTTTTGGTTTTACCATCGTCGCTGTCATGATCCGACGATGTCATTAGTGGGGCTACTTCGGTTCCACCACCGGGTGCTGAACCCTGGGGGGTTGCAGTACGCTGCATAGGGCTTTGTGCAATTGGTGTACCCAAGCCGCTAGCCGAGCCTGTTGGTACCATAGGACCTAGCTGGCGTCTGCTAGTTATAACTTGGGACCAATCGCTCAAGTCTAAAGTCGGGGGTCTTAACACTCCCCTGAACAATCCGGTATCCGGTACTCCTGTCTGGGGTGTAGCCGGATACAATTTTACGATGCCATCTCTGGTGGCATTGTCCCTAAGGTCGGGTGTAGAAAAAATATTTCGTACACCCTCCTGATTAAACATTTGTTGTTGACCGGGTTTCCAGTCTAACAACAGATGCTGGGATGTGTAATCATCCTCTTCGAATCCCTCTAGCCCAGGGCTGGGGGGATCCGCTTCGGGTTTCCCGAGGCTTTCGGCCAATGTGGCCGCGCACCACCCCCGAACCGACTGGTCACGGCACCAGTGTAATGGTTCGTATTGACTTATATGTTGGGTGGCTCTTTGGCTCGCTTACCACTAGATGTACCAACACAACACGAGTAGTTCGGGTTGGGCAAAGCCCCAGAAACCCCTACCTCTCGGGTAGGACTTTATTCAATCTCTCTGATGACAAAGTATTAGCGTCTGGACTGGACCATGTCCAGTCCCCTTCTGCCGCTCGTCCGGCTCCTTAGTAGGAGCTGGACGCGAGGCGTGGTGCTGCCCCCTCTTGTACCAACGAGGTATCGCAAAGCGACACCTAGCTAGCATAGAAGGAACAAGCACCACACGAACACGTCTCTCGGATGAACGGCACTAATATATATACAATGATGCCGGCCCCTACACTTATATATGCGGTGCGCCTAATACGTGTGAGATTACGGTATATTTACTACCATTTTGTCCACCCACAATCCATTTACACTGCATTTCGTTTGGTCATACTTTCAGAAATACGACTTGACTTTCCTATCTTGTTGTCTAAACTTCGTGGCCACATACATTGATAAAATGGATTCCCAGGTAAGTTTTGTCTCACCTTCTAAAATACAACCAGTGTTTTGGGAGTGTCCTCCATATCATGTAGATTAATAGTAATCATGGCCACATACCTCTCAAAAGCTGCCAGTTTTACTAAATGATAGAAGCCAGTTAATTTTGGTAATAGACTCAGATCTGTGCAATAAATAGGTCATAAAGTAAGGACACTCATTGTAGCCGGGATACAACGCCGTGGAGTGGCTGGAGCACCTAGAGAAGCTGTCCACCACCTGCCTCCTGCCCTGCCTGACGTCTGTAGCCTTCACACGTACCCTCAACACTGCCAGGTAAGTTCTGGTCACTAAATACAGAATGTGAATTAACTAGACCTCGCGTGTAAGCCACGCATAATGTTAGAGAGCTTTTACATTAGACTTCTCTCTAGGATATTTGATAAAACAAATCTCGCTCTAAATTGAAATATCACCTCCAACCATTCCGTATATTGCAGAGCACATTCTATATTGATGTGGTCAGAAAAGGTAACACGGCGGGAAGCTTCTCCATCGTTACCTGAACATGGGTCGTTGGTTTCAGACAGTGGCGAGCTGTGCCCGCTCCTGAAGGAATCCTCCACATTACACTTTGTATTGGGGATAGTGCGCCTGTTGGCGGCTGTAGGCAAACTCCACAAGGAGCTGGCTGTTAAGGTAAGTTTCCCGTTATATGTAAATACAATTTCCCATCTAATGAGTAAAATAGGGTCAAGTAAATGACTCGTCAGTGAAAGAAAAAAAAAAACTTGCCAATTCCTATTTCTGTTCAAATTGGTAAATATAGGTAAATTTATATGTTTTGGTCTCTTCCTTGTATTTATTCAGAGTGATTATCTACATTTTATTATGTTATTTTCAGTTATTTCCACATGTGCTGAAGGCAGAGGACCTTGTGCTTTATGTGCGGCGGTCGTGCCAGGTAAAACATACCCCAAATGCTGCGCACCCATATGCACGATATGAGACCCTACTTCACTACCATCTTCTACGCATGGCCAGGGTCAATGTGAGTTACTATGATTTTTTTTATATAGGAAATAAAGAGCAATACATTTTGAATCTTCCTTCTTCTTTTTTTTTTTTTTATCAATTTAACGAATATATATGTGCTTTGTCTTCAATAACGCCTCCATGACAACACAAACCGTTAAGGTGTTTTTTTGTTCTTGAATATCACATTTGGAGGACCATATTTGGAGTAGCATATCAAAAATCACCCTTACTGTCTTAAATGCCTTACATTATAAAAACACTATTGGCTAAAATAAATATATCCATGTGTATATAGCATCTTTATCTGACTTTTTCATCAATATTTTATCAACATTTTTTTCTTTCTTACAGCCTGGTTTGTGTGATGCCCAACTCTTCCATCAGTTGTCTCTATTCATGCTGCCCAGAATACATCAGGGTGATGAGCACCTCGCCCATGACCTGCTCTCCACCATCATTTTCAATCAAGACTTCTTTGGGTAAGAAGAGACCACCAGTATTAATGCCTCTGTGACTCAGCATTGTCAATGGTTTGAGAAACTGTTAATTTAAAAACCCTTTCACCCCCGGATCTTCGTTACTCTCAAATCCTGCTTTATGGTGCAGGGATGAAAGTCTTCAGGGAATTCCCTGATTTCAGGGATTTTGAAGTTGCAAGGCCCTATACATTCATATAGAAAACCAGGTTTTTGGGGCGAATATTGGACCATTTCAGGGATTTTTTCGTCCTCTGTGACTTTCATCCCTGTATGGTGTGGAAGGGGTTCAGTATTCAAAGTGGTATGAGTCATTTGATATAGATTGTTATTGGGATTAGATATTGGAATTAGTACGCTATTTAAAACACTGGATGCCTCTTCCACATGATAACAAGATTAGAAAACTGTTCCCATGTATGTATGGCTGACTGTAGTTTAACATGTTGTAGAGATCTGGTCAGTGCTGAGGTTAGTGCGCTATCAGAGATGGAGCTGCTTCAGCTCGGTGACAACCAGCCGGCCACCATTAGCAGTGCCACCCAGCAGGTCACCACAGCATCACGCGAGCAGCTTGCTGCCAACATCACCGAACACCTGCCCAGCATGAGGGCCTCCTACCTGGCCAGCTCAGCTAGCTTAGTGGGAAATCTGCAGCGCTCAAGGTAAAGTTTAAAGACCAGTACAATTATTTCTATATCTCTGATTTGGTTCACATTCTAGGTCTTATGTTTTCCTCAGTTTTATACCAAATATTACATCTCATATTGAAGACACTTGGAAATCATTCCAAATAAAATCTAAATGACTATTTTTCTTCCTCAGAGGACGGATGCTGATGATCCCCTATCAGACGGAGACGCTCTTACTCGGCCCAGTACAGCAACTCGTTGCTCCAGTTGACTGGCCTTTCATACCATTAGTGGAGCTCTACAATGATACCGCGTATGTATCCAACTATGCACTACGTAAACATGGCTTTATCAAAGAGTACAAAAGGGGTAATGGTGATTAGAAAATACATGTATATATCAGGACGTTGAATGTTGGCCCTCGTGCCATATTACCACATTAAGCTAGCTTTGACCTGTGTTTAAAAAAGCAAACTTTTATATTTCAGTCAGGGTGGAACTGAGGCTGAGATTGACCTGAGCCCTCAGTTGGTTTCCTTGGTAACCGATTCATTGAGGTTCATCTATGCCCTGGAGAGGTGGCGTCCAGGTGTGCTGGATCCCATCAAGTTTGTCACTAAACTCACCAGACTCATGTGCACTTTCATCGCAGGTCGGTCTAGATTTATTGTCACGATGGCCTTGGCCATTCGTGACAGTTTACTTCAGTATAGCCATCGCTAAAAAAATAGCCCATATTCGGAATTGCCACCAGTCTGCCAGCCTTGGCTATTCATTTTTTTTGTCCTTGCTCCTAAAACCTATGAACCCTAGTGTATTGGCTATTAGCAGTAGACCCATAATCCTATAAATAGGCCTTGTTCAAGTCTAATCCTCATGTTGTGACACCACTGGGAGTATAGCAGTAATGTGTTAGGCTCTACCTGTTCCTCATGGTCATGTTACAGACTGTGTGGTAGCAGCAGCAGTGCTTTTGCACAAAAGCTTCAAAATGACTTAATTTCGAAAAATGAACCTACAAAATGACTTTATTTTGAAAAAATGAACCTAGTGATGTGTTGGGCAAGCCATCTTGAAGATAATTTTGTATGGGAAGATTATTTCATTCATCTGTTTTTGTCAAAAGTTTGCTACATTCAGGATCCATTCTACTCCTTTCCTGGCCAGGCTGCACTCCTGGCCAGTGGGCACATCAGCTCTTGCCCTCCTACCATTACACCCCCCCTCCCTACACTGTAAAATAAGTGTGTTGAACTTACACTGTCTAGCTTCTCTCCACCACCACCCCCTCCCTACAATATAAAAAAATGTGTGTGGAACTTACACTGTCTAGCTTCTAAACACTATCACAACACCCCTACACTGTGAAAAAAATTGTGTTGAACTTACACTGTCCAGCTTGTTCACACTGTCACAACCCCCCTCCCTACACTGTAAAAATGTGTGTTGAACTTACACTGTCTAGCTTCTTTCCACCACCACCCCCTCCCTACACTGTAAAAAATGTGTGTTGAACTTACACTGTCTACCTTCTCTCCACCACCACCCCCTCCCTACACTGTAAAAAATTTGTGTTGAACTTACACTGTCCAGCTTGGTTCCACTGTCACAACCCCCCTCCCTACATTGTAAAAAATGTGTGTTGAACTTACACTGTCTAGCTTTTCAACACCACCACAACCCCCATACACTGTAAAAAAATGTGTGTTGAACTTAAACTGTCTACCTTCTCACCACCACTATGGCCCTCCTCCCTACACTGTAAAAAATGTGTGTTGAACTTACACTGTCTAGCTTTTCAACACCACCACAACCCCTCCCTACATTGTAAAAAATGTGTGTTGAACTTACACTGTCTAGCTTCACTCCACCATCACCCCCTCCCTACACTGTAAAAAATGTGTGTTGAACTTACACTGTCCAGCTTGTTCACACTGTCACAACCCCCCTCCCTACACTGTAAAAAATGTGTGTTGAACTTACACTGTCTACCTTCTCTCCACCACCACCCCCTCCCTACACTGTAAAAAATTTGTGTTGAACTTACACTGTCCAGCTTGGTTCGACTGTCACAACCCCCCTCCCTACATTGTAAAAAATGTGTGTTGAACTTACACTGTCTAGCTTTTCAACACCACCACAACCCCCATACACTGTAAAAAAATGTGTGTTGAACTTAAACTGTCTACCTTCTCACCACCACTATGGCCCTCCTCCCTACACTGTAAAAAATGTGTGTTGAACTTACACTGTCTACCTTCTCTCCACCGTCACAACCCCCCTCCCTACACTGTAAAATAAGTGTGTTGAACTTACACTGTCTAGCTTCTCTCCACCACCACCCCCTCCCTACAATATAAAAAAATGTGTGTGGAACTTACACTGTCTAGCTTCTAAACACTATCACAACACCCTTACACTGTGAAAAAAATTGTGTTGAACTTACACTGTCCAGCTTGTTCACACTGTCACAACCCCCCTCCCTACACTGTAAAAATGTGTGTTGAACTTTCACTGTCTAGCTTCTCTCCACCACCACCCCCTCCCTACACTGTAAAAAATGTGTGTTGAACTTACACTGTCTACCTTCTCTCCACCACCACCCCCTCCCTACACTGTAAAAAATTTGTGTTGAACTTACACTGTCCAGCTTGGTTCCACCATCACAACCCCCCTCCCTACATTGTAAAAAATGTGTGTTGAACTTACACTGTCTAGCTTTTCAACACCACCACAACCCCCATACACTGTAAAAAAATGTGTGTTGAACTTAAACTGTCTACCTTCTCACCACCACTATGGCCCTCCTCCCTACACTGTAAAAAATGTGTGTTGAACTTACACTGTCTAGCTTTTCAACACCACCACAACCCCTCCCTACATTGTAAAAAATGTGTGTTGAACTTACACTGTCTAGCTTCACTCCACCATCACCCCCTCCCTACACTGTAAAAAATGTGTGTTGAACTTACACTGTCCAGCTTGTTCACACTGTCACAACCCCCCTCCCTACACTGTAAAAAATGTGTGTTGAACTTTAACTGTCTAGCTTCTTAACACCACCACAATACCCCTACACTGTAAAAAAAAATGTGTTGAAGTTACACTGTCTAGCTTTTCAACACCACCACAACCCCCATACACTGTAAAAAATGTGTGTTGAACTTACACTGTCTAGCTTCTCTCCACCACCACCCCCTCCCTACACTGTAAAAAAATGTGTGTTGAACTTACACTGTCTAGCTTCTCTCCACCATCACCCCCTCCCTACACTGTAAAAAATGTGTGTTGAACTTACACTGTCTAGCTTCTCTCTACCACCACCCCCTCCCTACACTGTAAAAAATGTGTGTTGAACTTACACTGTCTAGCTTCTCTCCACCACCACCCCCTCCCTACACTGTAAAAAATGTGTGTTGAACTTACACAGTCTAGCTTCTCTCCACCATCACCCCCTCCCTACACTGTAAAAAATGTGTGTTGAACTTACACTGTCTAGCTTCACTCCACTATCACCCCCTCCCTACATTGTAAATTAATGTGTGTTCAACTTACACTGTCTAGCTTCTCTCCACCACCACCCCCTCCTTACACTGTAAAAAATGTGTGTTGAACTTTCACTCTCTAGCATCTCAACACCACCACAACCCTCCCCCCCTAAACTGTAAGAAAATGTATGTTGAACTTACACTGTCTAGCTTCTCACCACCACTATGACCCTCCTCCCTACACTGTAAAAAATGTGTTGAACTTAAACTGTCTAGCTTCTTAACACCACCACAATACCCCTACACTGTAAAAAAAAAAAGTGTTGAAGGTACACTGTCTAGCTTTTCAACACCACCACAACACCCATACACGGTAAAAAATTTGTGTTGAACTTATACTGTCCAGCTTGTTTCCACCGTCACCACCCCCCTCCCTCACTGTAAAAAATGTCTTTTGAACTTACACTGTCTAGCTTCTCTCCACCACTATGACCCTCCTGCCTACACTGTAAAAAGTGTGTTGAGTGTTGAACTCACACTGTCTGGCTTGTTTCCAGTGTCACAACAACTCCATACACTGTAAAAAATGTGTGTTGAACTTAAACTGTCTAGCTTCTCACCACCACTTCTCCATACACTGTAAATAAAATGTTTTAAACATACACTGTCTAGCTTCTCTCAACCACTACAACCCCCTTCCCTACACTGTAAAAAATGTGTGTTGAACTTACGCTGTCTAGCTTCTCAACACCACCACAACCCCACCTACACTGTAAAAAATGTCTTGAACCTACACTGTCAAGCTTCTCACCACCCCTATGACCCTCCTCCCCACACTGTAAAAATTGTGTGTTGAACTTACACTGTCTAGCTTCTCACCACCACTATGACCCTCCTCCCTACACTGTAAAAATTGTGTGTTGAACTTACACTGTCTAGCTTCTCACCACCACTATGACCCTCCTCCATACACTGTAAACAATATGTGTTGCACTTACACTGTCTAGCTTCTCAACACCACTATGACCCTCCTCCCTACACTGTAAAAAATGTGTGTTGAACTTACACTGTCTAGCTTCTCAACACCACCACAACCCCACCTACACTGTAAAAAATGTCTTGAACCTACACTGTCTAGCTTCTCAACACCACTATGACCCTCCTCCCCACACTGTAAAAAATGTGTGTTGCACTTACACTGTCTAGCTTCTCAACACCACCACAACCCCCCTAAACTGTAAACAAAATGTGTGTTGAACTTACACTGTCTAGCTTCTCACCACTACTGCGACCCTACTCCCTACACTGTAAAAAATGTGTGTTGATCTCACACTATCTAGCTTCTCTCCACCACTAAAACCTCCCTCCCTACACTGTAAAAATGTGTGTTGAACTTACACTGTCTAGCTTCTCTCCACCACACAATAGTTATTAGCTTTAGTAAATCATTAACCTTTTAAGCCAACGTGACATTACAGCTATGCTGTACCTTCAGAAATCATTAAAATTTTAAACAAATCTTAAATCATAAATTTTAGTCCCTTGAATTCTCGTTTTGTGTTTGTATATGTTACAAGCTACGCATATATTTGAATAGAACATCATGATAATGATCCATATGGTTGGTAAAATTAGATTTATACCTTTTGATATTGATGGAGGATTTAAATATAATTTTTTTTTTGTAAAAATTACTTGAATTAGATGAATTGTAAAATGGGTTTCCTGTTTTCAGGGAGTGAACTGTTCCTAGATTCTGCAGTCCACGTGTTCTTAGAAGCCATTTTCAAACTCTACTGCCGGCCAGTTTTCCTGGAACGGATGGACTTCAACAGGCGGGTTCCTGGACTAATGTCTTTCTATGACTTGTAAGTAAAACACAGCTTTTTCCCATTTCACTTTCATAAAGATTTGTTTATTGTTCTTCATTGGAGAAGTGATGCTCAAGTACAGGCAGTTGGTGGTATCAGTTTACCTTGGTTTCAAATAGGATCGAGTGTTGCTGCCTGTAAATCGTCTAAGGATTGTCTTAATTCGAGTTGTAATCCCATTCTAGTTTTTATGTTTTGTATGGAACATTGTGTTCTTAATCTGTAATCTGTTATTGGCCCAGGGTATCCCCTGGGCTATTGGAGCCGGGTTTTCAGTCGAATCCACAAATTTGTAATCACCAACTTTAGGGTGTAATATTTCAGTGATATACTGTTAGTTTACACATTTTTCAAAAGCCAAAGGAAAGTTTCGAATCTCATCCATCAGACAACATTTTGTCCTTTATGGTGAGTGATGTCTTTCTCTACGAAAAAAGCTGCTGTACTTACGCCATGTTTTTGGGAGCTATACTGACTACAAGTTCTTTAACCATTGGGTCTATGGGTCAGATAGATTTTGGCGATGAAATTAGCACATGGAGTCCTATGGGTAATCACCAAGTGAGACACTTTTTTTCAGCCGACAATGTTTACAGTATCCAAGCTATACACATAACACATTGGGGACTGCGCGGGCACTGACACATTCCTCTGTTAAATTATCAACCTGTCAAGCACGGGATAGCCACTTAGTGCCGCTAAAGTGCTGTAAAACACAAATATGCAAATATGCATGCAACATTGGGGACTGAGTGATAAACTAAGCATGCTAAGGATAAAGGTTTTTTTTGTAGTTTTTTTTTTTTTTTTTACTGGGACCACCCCTACCAAACAAGACAGTCCCTGTTTTGTAACTTCAACCAGGTAATGGGAATTTAAGGAGTCTATGACTACTTATACCCCTTTAACTGATTGACTCTCAGAGTGTTGGGTACACAAGGATGGTATCCTGCAGACCCTGCAGTGGATCCCTCCAATGCTAAAATCTCCTCTTATATTCTATTATATTCCATTATAATGATATTGAAAATTTAGTGACACTGTAACAAGCCTAATTTAGCACCTCTCTTTATATGACACCTGATGAGACCCTAGGGGTCGAAACCTAACAACACATCACCCAGGGACATAGTCCCTAGATTAGAGTTCAAAAGATATGACTGGACAAATTATACCAATGCTGGGAGAGTCACTCCTCCAGTAGGTAGGGGCCACTGATTGGCTGTGACCCCATTGTGATGTAACTTCCTGTAATCTTTGATACAGGAAGTGGGGAGATTTCCATAGCAACGTATGGGCCTAGGCTAGCAACAGTCTCATTTGATTAGGTAGTGTCGAGGTGGACGGAGGTGTACAACACCGTCACATGAAGGATAAAGTTTTCTGTGGGGGCCAGGTGTCCAGGGGGCCAGGTTTCCAGGGGCCAGGTGTCTAGGGGCTAGGTGTCCAGGGGGCCAGGTGTCCAGGGGCCAAGTGTCCAGGGGACAAGTGTCCAGGGGGCCAGGTGTCCAGGGGGCCAGGTGTCCGGGGGCCAGCACACCAGGGGGGCAGCGGTCCAAGGGGTTTAGTAAGAGAAGATTATGCCAGACTGGTGTCAGTACATGTATAGATAATAGTCTCTATTTGTAAGTAATTAGTCAATATTTCGCAAATGCTGATTCCTGTGACCCTACAGGGTTGATAGAGGGTTTTTATGGTAGTAGACCCTGGGCCATATGTGATATATATCACACGTTAAATCTTGATCTTTATCTGAAATAAGACTGGGAATCTACCTGTACTCATGTCTTTAGTTAGTTCCTGATAAATGGGAAATTACAGGGGCTAGAACTCATGGTAATACACTCTTGATTTGATTTGCTTTTATTCGTAGTGTCTCTTATTCTTTAGCCTTGGATAACCACATCTATCACTTATTAGGGATTCTGCAAAAGGAGCAGAATCAAAATCATGTTTGTCAAGTGTGAAGTTCAGAATAGTTCCATGAAATGCAATAGCATTGTTCTGTCCCGTTTCAGCTATGTGCAGTTTTTGCTGCAGTTTGATGCAGTGTCATTTGGTGACTCATTGTTCGGATGTTACCTGCTGCTGCCGCTCCAGCAGCGACATGACATTAGGATGCGAAGGGCGCTGTGGACCGAACACGTCTCTGTACTCAGAGTCCTGTCCATACCCCTTGCTGAGGTAATTTGGCACCCTATAAAGTGCTTCTTTCTTATATAACTTTACCATTGTGATCTATATATAAAAGAAATAGAGGACAACATTAACAAGTAGCTTGATCCTGGAACTTAAAAAAAGTTGTGAAACCAGGTAGGAGATCGACCTTATCACCACCTCGATTTTCTTAAGAGTCATTACTTGAGAGTAAGAAGAAACATCAAGAAAGGAAATTTTATCAGAAAAAAAGAAAAGGAGTAAAAAAAAAATTTTCATTTTGATATTGATGCAGATCCCCATACCGATAGAGAACTTCCTCCACCCTGATGAAACAGATGTGGAATTGATACGTCTCTACTACCAGGTAAGTAGATGAGCCTGGTATTATTCATAGCTCTTCTAATGAGTGAAATTTTGTGTAGCACTATTTTATCAAGTCTATTCTAATGTGGATTCTTCCCCCGAATAATCATAAAGGAGATTTATATTTCAACTAATCTAATTTATTGAATGACCTCATGTATGTTCCCCAACAGGCGCTGTTCTCTGGGACGGTGATGTCCCGCTGGTGTCCGCTGCTCTACATTGTTGCCGTACACCATGTAAACCGGTTTGTGTACCTGCATGAACAGGCTAACCACAGACTACGCATCTCCATGATACAACAACTCTCCCACTGCCCACACAAGGTGAGGTGCCTTGAGCTTATGTCTAAACTTAAAGGGTTTTTGACGTCATAATCTGGGTTATAGGTTAGTCTGTGTGCTTAGCAGAAATTTGGAAAATGTATCGTTAAACCTTATGCAATATAGTTTCTATGTGGAAAAAAACAGAGACGACAGAGTAATAATTTCATAAAAAAAAAATAAAGCAATTGGTTGGATTGTGTTGAATAAACTCGAAAAAAAACAACTCAATAAACCCTATGGTTTCGGCATATTTTGCTTTTGCAATAAAGCAATCAGCTGCACTGAATAAGTTCTCAAAAATCACTCTACTTTGGCAATAATAGAATTTGATATTCCTATTACAGAATGTTGAGAAGGACATTTTGTACTACAAGAAAGCTACCCATGCAGGTATTCAGTACTACACTGAGTTACCGACCACCAGGGCTACTATGGTACAAGAGGCACGCTCCAAGCAGACCAGTTAGCATCTGCGGTTTTGTAGACACCTTTCATCTCATGTCATTCATCATCATCAAAACTGTACATCTACAGAAAGAAGCCCAGAAAAGGCATTGTTATATGAGAATTTAGATTCTATCACTGCATTTACATATTTATGATAATAATATACCATGAGGTATTTTATAACTTTGTGTTCTTCATTTGACTCCGAAAGTGCTTAGGTATATATCAAAGCATATTTTGTTAGCCGCATAGGCTGTCTATATCATGTCATATTACTATAATTTTATTCTAGTTTGATCCAAATGAAATAACTGAACAATCGTTGTATCACAGCAGAGAAAATATAATAAAAATAACGAAAAATACCAGGTTTATTTTGTTGGTTGATATAAGTTATCCTTGCTAATATCGACTCATCAAAGAGCTGTTTGACCTCTGTTAAATTGTATGATGAAGGTTTTAGAGCGTGAAATGGTGAAAATGCATGTCATTTTGCCTTTTGAATAAGTGACGTGGCTGGCACTAATGTGAAACTAAAAATCCAAAGAGAATTTTGAGGTAATTATATCCTAATCAGCTACAATAATGATAGACCGCTGGTATAAAGATAGAGCATCGGACAAATGCATGTAGTACATACACTCTGATATATGGGTATGTGGTAAGGTCCCCTGTAATAGTAAAATCAGGGTTAGATCACTATTGTGGATAAGTGCAATCACCAGCAGCTATCTTATCTGTGGACCAACGGTGGGTCAAAGACCAATCCCTACACAGTTTTGTCCAATCACCATAGCATCACTACCGTAAACTCCCGCGTATAAGATGCGTCCTCTACGCCAAACAAAATGCTGGGGAGTCTTATAGGATTTTTTCAAGTTGGGTGTGCGTCTTATATGAGGGGTAATTTTACTATAGAAATGTACTAATATTACAAATTTCAGCCTTAAAATGTGCGTCTTATACGCGAAAATGCATGTGCTAAGTTTGGGGTGCGTCTTATACGCGTAGCGTGTCTTCTACGCGGGAGATTACGGTATCTGCATGTATTCTAAAATGCTTAGAAGCTATGGGAGATGCCTACATTGATATCTATTACCATAGATAAAACTTCCTACCATAGAACCTTGCGTATAAGGCGTGGCTAATATTGAGTACTATTTTCCTAGAATATATTCAATTAATTATGGCAGTTTGTTGAAAAGCGCCCCATGTTGTGAATTTTGTTGCCAATAAACAAATATTTAATTCAATTCAATACCCGAATACATGGGAAGTGAGGGGGAAGGAGAAGAGGGGATTGCTTTAACACTACCCCAGCCCCCCCCCCCCAACCCACCCACTTCACTGCTCCACAGCCCCAACCTACTACTGTAGTATACAGTGCATGCGAAGTTGGGTGATCCCTATCAATTCATCAGTCTTGATTCCACCAGTATTTCACAATATATCCTTGAACAAATTTTCTGTGGCAGCCACTATGATTGTAGTATATAAGGGCTGGAGTAATATTTCTTCTGTATAACCTTCTATTCTGTATATAGAGAAAAAATTCAATCCTACATATATATATGAGGCCAACATAGAAGGTTTTCCCGCAGAGCTACTAATATGGAATAGTCATGCATCATGCTGACCTTAGGCCACACCAAAAAAATAAGTTGGTCTACGGATTTCCCTCTCCATATTTTCTGAAATACAAATTTTTTTTTCTTTGAAAAAAATTTCATTTACGGATTTCGCTCACTTCACTTTCTTCAAGTTTTCTCTTTGTGATGTTTGGTAATTTTTCTTTTTTAAATAAAGTTTTTTTCCCTCGCCTCACTTTTCCAGCAAGGAATCCATTGGACGCCAAAAAATTCTTAAAAAAAAAAATATTTGCTCGCTCGCACCATTTTTTCAAAACCAAAATCCGTAGACCCAACTTATTTTTTTTGGATTGGCCTTATGTAGGGGTTATTTTGTGAGGACAGTGTTGTAAGGGGTACATATAGGGCACATAGACGGAATCAGTGAGCCTGTATGTGTATAAGACTGACGAGTACTTCAGTCATGCATCATGCTGACCTTATGGGGTACATATAGGACACACAGACAGACTCAATGTATGAAAATGTCTAAGGCTGTGCCACAGGCACAAGTATTCATGATTGACTTCCATATACTATGGCCATAACTCACCAGGCCTGCATCCATGCATCATGGCAATTAATGGGCATAATGCATTAACGCATCAGCAGCCTTAAGTGAGCAGCGGGACTATTAGAATTTTTCACAAGCTCAGGGGGCGGCTTATACAAGGGTGCAGCTTATACGAGAGATTTGTCTTGAGGTACTAGAGAATGTAGACCTGTACTTCAAGCGAGGAGATAGCTATGAGTGTGCGTGCTAGGCATTGCCTGGGTCATTACTTGATTGACTAGACGTCAATCAAGTATTTACATCTATCTAAACCTTACCATATTTTGCTGATGCAGTGTCTCCATGAGCATTACAAAGCTGTTACCTTATAGGACAGGGACCCTGTATAAATCTATTGTGCTGACAAGGCATATTAAAAGGGCTACCAACAGATTATTTACACATGGGAATAGAGTATTGATGTTGTCACACCTCTGGGTGATCCTTAACCCTTTAACAGGCCACCTACATATATGTACAACCACACAAAGGCCTTATTACCCTAAGCCTAAGGTAGGTATGATGCACTAACACTCTGTGTCCCTTGAGGTACTCAACTAGTTCTGCTCTAGCCAATCTCAAAACACCACTACAAGAGTGTTGTTCAGTCCCCACTGCCACTCTTACAGGCACTCTCAGACTCAGTCTGCCATAGACAGAGATACCCTGTCCTGGGGCTCCTCCGTACAGAGTGATCTTGAGCAAACTACCATGCCTGCCCAGACGCCTCTCTGAAGGGAACCTTTAAACCTTGCACACATGCATCCAGGGATGAAAGAGTTCAAGGTTTTCCTTGTTTTCAAGTGTTTTTTTTTTCACTCACTTAAGAAAAATAAGTTTTCTTGAAAATCCTCTGAAAACAGGATAAATGAGTCACAAATTACCGCATACATGCACACAGTCAGGTCCCACAACACTGCATACAGTGGCAGCATGCCAGTTTTTAGTTCAAGGTTTTCAAGGATTCTCAAGTTTTTCCTTGAAAACTTTCCCCTCTACATTGGTGTTTGTTCCACTCTTCAGTGTAGTCTTAGCAGCAAGCTATAGTTACTATGCTAGAAGAGTGTCGGATAGTATACCTCTTTCCTGCGCATTATGCTTTCACCATGTAACTATATTGGTCATATATTCCCTGCACCCTTTGACATATCTCTATACATTAACATTGTAATTGGTCCCTAGGTCGTGTTGCGCAAAAGCGCCACTACCAGTATATCAGGTGGTGCATATTTTGGGTATGCTATCCGAACAAGACCTTAGAAAACAGCTATACAGTAGCATTCTGAAGGGATCCTAGGTCATATTCTGCAAAAGGGCCATGATGTGCACATTTTGGGTATAATATCTGAACAACATCTTGAAAAACAACTTTTCCTGTTATTTGAGGACAAACTACACCCTTATACAACCCCTACTACCCCAACCACACAAACCCTGGAACACACTTATGGATGGGACTAGAAGGCATATACAGTGCATTTAAAGTTGTTTCCTTTTTCAAGGTTTTTTGTCATTGTCGACTTTCATCCCTGTGCATCACTGACTTTTAGCCCTTTAAAAACAGGATCACTTACACTCTTATTATCTGATCGACTAGACGTTAATGTCTAACATTGCAGCCCTGGTGAGTTATGGCCATAATACATGATAGTCAATCATACTTGTGCCTGTGGCACAGCCTTAGACATTTTTATAGACGATAATATTAGTATGTCAGGTAAAGATAGAGCAATCGACCTTGTTAGGCATTGCAGGGGACATTACAGGTGGTAGTAGGCAGGCCATGATTGGGCTGAGCTGCAGAATGTACAGTAGGACACAAATCAAATTACTGTAGTATATAGCCGCCATCCTCCCCAATGGTATAGGTCTCCTAGACATATGTGTCTCTAGACCTTCAGTCCTCACCCTGCAGCAATTCATGGCTAGGCCTATGTCTTCTATTTTACTAAATAATGCTCAATATTCCCTTTATTTAGTAGAGGAATGAATCGAAATTCAATTCTTCTACATTACTAGATAAAGCCTGATTTTCCATTTATTTGCATGGGAAGGATTCTCAGTCCATTCTATACTGTAGCCCTGCGGGGCTAGCTTGTATGCCCTTCTATGGAAGTAGCTCTATACAGGTTTGCATAATCTAGCACCTACTGCCAAAAATGGCAGTAGGTGATCTACACCTACTGCCATTTTTAGCAGTAGGTGCTAGATTCTGCAGTAAGCATTTTAAATTGCTATTTATATGAACTTATATTAAAAACAACATTTTCTAAACATGTGTATTCTGAAGATATTTCATAGACCTACATATTTTTGTACATTTCATTTCTTATGATATCTATCATCACTCTATAAATTCAGCTTTTGTGATGGAAATCTGGGTAAGTTTCGGTGATCCAAAAGTGTAGCCAATTTGTGGTGTCTTAATCATAATTTGTGGTCAAATTCGAGAGTAATATGTGCAAGGTTGTTATCCTATCTACACCCATACAGGTTCTCAGGTATCTAACTCGGTGCATTAGCAAGAAAATCTCAATCATTTGATATATCCATCAATAAATAATCAATAATTTTCATATCATCTGCTAAATATGGGGGCATACGCCATATTTGACAGTACCTACTATATCTAGGGTACATGTCATATTTTGCAAGGAAGACCTACTATGTGTAGGGGCATATGCCGTATTTGGCAGTACCTGCCATATCTAGGGTACATGCCATCTTTTGCAATGGAAACCTGCTGTATTTAGGGATATACGCCATATTTGGTAGTACCTGCTATATCTAGGGCACATGCCATATTCCACAGGTACTGCAAAATATCACAGAGCTGCAAAAATTTGTGGATTGACCTAACCTGCTATAGGGCAAAACTCTATTTCTATTTCAGTGGGTGGCAATCCAGTAGTACAGCAACAATTCTATAACATCACATTTCATACTTGTTTTCAGTCTAATGGTTCTAATGATTTCCAAGTTTTAATAGAAGTGAGGGATGCAATCATGATTCTCACACTTTCAGATTTCTATCAGGAGTGAGAGACACAGTGTAATCTTTGTATACGGTTTTCATGCAAGCGTTCTTTCAAAATGAAGGAATGGTGTGAGTCATACCCCTGTCCACAATTCATCTAAATTACAATAGAAATCCGCTGAAGTATAATACCAAGTATGCCATTCAGTTTGTACGGACATGACGCTTCTCAGTAGAGCATTCTGTATAATTTTAAAATGAAACTCGCTACAGAGCACACAATCTAAACACTCTTGACAGAAGGTGTTGAATATGCTCTCAGATTTATGACAACACATATCCCGTAAAAAGTCTGAGTTTTCCTCGAGAAGAAATATTAAAGCGTTAGAAGATTCTAACGTATACCGCCTTTTGATGAGAGGACAGGTTTTCTGATTGTGAAATTGATATAGTCCTATCGATCTGTCTGCGAAGACATCGGTCCCTCCCCAGAAAACATCTTTGAAAAACTCTCTCAATGAATCGCCCTTATGTACCCCTCCGAGATAAGCCTCTCAACTGTGGTTTTAAATCGATCAAAGACTTAAAAGAGATTTAATCCCATTTTCACAGAGACCTTCGCTCGGTAGGGTATCTGTCTGTTTTGATTTTCACCTGCCATTTGCTGTAGGCACAGATCCCTTAGATCATTAAGTGTGGTCGGTCCCAGAGGGAAAAGATAAAAGACTTAAAGGATCTGATTCACATAGTCACAGAGATTCTTCCTCGGTAGGGTATCTGTTTGTCACCCACCGTTCACTGCAGGAGGGTTTAACTTAGATCATCAAAGTGTTGTCTCATGGTGACAAGAGGAGCAGGAGGAAGGGGGATTAACTTGTTGATTTTGTTAGACTTAATCTACTTACCGCATGTGCTCCTTTGTAGTCACAGACAGAGTGGCAGACACGCCCTGGGGTATTTTCCTGTGATGCATAGACAGGTAGGTAGGCGCCGTAGTACCTCGCGTATTAGGCTAGGTGCGACCCCTGAAGTTTAAGGGTATACCTTATAGGTAGGGGTTACTATAAATCACTACTGAAATGTCCAAAAAAAATAAAATAAATAAAGCTTGCAGATACACTTTATAGCATTCCCTCAAGTTGGGGGTCGTACCTTATACGCGAGGTACTACGGTAGGTGGGGAGGTGTGCACGTGTCCACCATTTTTTGGCGCCACGCACGTTGCTACTGCTGCTGCGCACCCCACACCTTGGCTAGTGAGTGATCCAATTAAAACACTTTGACTTCTCTGTTACAAGATTATATTTTCCCCCTACTGTTAACCACCCCCTGTAGTTTTTGTATACAGACTTTGAACGTCTTAATCTCCTAACGAGCCATAATCCCCTTATACATGTAAGTCGCATTAAGGCAATTATCACAGTTGTTACACCTGTTTATCCCACCTGATACCCTTGTTCCAAAAGCATTTTTGTCCCCTTGATGCGGGGTGAAAGGATCCGGGTGAAAATGGGATTAGATGATTCTCTCAACTATATAAACAGCCCTGATTTTTCTTGGAAGGGCAGAACACGTCCGCGGTCTCTTTTGACTCCACCACCACCACCACCACCGCTTCTACCACTGCTGCTTGCTGCCACCACCACCATCATCATCATCACCACCACCGGCGCTGTAGATACCTCGCCACCTGTTTACCACCTACACACTAGGAGGAAATTCGAGCTAAGTCCATCCCTCTCTTTATTATTTTCATTTTGAGCTTTTATTTTATTTTCACTCTTTTTTCTGAAATATTCCACTCGAGATGGAGCGAGATTTTAAAAAAAAATGATTAGGGAAACCCCATCTATTTTCTTATCTCAACGTAGAGATCGGCACATATTTCAGTCTCATGTCTCTTTTAAGGCGATGAATAATTTAATGAAAAGCAAAGGTGAGGAATTTAGTTGCAGCACCAGTATCAGCAGCGGTAGTACCAAAAGTAATAGTAGTGATAGAAATAGCGAAAGCAGTAGGAGTAGAAGAAGAAGAAACACCACCAGGGAAAGGGGTAGTAGTAGTAGTAGAAGTAGCAACTCTTCTACGACAGCAGTAGCAGCTGCAGTAGAAGCAGCAGCAGTTGCAGCAGCAAAAGCAGTAGAAGAAGTAGTAAAAAAAGAAAAAAATAGAGGTATGGCCGAAAGCTGTCTTTAAAGAAAGGAATTTACTCCATTACTGTTTGATAACCACCCTCAGTGCACTCACTCGTTGGGCATTTCATGAAAATAAAGGGTGTTCAAATATGGTGAGAATAAGCGCTATGAAAAGATTCGACGAGGACATTGGTTATTTGGGGGTTACCGCCGCTCCCACTCAGTGGGTGCGCGTGGTGGCCGACGTGAACACAATCTGGAATCGTTTCAAAGTCGTCACCTGTTATCTGGCCTATTACAATGAGGCCGGATTGAAGAAGAAGGGCATGCACTACTTTCAAGATTACATTCCAGTTTGTGTTTGTTACCACTGTGCTGTTACCCCTGATACCTTTTTGGATACAGTTATGTTAAAGAGGAGAGGAAAAAGGCAAATCAACAAGCTTTGCCCAAATAGTTAAAGAAAAAGGCAAAGCAACAAGCTTTGCCCAAAGAGGAAAAAAAGATTACCCCCCTTTATTTCGGAGTCTGATAAATAAAATATATTGCATAAGAAGAGAAAAAAATATGAGAGACGGTGATGTTATCGGGTGTCGTGAAACGTAACAAGATAGAATAAAACTCGCTACTACTCTTTCCTGACGACCACTCGTCACCGAGCGTCGACTGAGGAACACCACGACCGTAGTAGTAGTAACCACCACTTCTACTACTACTACTACTACAACCTCATAACGACTGCTGAAAAATGTTGAGTGGTAAAATCACAACCTTCACCGAAATAGATTTCGATCCCCGACTACAAGGACCCTTCAGTTGCATCATCAGTGGTCCGTCTGGTTGTGGAAAATCACGCTTGGTGAATCGATTTCTGAGCAACGTTTGCAATTGGGTCACACCGCCGGTGGAAAAGGTCTTTTACCATTACGGCGAGTGGCAGCTGCTCTTTGAAAAAATGCAAAAAGACTAAGTGAGTGGAATTCAGAGAAGGTTTTCCCAGCAAAGAAGACATAGCGGGAGCAGAAAAAGAAGAAGAATCGACCGCGCCTCGACCACACACTCTACTGATATTGGATGATCTGATGAGCAATTCCAATCAGCAAGTCTGAACGCTCACTACATGATCATTTTTAAGAACCCTCGCGACATGGGACAAATAGGCTAAGAGGGAAACTGGAAGGAGGAAGTGTTCAACATCGCTAAAACGTTGGGTAGCAGAGGGTTCAAGCTGAAAGACGATGCCTGGGAGGAGATAAAGGGGGTGTTTTATCCTGAGGAGGTTCAGAAGGTCTCCAAGAGTCATTATGGCAAGACTTGCCTGATAGACAAGGTGCTGCGCTACAAGACCATCAAGGGCAAACGCTTAGCTTTCGTGCGTTGGCTAGGTTACGGCGACAAGTTCAATGAGTGGATTCCTGTCAAGAAAATCTCGTAGGACAACTATGAACATCTCCCTGCCTAGCAACAGTTCTATGGACTATTTCCCTCAGAACACCCTGACCTCTTTTTGAACTCACTTTGACCCACCCCTCCTCCTATCAGAGGACCACAAAGCGGCTCTCAGTGAAATCATCCTCCCGACAGAATGGAGCAACGTGCGAGACGACTTGATCATGATCGTTCCTCTGCGCACAAAGAACTCGCTGGCTGAGGTGAAAAGAGTTTTCAACGAGAAAAAAACCTTCAAGAAATTTTTTTTTACATGGGGTCTTGAGAAGATTTGAAGACAGAGATAGGATGATATCCTGCTGCAGACAGGAACTCCCTTTTGAGGACGACTTTAACCATGTCCTTATGGATGAGGCTGGATTTTATAGGTAAGAAACAAGAAATAGCATAGTCACGCAATCTGAACTCTCTTAGTGTTTGAATAAGACATTAGAAAACAGGCAGACACACCCTCCAAGCATTTCAATCATGGATCAGAGTAGGAATTGCTCAGCTTCAATGATGCTGATTTTCTATCACCTCTCGGCAAACGCACCAGTTCTTTGTATGAGTAATTCAGTCGGGTGGCCTACTTGACAGACAAGCAAACCCCTGACACCCATCCTGGCGTGCAATACACCGGACAACTACATATTCCATTATGAGCGGCAAGTCAGCAGCTTTTAAACTCACTGCACAGGTAAGTGGATCATGGCTCATACAACACTCGGAAAGAAAACAGGCAGAACAGGTACAGTATTGCCGTCGACCACAATCCAGTCCAAACCACCAGTCATCCTTCCCACTAGAGAATATGCATGAGGATCGCAACGCTGATGTGGGGGAAGATTAATGATACTGTATGGTTGTAAATCCCGGAGTCTATATGACTGCAGATCATAGAGACTGCGCTGTTGAGGATCACAAAGACTGTAGGTCGGAAGGTCGCAGAGACGATACACTTGAAGGTCACAAAAATCGTACATCCGAAAGTCACAGAGGTTATATACCTGAAGATCATAAAGGTCATGCACTTGAAATTCATGAAGGTAATGTCTTTGGAAATTATAGAGATCATATATCTGGAGTCTACGGAGATTATTCACTCGCCAGTCTTGAAGACCTGAGGCGGTGATGGCGGTGTTCCGAGCATTCATGATCTCAAGATCTCACAATGCTCTTGATGGAAAAGATTCTGATGACGAGAAGAATTGCGACTTCTTAGCCACACGGTCATCAGGAGGACTTGTTCAATTGTTCAGTTTGTCTGGATGAATTTGATTCCATGGTCACTTTCACTCTCATGTGCCACCTGATCACACTTTACAACAGCACTTTTGGAGTTTTCTCTCCAAATTCCCTCTTACATAATAACATTTCAAAATGGTAACCAATATCTCAACCCAAATACTTTAAACACATGATTGTTTTACACTCTCAATACAGGCATAAACAGATATATATATATCTACCATAACTCCTTTCTACGCGCACAATACAGACATTTATATTTAAACTATTGTTCCCATGAGACAGTGCAGATCCTGTTCTTTCAGTGTCAAGTTGGAGCACTAAATGCTCATAAATACATCCAACTCACAAGAATGTCACAAAAGAAAAGAAACACACCCGGGTCTCTTGCATGTTACAAAAACACCTATGGCATTTTGCCTACTCCTGACTCAATACTGGTAGGTTTGACCGGTGCACCGATTTACTGATTTGTTTCTCCCTTTTTGCTGTTTTTTTTTTTAAACCCACAAAGAACATTCCTTTTACTAAAGGAATATAACTGCCTCTTACTGTTTATATTTGAAAGAAGGTATTAGAACATATATTGTCTATATAGAAAAATAGTTAGTGTAGTGAAGAAGAATTCTACAATAGTCCAGAGATCATGCAGAAAAGAATCCATGCAGAAAAGAATTCTCAAGAGTACTCCATTCTTATTTCGGAAGTGAGGATGCACGCCATGAAAGTCAATGTTCGTCACATAGGACTAGGAACTAATATCTCGGCATAAAGACACTATTCTCCACTCTTAACTTCCGCTCGCTTTGTTCTCGATAGACCTGAATAGCCATTCGTCGACGTTTGCACATTCTACATTTCTGCGTCGGACGGTCTTGAGGTTGGCACATAAAACACCATGGACTAATTTCTTCGAACATGCGTAACTTCCCTACCACATACTTTTGATAATATGCCTTAACTGCTTTTCTCAGTTTTTCAGGCAAAGTTGCGATACACTAGCCTCCTCGTACGATACATGCTATAGCTAGAGTTTCTAATGATTTAACACTGGTTGTGTCTTTAGGTGGTAAAACCCAGTCGTAACATCCCAGCTCCTGGTCTAAACAAAATTCCTCATCCCTTGCTGATACTCGCCAGATACGCCCTATCTTAATGTACTCCAATTGCATTTTGCCAACATTTCTGGGATCTCGCGATCCACCCTCCTGGCTTTGGCTGACCATTTACTCTCTCAAAGCACAGGAAAACTCTCACTTTGAGATGACTCTCATGATAGATTGAAGACAGAGTGTATAAAGACTAGCAACATAGTTTCTAAGCAGTGGGGCTCTAAACTCCTCAATTATGGCATCATAAACACGCCATTCTCAAATTCAAACCATAGAATTCTCAATACATATCCGCAGTTGTCCAGAAAAGAAAACTGTCGACACAGTGAACATTCCTAAATCGCACGTGCCAGTACAGACAACTCTGGTGCCGCACTCTCTCTCTCAAGTAAGATGACTCCGGCCACTATGGCATATCAGCATCAACTTCCACTGTTGGCAAGCCTAAGACATTTGTATGCAAAGACATACTGAAAAGAAAGGAATCCACAGAGTGAGAAGATGAGAAGATACAAGAACTGATGTCGTCACTGGTCTTCCATAAAACTGGAAAGAATCCACGGAGTGAGAAGATGCAAGAACTGATGTTCTCACTGGTTCTCCAGAGCATAAAGCTATGCCTTAACCTTCCTGAATTCTGTCAGATGCATCCTCCTCAAGAGACGGCCCACAACTGACCACTCGATCTGGATCGGCGGTATTTAAATACACACCTATGTATCCCACTCTCAGCACCCTGTAGTGCATGGTCACATTTAACCCTCATTGGTGTAGATGACATATTTCTTGCCATAATTGCTTACTCTGAATCCATATATATATATATATATATATATATATATATATATATATATATATATATATATATATATATATATATAGAACAGGAACCTTCGTCATACCAGCCTAGGTAAGGAGATGAAGAAATAGTGAAATCTTAAGAAGCTCTTGGAGTCTCTGCTCTCTCAGTCCTCCACAACGATTCCATAAATGGCAACCGTTCCCTACGCCATTCCAAGATCTCGAGTGTTATCCAACCTCCTAGGGACATGACACTGCTAAAGGA